>VZSV01000006.1:443322-457402 GCA_013398735.1 Nothocercus julius
TATGTTTGGAAATGCACATCTGCAACTGAACATCCCTCAAGTGCCCTGCAAGATCCTCGTGTACTTTTGGTGGGGGGAGCCCACTTCTGTACATGTCCCAGAGCTCCTGCAGGCATTTGTTCTGTGCAGCTGTAGGCAGGTTTCACACTGAAAGGAGCATCTGATGTTGCTTCTGCTGGGTCAGTGTAATTGCAAGCCCAGTGAAATGTCTGTTCTCCAGCTGTCAAGTAAATCTCCCAAAGATGCCACAACAAGCCCTTTAAAGGTATAGCAAAGGTCTAGGTCTGAAGGCACATCTTTGCACACTAGTATACTTGATATCTGCCTCAGCTCTTTGCGCAATCTCAGTGCCTTCCTCTCAGATACCATCTCCCAGTTGGTTTCTTCTGCAGCAGCAGGGCTGCTTATCTCTCCGCAACCCCAGTCCTTGCTGGTCCATGCTCAGTGCTGTGCAGGAGCGGGCACTGGGCTGTTTCTGCCTGCGATGTTGAGATCAAGGGCAGGCTGAGAAACCTCAGTGTCCTGTTAGTGTTTTTGAGTAAGAGAGACAGGCACACCTGGGAAGATGCGAGTCAAGCAAGGAGGGCTGGAAGGCATCTGTCATTGCCCAGAAGAGTTTAGGGGAAGAGGCCTTGAAATTAGGTAGAACCAGGCTTCATGGCAGCATGGGGAACTCAAGTACAATCCTTCACCATGGCAACACTGGGGCAGGGCGCCCTGATCTTGGGATGTACTCAGCAACCACAGGTCTCCCAAGGTCAGAAGGCAGTGAGGATGCTCAACATTTGGTAGAACCAGTCCCAGATCTGCTCTTTAGGTACAGTCTCCCAAGAAGTGAGGTAGGGAGAGGACTGCCTTGGATTAATCAAAGTATAGTAGTCAAGGTTTGACTGTGCTTGCCAAACCTATCAGAAGGTAGAGCATAAATAATCCTTACATTTTTCCCCCAAGGGTTTGGGACAGGGTCTGGTCCATTTCCATAGTTTTATTTTATGGTGCCTCCTTGTGCTCAGAGCCCAATAATTGGCTGGAGCCTCTAGGCTTCACTGCATTGCAAATAATAATACAGAATTATCTGCATTCCTCTGGTCTCTTTGGTAGACAGAGATTTTATAATCCTGGTTTCTAATATAGTGTGCTCTTGCTTCCACTTCGGCTCAGCATTTCTGGCTGAATTTAGTTATGCTTAAGTTGGCAGCTACCCTTTAGCCTCCTTATCTCAACATTCCTTCCCAATAAGGCCACATATCTGAGAGTGATTTAAATTTAAAACAACAGTAATAACAGCAAGAGCAAAATCAAGCCCCTTCATTAAGTTTTGGAACAGCATCTTTTCCTCTTGTGGCTCTTCTGCTAGAATTATAGAGCCTTCAAGGGTAACGCTCTTGCTCTAGCCACTGCCTTTCAGCTATGTCATGCAATGCAAATAAATACCATGCGAATGGGTGAGGAGTTCAGGCCGCCCTATTCATGTCGCTGTTTATCCTCATTATAAAATGTTTGTGCTCCTCTAAGCACTGCTTTTGCTGCTGTCCTCCATTAATTCCGGGTTATTATACATCAGTAATCACCATTCATTGCTTCTCTCTTCGTCTTGGCAGGAAGGCGCTTTTCTTCTCCTCCCTTGTTTGTTTTCTTCTGGTGTGTGTGTGTGTGTTTTCTGCTCCGTTATGTAACGCTGGTTCCAGCGGTCAGGACACCCCGGATCTAGCTTTGATGACTTCAAAGGTGGCTTCTCTTGACTTTGATGACTTACCTCAGAGACCACATTTGCCTCCCGAGTAGATTCAGTGAGCACTCTCTATACTTCTCTTTGGGGCTTGAGTGTTGGATCGGGAAGCTGCAGTAAGAAAGTAAAGACAGTTTCCTGGTAGCAAACTGGGCATGCTGCTTCCTAAGATTTGTGTCAGAGGAAGAGGTGCTCAGGTTTTCAGAAGTTATTCTCCTCCTCTGCCCGCGCAGGCAGCACGTTGCCCCGTGCTGAGGCTCCGTAGAAGGAGGAACCACGTTCTGGCTGAATCATCAGTAAAGCAGAAGTGAGAATCATCTCATCTTGGATCAGCAAAATTTGGTGAATCCTGTATATTACCAAACGTGGGATCATATCTCCCTGTTCTGCTCTGAAGTTTGGATTTCAAACCAAGAAGCAGTAGGCTCTCCCTGCCCAGCATGTAGCTTCCCCTCTCCTAACAGGGTCTGAAGAGACGCTTATGGAAAGAGATCCTATTTCCTGAAGCTTTTGGCTTCTATGCAGAAGCAGGCATAAAATTAATTTCTTCCTGCTGGCATAAGACTGCTAATACTTCTTATATCCAGATTTCAGTGTACTAAAATACCCAAATATAGAAATTGCAATGAAAACAGAGATCGTTCCTAGTTTATTGCAACACAAACTGCCTATGAATAATGATTGATACAGCATAGAGTCCTCAACGTCTTATGACTAAATTAGAGAGAAAAGACAGACACACAGAAACAAATGTAAGTACCAGAACTGAAAGTTCGTATTCTTCTGCAGAATTTCATATTCTACAGTCATATCTGTTCTGGATTTAGCCCACGTTGTGTGGATTTGGGGTCTTTTAGATGTACTTGAACAAAAGGACTTGGTGCATAGCATAAACTTTACCCATGCCCTTGGCTCAGGTGGCAAGTTCCATACAATGCCATCTGTAGCCTCCTGCACTGTGATGAGATTCACCCTTATATTTTTAAATAATGAAATTCTGAGTCCGTCTGTTAGGAAAGATAACCTTCACTATGTAAATCAACGCAGTGGTATTTTGTTGAGTTTGCCAACAGACAAATAACGCTAATATATGTGTGAATTTTCCCAATGCTAACTTTGAAATATATCTGAGGCCATTTAAATGCCAACACTTTTAAGTCACTAGTCAAAATAAAAACACCCAGCTTGAGTTACTGAAATTTAATTATAAGGAACAGCTGGGGCTGGTTTTGATTTTGACTCTAAGGACCCAGAAAAAGAAACCAGCACATGGGCTCAATAGGCTCACACACACACACACAGTCTCTCACCCCAAGGGAATGCAGCCAGATTGAGTTCTCTCCTTGTTCTTCATACTGGTCAGGCACAGATGCAGAAAAATGCACTAAAATCCCCTGCAAGGAGCATTCAATTACTCTTAAAGCAGACATCTAGGGTCATGCAAAAAGAAACTTAAGTTCTCCCTTATACTGTCTCTCCCATTTCATCTCTAGACACTGCATCCATCCTGACATATTTCAGTGTATGGAAGCAGTAGCAGAGTTTGGTGACTGTTCCTCTTTCAGCTACACGAGGTTTGTTCTCTAATGATGTCCTTCAGGCACAGAGGAGTTCTCGGAGATGCTCCACAGGAAACTGCTTCATTCCTGCCCCAACTTGCCTTCTTCCACAATGCCTGTTATTCTCCCTCTTTCTTACAGAGCAGAAGAAAAGACAGCTTGTGTGAAATTGGCTGTTGCTCCTTATTACTGTGGATTCCATCTGAGGCTGCTGGAGCCTCAAATTTGCACTAAAACCAGTGCAAATGCCTGTTTTGCAACCACAGGCCCTGTCTGAACAATCATCCCAGCAGTTCAGTCAGTCCCCAGTCAAACACCCGAAGTGTTTCAAACCCACCAGGATCTATCTGTCCTTAAATTGATGCAGATCCATTGGGGTAAAAACCACAAAGAATGGTTGTGACAGAAGGTCATAAAGGCACAGCTGTCTACGAAGGCTGAGAGTGGATGGCCTAGCCTTTTAATTCTAGCCTGTCTCGCACAAGAAAGCAAAAAAAGAGAAGAGCACCTGTGCAGCACAAAAGCAAAGGACCCTGCGTTCAGACTTTGCAGGTACCCAGATAAAAAGCCTCATGTTCTGTGCTCAGACTTGGCTGAAAATAAATCCCCCACTTGCAGATACAAACCTGTCTTAGGCCTACAGCTTTGACCCACTCCAGTAGGCTCAGAACTTTCTTTCTACCTTTAGAGGATAAAATCTGTAAGGGTTTCATTTCAGGATCCAGAGTTGATTTTAAATGAGTCCCAAATATTGAGTCTTCATAAATGAAATATCAAACTCTCCAAGTTCTGCAAATATTTTAAAGTCCTCACTCATTTTAGAGCAGCCAACTACTAATACACAAAGCTTAAAGCAAACTTAGGCAATGCAGTGAATCACAGTAAGATTGCTGAAAACTAAGAATCAGATCTTTTCCTTATGAAATCAGCACATCAATGTTGATTTGAGTGAAACTATAACGATTTATTCCTCCTAAGGATCTGGTTCTTCTACATGGCTAATTAATATTTATCTAAGAAAAAAGGTAACATATGCTAAGCAAACTGCCACTCTTTATAAACATACTCTGGTCATCTTTGTTCCTGGAGGTAATCACAAGTGAGAAGCCTCAGCTGGCATGCAGATTTGGGTTACTAATTTAATAAAACACATTACCCATTAATTTGAGTCATAGTGACTCTAGTCATAGAGTCAACTATTTTACAGTTTAGGTGTTTACTAGCTGACAGTTTCTTCTGCAGCATAAAACTTACTGCAAAATATAGTCAGCTATATTATGCTTATCAGGAGGGTCAGCAATTCCAAAGAAGAAGTTCTGCAGGTCAGAAAGGTCTTGCAAGCCTAGACTAATCAGTGGAATGAGGCAGCAAGATAAGTAAGCAACAATTGGCCATGGGGCTTTCCAAATGCTAGAGCTTTGCAAAGACAGGAGGCCTTTTGAGGGAGTTGGGGTATGCGTGCTGTTACTCTCAGAAGCAGTTTGCAAGACAGTACACATCAGAAGAGCTCCTTCTGGTGACAAATAAGGGTTTCTATAACCCAATTAGACCAAACAGAAGTCTTGGAGTGAGGCTATTAAATTGCAGCTCTGGGTGTTGTTAAGTGTGAATTTCACTCTATCAAGGAATAATCCAGCCAGCAAAGGACATCAGCATCACTCCTGTTCTAGCTACAGGTCTTGGAGGAAGAAGACAAAGATTATACAAACACACAAGCCTCAGAAGAGGTAGCTAAGTAAAATTCAGTGTCGCTTTACATTTCTACCAAAAACGACCCAGTGGTACTGGTCAGTCATTGGAAACAGAATTATATCTCATCTGACTTTGAGAACAAGTAACCCAGCAAGACCACTGCGCCAGATCTGCAACTCGTGCAATGCCAATATTAAATGAAGCTGCTATAGCCAATGCCATCTAAGCACGTGGCTGTTATTATTCCCAACATTTTCTTTATCCAAAGTCACTTCTACTGACTGTTCTCAGATGCCCATAAAACTGTTTCTTCATGTCTAGTGTGTGTGCAATGGGGGAAGGAATGCTTAACTAAAAAATATGAATATGATCTCTATTTTGAAAGGCACATTTGATTTTTCTTTCTCTACAGAAAGAAATCAGTCTTAAAGAATTCAGGTCTTGGGTTAGAACAAGTCAAGATAAAGGCCTTATAATTTCTGCTGATCTTAAAAGTATCTGGCTTCTGGGTGTAGCCTTTAAAATGCTAATGGGTTTTAGAGAATAGAGACTTGGTTTTGTCCTCGTTTGCAACATAGTCTCCATGTATGTGAAAGCAGAATTAGACAATACTATTTTTTAACTTTTCTATTTCAGTTGGGAATTTCATGATTTTCATTTCCTTCCATCAGGAAACATTTTTACTTACCTTAAACAGAAAAAAAATATTAACAAAATAGCTTTTATCTGTCCTCTCTATCTGTCTGTCCATTTGTTTACCTACCTATCTATTTATGTATCAATCTATTACTTTCTTTCTTACAAAAAACACTCATTTCATGCAACTAGTGGAACCGGAAGAAGATTTAGATGTTTCCATAGGAAGTGGAAAAAAAAGAAAATTATGCTACTCAGCATTTAGGACAAATTAAGAGAAACATAAACCTTCATGCTTACGTAAATAGTCACTGACCTGAGGAAAAAAAAAAGAAAAAAAAGGTTGGAAAGTTGGAAAGTAATGCACAGCAGGTTTTTTGTCACTGTTGAAAATGGAGTTGTCAACACAGAAGTTTTTGGTCATGCTATATCTCTCGCTAACTCATTGTTAGTTAAGGCAGTTAAACTCACAAATAGATAAAGTTTGTGTTAGCCACTATGGCACTGGTTTTCTTACACTACTTTCTAAAGCATGTAGATACTGTCCGAGTCAGACAACAAAACTCAACTAATGAGCTGATCCAGGAAAACAATTTCTACTTCCGTGTAAGAAGTGTCCTGTTATATGTGAATCCTTCTAGATAAGATTCACTTGGCTCCTATGATTAGAACCGCTAGACCTGGGTCCATATGCTGATAAATTTTAGCTGGTCAGTTATCTGTGTGATTGACTCTTTCTCTGACTCGTGCCATGGCCCAATTGCTCTAGGATACCACTTCCCCATTGCTGAATCTCCTCCTAGTCCTTTCTCCATGGTCTGGAGGAACTGCAAAGGCAATGTGAGAATACAGAACAAGTCAAAGCTTCCAAGCTGAGCCATTTCCTTTTGTCAAGCACAAGAAAAATACAGATCTACTAAAAAAAGAAAATAAGAAAAAGAAAAAAACAGAGAAAACAAAACAACTCACGAGGCTCTAAGTTTCCTCCCTTAGATTTCTCTTCACTCCTGAACATTCTTTAGATTTGGCTCACGATCGTTCCCTGCACCCCCTTAGTTCATGGCTTTCCAATCTAGTGAAGTGAGGAGGCTTTCTCCCCCTCACTCGTGAGCTGCTGTTTCCCTGCCTCAGGGCTTGGTCCTGTGGCTAGTCACAATTCTGCTGGGGGAGCCCATCCCACCATTCCCACACCCTCCTCACACTTGTTGTCACTGGGAAGGAAGAGAGAGAACATCCTCTCACATGCTCTCAAGTCCCTCAGCCTCTCACAGGTTTGTAATATAGCACTGCTTTTTTTGAAAGCCTACTTTTTGGGGGGAGTTTTATGCTTCTTCAGCCCCTGGTAAAAAGTTGGAAAAGGCTCTGATGTGGCGCTACCATTGGCCAAGCTGCCTCCATTTAATAGGGCTACAGAGGTTTAGTGACTAAACTCCCAGCTGGGTTTCTATCCTGTTATGTTTCAGTTACTCTTTCTTAGTCTATGTAAACTCTACCTACCTAAATGCAGGTACATTTCCACGACCCCCCTTCTCTGTTTGGCCATTCTTTGTGCATCCTTCCCCTGATCCCCCTCCAGTACCTCAATAACAAGCAAATTTTTTACATGACTTTCAAAGCCTTTGGTAGTATATCCCCTTCTCATCTCACGTTCAGTCACACAGTCACTGCTTCCCACTAGCTTCTGATGCTGGCTCTCCCAGAGTCTTACTAGATTTCAGACCTACCTAAAAATCCTCCTTTGCTTTGATGCCTAAAAAACACATTCAGCAAGAGTTGGGCTGTTGATTAAGCTACCTATTACTCTGGTAGTATTTTGTTTAAATATGTTCTCCAATATGTCTACTAGCTCTAATCTTAGGCTGTGACTCTTGAGAACAGAGACTGCATATGTGCTCTAAATCCTTACAGTGCCTTGAAAATATATTTAAGGCTCCTAACTCACAGCTTTCAGGGGCTTGCTTTTATATGAGCAACAACTACTTAACAACAGCTGCTTTTCATCTGCGCAGTTCCCAAATCACTTTGTTAGTGATCCAAGGGCAATGCAGGGCAGACCCTTAGCCACGTAAACTGGCATGGTCAGTGCAACTGAGCATTCGAAGTAAGAACAACCAGAAACTTCCGCATATGTATGTATGTATGTGTGTATATATATATATATAATCTTTTCTTTTGTTTGAGGAATCTTGGAATGTTTTGCTGTACAGAAAGATAATGAGAATGTTTCCTTTATACAAGTAGGCAGAAATAAAGAGAGAGAAAGAACAGACTGTAAAAATGTAACGTGTTGTGCACTTCTATGGAAACTCTGAATTCAGATCTGTGATATTAAGGCATAAAAAAGAAAAAGAGGAAAAGATGAAAGATGGAAAAGGACCAAAAAAAAAAAAAAAAAAAAGATGTTTCCAAGGACTAGGGTTGTGTTTTTAAATGGGAAGCAGATGATTAGCATTTTCCCTTCTGTATCTGCTGCTTATCTGTCCTAGGAGGTCAAGTCTTCCAAAGCTTCCCCACCAGAAAACTTCTGGCTTAAGTTTTGATTGTAAGAACTGCAGATTTTATCTTAAGTACTCTGTCCAACCTCTGTCTAAACCATATACACTTAAAATTTTAGTCACAGAGACCTTCCAGATCTCTTTTTCTCTCCTTTGGCTGTGGAATAAATGTTGGCCTTTATTTTAAGAACTCTGTTTTGCTAGGTATGTTCCTTGCCTCAGTCAGGCAGAGTCTCTTATTTGGTTTAATATTATATGTATCACATTTACAGTTAATTCACTCTTGTTTTTCTGGTGTGTTGTTCTGTCCATGGCCTTTAGAGATTTAATGGTAGCAAACCCAGTAACTTAGGGAGCTTTTTGTCTTGATTCAACATAAATCTTATAAAATCTCAGTAGTGCTCATTTACCGCATTAGGGAGAGTTTGTAAGATCCTGAAAAAAGAGTTTTTAGTTTCATGTTCTCAAGGAGATTTTCCATTTTTTCTTTAAATTTTTAGTCATTCTCTTTTCAAAAGACACAGTTTTGGTAGCTCTGTTCATTCTTTGCTATTTTGATTGCCAGTAAGTACACAAAGTCCCCTGAGACATCATCCTTTGAGAAGAAGTTAAACTGGGGTCAGTCTTATTTTGACAGCCTAATATTATCCTGCTGAAACAATGTGAGGGGCAATTTCTTAGAGCTGACGAAATTGTGCTGTTTCTTGGATTTGTTACATGAAAATTATTAGAGCATGTGTCTCCAGGAAGTTTAGATATTTTCCTTTCTTTCACGGGTGAAGTCCTTTAAACTTGTTCTATAGATTTTAAGCATACTTTGAAGTTATTGGCCATTTTATATTTTGCTGCTTTTTCTGGACCCAGTTATAATTTGAGTTACAAGGGTCAGAGCGCTGATTTTCAGAACTGATTAAAAAATCAGACTTGCATTTATATACCAGCAATTTCTGTTAAATTGCCTGCAAGATTCACCAAAGGCACAAAAACACTGAAATAAAGAAACAATTATTTAGATGTCTAATCATAATCATACCTAATGTGACATTGAAAAGGGGGAACTGCATGAAATGGTTCTAGGGTTTTTTTTGGTGACATTTTAATATTTTGATATACAAATATTCAAGCCAAAGGGCACCATTTTGCTCCTCTTGATTTAAAGTTGCTGAGAATACTTGGTGGGCATGGCCAAATGCAAAGAAAGGAGTAGAGGAATTTGAGGATGTTTATTCAACTGTTTTAGATAATGTAAGTCTTTGCACGTCGACAATAGTAGATTATTATATAAGCAGTAACTTCACTAAATTACACAAAATTCAAATAGGAGTGATTTGCAAATAGAGGTGTCTCTTTAGGAGAAGTTTGTGTGGGCTATTCTGAAAGCCAGGAACATGAAAGTATAGCAAATGTACAGCAAATGAGCTGAGGGCCCAAAAAGCAATTTTGTCAAAATAAGGGCCAAACCTAGCTATCATTCAAGTAGTATAACCATGTTCATTGCAGTTAAATCCTGCTTATGCTACTTACATACTGGGTGGCATATTCTATCTCAGTCTGTTTCAGACAGTTTTTGTAGGCCAGAGTTAAACTGAATGTGGAAAACATAACAAATATTAAAAAAAAACAGACTGCTGTTGGAGGTAATACATAACCAGGCTAGTGGCAATTACACTTGAATTAGATTGGGATAAAGACTAAGGCCTTGACCAGTCCATCTCAGGTTTGTCCATAACCATAATTCATACACAGAAGTTAAAATGGTTAGCTGCTCCAGCAATACCATGCTTCTCTGTTTATCCAGATCAAGGATGAGAGAGCAGAGGGGACTGCTAGTTCCTTCACCCTGATCCTACAATGTTCTCCATAGTTAAATGTTGTCATAATTATATAGCTGAAATCAAAAGCAGAAATATGATATGATTCTATAAAGCAGTAATCCTATTCTTGATTCTAAAACATTCAGAGACGTCAATGCATACTATTAATAAATAAGCTTTAAATGGAGTTCTTCAAAAAGTGAACAATCACAGTGGCAAAAAGTCCTGGGGAGAAAAAAAGTAATAACGTTAACATAACAGGATAACATAATAGAAGGGCAGACTGAGAGTATCTAGAATCTATTCTGAGAGACAGGAACTGTTTTTCTGTGGGAGCAACATAAAGGCTGGAGAACTGTTTGAAGTTGCTGCAGGCTGCTTGCAGTCCATGGCAAAGTAATAGATTTTTAAAGACACAAGGAGTAGTAGAATTTGCTTGCATAACCAGAGGCCACCCAATTTTACCAACCCCACTCTGACTAAAAAGGTTGTGAGTAGAGTGAGAAATAGGCCAAAGAAGCAAAGTTTGCAGGGAGACAGGCAATGTATTTTATCAAACGAGCTGAGACAGCTGAAAGAAAAGCAGACAAATTCTCGGGGACATGAGACCTTCAGTAGGTCACACGTTCGAGCACTGACCCATCCTGACTGATTCTGCCTCATCCCTGGTTAATCTACTCCACCGGCAAATTGCTTTCTGTGATAAAAAAAACTCCATCCTCTCTTTAATGTGAACTTGGATGACTGCAAAGTTGATTCTTGCATGCTTTAGTCTGTTCAAAGAGTTCTTGGTATCAAATGCCTTCTCTTGTTCTTCTTCTATGGTTCTCTGTAGCCTACAATCAAGCTTTCCTCTTAACCTCTTTCCACAAGTAAAACGGGCTGGCTGTCCTCATGCTCTATATCTCCATCTGTACTTCTGTGACTTTTCATTCCACTAGTATGTCTTTTTCATCTCTTCTCACATAAGTCAGATATCATTATATAGTGTAATATATATGTATATCATTATGTATATGTATATAATGATATGTATGTGTCCATTTGTGCTTGAGGTAAAAGGAAATCTGAAAAAGAAAGGAAGAGTCTGTTGTTCTCGGCTCTGATGGATAGCATAAATATTGATGGAAACCTCAATGACAAAATTTCTTCATTCCTTTTCTTCATTTAGAAAGCTTTTGTGTTACCTCGAGAATACCAAAGCTCCAAATGTATTTTTCTTTTGTGGAAATAAAAAAAAAAAAATAGAAGCAGTAGAAATCAGACATGCATATTTCCTTTTAAAATATACATGCATAACATAGCTATTCATTAATAAATTGAGGACTTGGTCCACCAGTTTGTAAACTAATCAGTGCAAGAAAGGTAAACATGTTTGCCAGCATACTACAGAAGCTACCAGAGCTTGGTAACATGGTGTCAAGTCTTAATGAGACTGGATAAGACAGTTCAATGAAAAGCAGCAACTGGATCTACCCCAGAGAGGCAAAGCCGTGGGCTGACTTGACCCCGTGCTGGCCATAGGCCTGCTCTGCGTGGAGGTGGAGTTAGATGGCTTCCAGAGGAGCCTTCTCCAACCAACATTTCTGTTTTTCTTTGTGGCAATGCAGCAGGACTTCTGGCCATGGCCACGAAGAACTTGTGATAGTGACTGAATTTTGGAAAGGTACCTTTATATACTGGAGGCAATGAAGACTTTGTTGGCTTTGGTAGAGGCTTGCTACTCTACTCGTTATGCATGGGAGAGAGTGAGAAAGATCATCATCACCAAAATTCAGGCAGGATTTAGATCCTGACTTTCTTGTGCCACTGGCCAGTGACGTGAGGTAATAAAATAAGGGTGTCTCAGTTCCAGCAGTTCTGGTTTTCAGAATGAATTGCAGTAAAATTGCAAGAATAAGAGAAAGTAGGTCTTGGACTAAGGAAATAAGAACTATGAGGGATTGCCAGAAACGTGGAAGAGGAGAACTGAAAATAACACTGTTTCTCTGGTGTGAGTTAAAGGGGAAATACAATGTGTTATAAGACAATAAATCTGTTTAGACTATCAATCAAGGTACTATGCATCAGCACATATGAAATCATATGAATATTTATAATAGTTACTAAATAGTTAAGAGGACTACTGGATAAAGATTGCTTTTGCATTAGGCAAACCCCGTGGATCCTATGATTTTCAGAATCTTTTCGCATTTACCAAGAACACTGGTTTCTTTAACACTGACTTCTTATTTCCAGCTTTTGTTTCATGCTAATGGCATATTTGTATGACAGAACAGCTCTTATTAATCTAAAGATTTAATAAGAGGTTCAGTTGCAGAGGCTTTCTTCTGAAAAGCAGAAGGTTATTTATTCACTCATATACCTATAAGGAATGCTAAATGAAGAGGTTTCTAGGATGAGATTAGTACTGTGTTTAAAGGACACCTCACCACTTCACTAGAAGTGGTTTTGTAACAGCAGTGGAATAGAGAATAGGGAATTACTTCATTTGTTGCAGGCAAGTCAGAAACTGGGGCCTTTGGTAAGCTTGGAAATTAGCCTACAGTACAACAGTTGAGTTCTCTTTCTCTCTGCTAACCATCAGTTAAGCATTAAACAACATTGACTGTATGGTGTAAAATGCAGTTTTGTGGTACATGAGGTTCAGTGAAATCCCATACATGTTCATCCTGTCTAGCCCCTCATCACTGAAAATTATTCTCACATTCTCAAAATTATTCTCTTTTGTAAGAGTAATTTAGGAGTCAACATTCAGTTGTTGATATATAGAGCGAGCCTGGTCCGTACTGACAGGTGCTGCTCAAAACGTTTCCGCCTCATGCCAGGGCAGGATAAGGTGGATCTATTCTGCAGCAAAACACAGGAGGGCTACCTTAGCTTAGCTGGTATCTGCAGTATATTTGCATATTTGCCCTACAAAAATGTCCCTTTTGTCAGAATAGTATAAAGAATCCTGATGAGATTCAAACCATACTGCACACTACAGTAATGTTAATTAGTTACAAACCTAAACATTGTTATTTAGCCCTGTGTTAATGAAATGGTGAGACATATCTGTCTTGAAGGTGGTGCGGGGAAAGGAAACTGAAGCCATTGATTATGAAACAAAGAAAACTGCAAAACTGTATTTTTTTTTAATGAAACTATATTAAATGTGGACAGGAGGCTTTGGTTTCAGCTCTACCATATTGAACCATTTCTCATAAAGAAAATGGTTATTTTTTGTAGCCTACACTGACATCAGAGCAGTCATTTAATGAATCATAATTGGGTTTTCCTGGATCTGATATAAGAAAGGAAACAAAATTGCAGAACATCGTTTGTATGGGCCATTTAAACCTGATATTTTGCCTTGCAAATCCTCATGATTTGTTTTATTTGGCACTTGCTGTTCTGTGATCTTCTTATTTTGTAATGCCAGATATAAAATCCATCCTGATTTTAATTTAATTTAATATTTTTATATCATGATGGCATTCATAGATGTTATGTAGTCAAAACTTCTCCAATAAGACCAGATTTTACCAGCAGATACAGGAAGTCACTGCATAGCAGTTGAGATTTATCTATCTAATAATAGTTAATAGTTAAAATAATAGTTACTTGTAAAACAGTGGAAATTGTGAACAGAAACAAATTTGTTACTGATTGTGTTTCAGATTTTTTTTCTTATTTCAGGAATTTTAGTCATACAGACAGCTACCAGTAAAGCAGGTACAAATTTGAGGAATCTAGATATTTCTATTCAAGTAGTCAAAAATATTTCAGATCTTTGAAACATAATTTTTAAACTTCGGTTTTAAAATCAGAATTCCCCTGGTAAGGGAAATTGTAGCCATTACATGTCAGTGCTATTACTGATCAAAGTATTAATTTGTTTCTTTTGAAACTTTTTAAGAAAAAGGAACTTTAACTAGGCACACATCTCGGATGTTTTGTGTTCTGTCAGTATGTGCTTCCTTGGGATTCTTCTCGCTCAGTACAGAAAACTGAGCAGATTTCTCTCCATGTGACTAAGCACTTCTGCAAATTTCACATGCACGCTCTTCTCCTTCATCCCCTCCATTTTGTCATGGGCTGTTTTGCTGAAAATTCCTCCATGACTGTGCCAACAGTTTCTCCTTGCTTTACAGCCTCTATCTTTCTTTCTTT
>VZSV01000006.1:457790-475832 GCA_013398735.1 Nothocercus julius
AAAAAAAAAAAAAAAAAAAACCTAAATGGTATCAACAAAAACAAGAGAAAGCTGTTGTTATTTTAATTATTGTTATTGCTGGCAAATAAAACACTGGAGAAATCTAAAAGCTTGTGTTCACAATCTGGCATATTTAAATAATGCAGATGCTAACACAAAAAGATCATTTCAGGGCTTAATCAACCTATAGCCACAAAACAATAAGATGTTAAGCCAAGGAATCTTTGGGGACATACTAATTTATTCAACAGTTGATGTATTTCACAGGATCATGGCAAGTAAACAGAACTGATTCAGAGTTGCTTTTTATGGGGATCAGCTCACCAGGAGTTACAACTATCCAGATGCCTGGAAGTCGATCCCAGACTGCGTCACTAACATGCAGTGCAGATTGAGAAACTTCTGTGTTTATTTACCCTTTTAATGGGATGAATAGAGAGGTACCAATATGCCTTTACTATGCATAATGAGCACTTACTGTGAGCTTATTATCCTGTTTTTTTTCTTTGCTCAGTATCAACAGATTATATAAGTGGGATTTTTTTTTTTTTTCTTTTTCTTTTATTTTCTTTTCCTGCTGGAAGTCCAGCTTGCCTCAGGAGAAAACAGAACTCAGGGGTAAGGAAACTGAGGATAGCAAAGTCAGAACAGAGTGAAAATGAAAGTCTGGAGGAGGTGAAAGCAGAGCACTGGAGCCTGATGTTTTCTACACATACTTAATGCCTAGGAATTCACACATCATTATTAGGAGCTATATTTAAAAAGCAGATCAGACTTTCAGTGCTTGGTTCTCTCAGATAACTTTGGAGGTTTCTTGAAAGCTCTGGAAATTAGCTTGCTGTTAAATCACACAAATCCAAAGCAAATATTGCACTAACAACTGAAAAGGTGGGTCTAGTATTCTGTGTTATGTTGCCTTTGAAACATGGCCATCAGGGGGATATTGCAAGGGGTTGTGCTGATGTCTAGCTTGGGAAACAAATAATGTGGTCTTGTTCTTGTATGTTGTGTGCTACACCAAAAGTATGCTAATGTTGAGTACAAGCATTTCAAAAATGCGTTCTTTGAATTGCAGTTTGCAAAAACAACAGTTGGTGGCACTTTGAAACAATTTTTATTTCTAAATGTGCATTTGCTCTTTGTAGGTCTGTAGAGAATTTATTAAAATATTAAATCACCAGCCTACAGTGATTTAAATTTTGTTAATAATACAGAAACTATCAGCTTTCTTTTGCATGGTTCACAGATAGCTTGGTTAAATGGAATTTGAAGATCTGTATTTATGAAAACCGGGAAGGTGCTCAAAAAATTCTTTTTTTACCAAAAAAAAAAAAAAAGGTCAGAGAGAATCACCAGGAAAAACAAACAAAAAAAAAAATGGAAAGGGCAAAAACCAGAGGGGGAGTTCCTGTGAGCTGTTTGTGCAGTTTACTCCTGCCCTCAGAGGCACATAGGCCTGCAAGGGAGCCCCGTGTTTCTCCAGACAGCTTGCCTTCACCTAGTTAACATTTTGAAGGTCTTTTTTACCATGATGTTGAGGTGCATGGTATCTAGAAAATGTATATAGATTTCTTCTTCAGCTAGCACTCAGTTGGCAAATAGACATTACTCAGGATTTTAACGCCTGAGAAGTGTGAGAACAGAGGATGGCTGTGATGGGCTTTACAGAAAGCATCCTTGGTGTTTCTGGTTGGCAGTTACACCGCGTGCACAAAACCTTCAGTCTGCCTGATATCACAGTGGGAACCTGATCATCGATGGAGAAAGGTGATGATTTGAAAGATAATCCCTGTATATAATCAGACACCTTGTCTGAATGTGTGATTTTTAAAGTATTTTATGAGAAGAACTTCTTTGCTTCCGGATAACATGTGTTCTTTTTTTTTTCCCATGGGCAATTTTCTTTCAGGCCTTTTCAACTCCCGACCAGACTCGTCATCCTTTGGTCACAGGAAGGCATGGATGGCAGCAAGACTTCCTGCATTAGCTGCAGCCCATTTCATCATTAGACTGGAAGACCAGATCACAGCTGGTGCTTGGCAATCTTAACCGCTTGGCCAAACTAGCTTCAGTGCCTTCTGTTCTTTTCTAATTCTTGCATATTGGCAATGAAAAGTCAGTGTCAACAGAGGATAACAAATCTGGAGTCAGCTCCCTCCCCTTCATTCTACAGACCAGTTGGAAACAATTCCTGTTTGCCATGTTTGCCATGAATATATTGGTCTAGACTGCATAAGCCATAAGTGATTTTTATTTAGCTTTCTAAGTGACATGTTTTGCAATTATTAATTCCTTTTTATTCTGGCCTGTTTGGATTCCATGGCAAAATATTTCTCTCACCTTAAAACCAAGATAAACATTGGTTAATATATTTAAAAAGCTAGTTTTTCATAGGAATGTTTTTCTGCTATCCCATTTGTTTTTGTAGGGCTGCTTGCACTGAGGGAAAATCTCCACATGCCAAGCATAGCAAGGCAGTCCTGCTCCTAGTGAGCAGTAATCTGGTATTCCAGATTTTTCATAGCATGCTGCTAGAATCCATGTAACTCTGAGATAAATGCTAGTTTGGAGGTTGCAGGCTTTCATTCACTTCCATTTTCCTCGGCCTTCGTAGTGCTCTTGCTTCAGCTGCATCACAAGATGCCCAGGCAGCACAGCAACGCCCACGAGCTTCGTGCCAGCCCTGAGTAGTTTTCAGACAGTTTCACGGCCCCGCATGTCATCCCCACCCTACAAGAAAGATATTTTCTTTCAGCCTGAGGGCACAGCTTCTGCTTCAGGTGAGGTGTTTGGGTTTCTCATGTCAATATTCTTCAATGCCAAGAGATGGCTTGCTGGCATGGGGTAGTCTCTTACTAATTTTGTTTATTCACTTTTATGCCTGATCCTGTTTTTGCAAAGGGCTCAACAATCTTTTTTTTTTTTTTTTTTCCCAGGCCTTGGTGTATTCCTGGTTGGATGTAGAATCATTTTTTACACTCTGGTGCTTTCAGTTCAGGAATGGCTGGAGAAACCTATTCCCTGCCTGGCTTTTACCTTGCCTGTGTGTCTGTGTGTAGACTTATGACCTGCTCTTCATATTGGCTGCCAGCCAAAGCAGGCATTTAAGGCTCAGCACGCACTATCCTTCACTGCATTTCTGAACTGCAGGCTTGGTTGTTTTTACCATGCTAGATATAAATCTTTTCACCATGCTCTAATTCTGAGCAGCTGTATCTGTTGTACGACTGGCTACCTGCTCCCAGCGTGGCCCGCAATATCTTTGCCTCAGTTGGAAGCTCAGTGCTGCTATCTGGGCAAAGACTAGTAACCCAATCCGCTAGTCCACTTTTCCTCCCCCTCCCCAACTATATTTATTTTATTTTTGCAGACCATCATCTTTCTGGTCTCATAACCCTTTTCATAACTGCCATCACCTGCAATTTCTGACCTGCAAACTACTCCATGGATCAAATGTTTTTAATAATTTATCCTGCTGTCAATGCAGGCTCTGAAATACCTCTTCTGAGTAGGTGGAAACCTGTGTCTCTTCCAGAGCTTTCTTACAAAACTTCTTGGACCCAATTTCTTCTCCTTAACCCAGTGCTGTCAGCGCCCAGACATTTTCTTCCACTCCAGGGGGCCTTGGTCCTCAGAAGAGCATCCTGTGGACCGCACTTTGTCCCTCCCTGAAAGCGTCTAAGCCCCTGCTACAGACAGTGAAGAGAAAGCGGTGCCTCTCCCTGTTTTGGAGACAGCAATGCCCTCTGTAAGGTTGCAGCACCTCATCTCTCCTTCCACTGATGATCTACCCTGCACAGGGAGTACAAGTTAGGTAGAGTAGATTATTCTCACCCTCCTTTATTTTTTCTTTCTGTTTCTTCCTTCCCCTTCCTCTCTTTATTTTCTCCCAAGGCCAGGTGCCAAAAAACACTGGTGAGGCAGTATTGCAGCCATCAGCATAAATTGTCAGACTGGATTCCACCTCCTTCATTTTACAGAGCACTGTCATTGAAATTCCTCTTATTTTAGATGGTGGTAGTATTTTAAATTCAGAACTATGTAAAGAATTGACTAAAATGCTGAACTGCTTAGCTGTGAAGGGGTGGCTACAGATCAAGTGAGGAAATGTTTGCATAAATCCTATGTAGGCAGATTCTCACCTAGAAAGAGCTTGCATTTCTGCCAAAACATTCAGAATCTCTCTGGCATCCACCACGAGACAATTGTCAGACTTGATTGGTCCAGCAGGGAATGGCTTTTGCTTTCCTTTCTGTGTATGTGGTGCCAGCATATTTCCCTGACAGAGATGTGAGAGGTGACTGGATGAGTTAATTGACCGTGGAAACCGCCTAAGAGGGGAGTCTTTCCTTCTGTGTCTTCAGAGGTGAGTGGAAGCTGCAGTTGCTCCCAGGGAGGATCGGTTGCCTGCCAGCCCAGCTTTTAAAAAAGTCCTTAGGCGATATTGGCTAATGCTGTTTAAGCATTGCAAGTGATGGGTGATGGGTGCGGTGCTCTCAGAGCTCTGAGAGAAGGGAGGGGGGAGCTGTCTTGGCTGGGAAAGTTCAGCTCAAAATGCGCCTTGTGCCACTGTTCTTTTTTTCTTTTTTGTCAACAACGCTGATGCTTCAGGGTCAAAGCCACAGATTTCTACTTAGCACTTCAGGAACTATGTCGTAGGTAAAACATGACCCCAAATTTGCTATATGAGAGAAATCCAGTTTCTGATTAATTTACTACTATCTTCTGTTGTGCATATTTGGTCAAGTGTTAGGGGGCAATAGTAGGAAAGGGGAAATGATACAGAATATTCCAATTCTAATTGACCCATCTGGGCTTCTTAGAGTCTTACTTCCAGATATTTGGATGTTGTTTTGGGATGAGACTGCAGTAGGAGATTTACTTAATTTTGTTTCAAAGGTGGAGAGTTATAAAAATGAGGATTCCAAAGAGGCATGCTTAAGCCCTTAAAATATTTCCACTTTTCAGTTGTTATCAACTAAATAGGAATAATCATGAGCAAGGAGCCTGAGGATAAGGTTAAAAGGTGCTGACTGGAGTCAGAGATGGGAATGGCTTGCCTTTGGTAGCCTAATCATCTGTAATATTGGCAAGCGGAAGAGCAGGACACAGTGTTATCCAGGAAGGTTAAGACAGGTGTTTTATGAAGGCTAAATAGGGAGTTGCTGACCTTAACAAAAGATTTCTTATGCAATGTAAAATGTGTAAACTGAATTTTAAAGAAAAGAAAAAAGTGAAATGTACCTTTTGACCTGCTGATGGAGAAGAGCTGCACAACGTGTCTCATAAGCACTATAACAAGTGTCACTAAGCAGTAGGGATTACAGGAAAAGTAGAAGTACATTTTGGAAGACAGACTATACTACAACAATTGAGCAAAGAGCATCTTCGACACTGAAAGCCTCCTGCACCGAGGTCAGGGCTTGTTTGCTTGTTTTAGTCAAGTATGAAAACATTTTCTGAACATTCATATTTTTTGTGGAACTGATTCTTAACTTCTCAGCCATCTCGTTAGCTGTTGTTTTCCCTTTAGTGCTGAGAATATCTATCTAAATATTTTGTTCCATTCTCCCAGAAACCTGTTCTGATCTACATCTGTCCGTCCTAGCAGTACCAGAGATCTACTTGAACATGCAGATCTAAGAATGAAATGCAAAGCTAGCTTTCCACTTTAAAATGAATTCAACTGTCAAGGCCAGCATCTTCACTACCTCACTCCATGCATGTTAAATCTGTTATTCATAGTATCTGCATGTCATTGGCAGAGATTTGCCTACATTCATTTCCAAAATAGGTTGTCAATGCGTAGCCTAAGCAGCTATAATGCTATGGCTAAGTATATACAGCACAGCTCTAAAAGCAATGAAAGCACTTATTTTTATGGAACATTTATTTTCAGATAATGGCATATGTTACAGTTGTGAGTCTGACAGTAATTAAAAACTGACTTATGAAGTGATATGTTTTTATCATTGGCTGTTTGGGAGCTGGTCTTATTTCTCTGTTTAAGACAACAAAGCAAGTCACTTTATAATATCCCAGTAAAATAGTACAAAGAAATAACACCTGTTTCCTAAAAGTGTTTATCCATTTAAACATTAGAAAAGCTTCTTCCAAAATAGGAAGGCATATATGTGATGTGCATAGACCTAAACTTAGCAACATAAACCTTGAAGTATGCTGCCGTCCAACCTGCAAAAATTCCCTGTTGGGGAAGAAATTGAACATTGTTCATTCAATTAAATGGTTGCAAGATTATCTCTAAATACCCAACTGTTTCCTATCTGTGCAAGTCAATCAATAAATAATGTTATTTGCATAGAGGAAGACACTTTTGAAAAACAAGTTAGACAACTTTTAAAATACAGTGTTAAGCCAAAAGATCAGCAAAAAGAAAATGGCTTCTCAAGCTTCTGAGCAGACATGCGCTTGGGCAGATGCTGTCAGATTTTTTATTTCACTTGTTGTCCTGGGTGAGACAGTCACTCAAAAATAGGATCAATGACTTTGATCAATACCTCACCCAATATCCGGAAAGGTCATATATCACTGTCTCCTTGCTCCAGGTTAATTTGCAAACAGACATTACTTGTACTGGAGTAGTGCCCAAAGATCCCAAGCAGGGTGGGAATGCCAGTCCACTGTGCAGGCACAAAATAAATCCATCCTCACTCACCGTTGAAAAAGGAGCAAGCTGAGCCATCTGGAGAACACATGCAGCGAGGGTTTGCGAGAAAAGGGCTATGTCAAAGTAATCACAGAGCCTCTCTTCCCTAAGAGGGAGAAACGGCTGCAAGGTACAGCTCATTAGAAGACTTCAGCTGCTTTTAGCACCTAAAGCAATAAAACAGATTTTCAGAGGAGCCAGTGCCAGAACATTTCTGAAAATCTGCCCATAGCATGATGGTGGGAGTCACAAGACACAGAGTACTGCTGAAGATTTGGCTTCTGTTGGGCTGTGGACATAAGCGCTAAGCCCACCTGAAATTCTGTGTGCCTGCTTGTCCTGCGAGTCAGGGAGCGTTCCTTCCCCATGCCCATTACTAGCTGCCGTTGTCACCCGGACGTGGGAACTGCTGATCTCATCAACGGTTAACACTTAATGAGGGAATTTCATTCGGAAGTGCCCCCCGACTGAAAATCACTTCCCAAGAGAGCTTCCAGATTGCGTTTTTGAAGTTGCGAGAGGGTAAGGGTATTGCTGGGTATTTGTTTTAGAGCATTGCTTGATGAGATTGGAAGTCTTGCTATGCCAAATAATGCCCAGATATGAATACAACAGTGTCTACCTTGAAGTGTTACTGTGGTTTGGTACACATTTTTTTTTTTTCCCTGGGAATTTCTATTTTATACATAGAAAACTCCAGTCTTTGATGAGGTTATTAGATTGACTCATGCTCAAGGGGAAAGGAACTTTTATTTTTTTTTTTGTAAGTAATTATAAAAAGTGAATTTCAGCTTCATTGAAGGCGTTGGGTTTCATGGGCTGTGAAAACAGAGCTCAAAAGGAAAAACTGCATCTTAAATATTTTATTAATAATTATGATTGCTGTAAGGATATCATAAGCGGGCTAGTGGTGTTTGTTGTTGTCCTTTAGGAACACATTTAATTTCTCAAGCATCTACTGGCAAACATTGCTTCCAGTGAAACCAACAGGAGAATAACATCAGGGAGGAACCTGAAAAATGTAAAACAATACTATGCCTTTAATCGAGTGCCATGAAATGTTTATCTGTCTCAGGCACTGTGTGCAAGTACATCCACCTGACTGTCACTGGGGTGTGGATACACAACAGGATAGATAACGAAATGTGCCATTAATATTTGCGTAGCCTGTTAACAAACTCCTAAGTAAACATTTCTTCTCTAGAACTGGAGAATTCATGCACCTTCTGTGAGGGAAACATGATCCAAGTATAGGATATACAGCTTTGAATTATAAACTTAGACTACTCTGGATATTGGAATGTTCTTTATACATGTGACCAGTTTCCCCCAATTATTGTGAACAGCTTTCCAAGCAATGCTGTTTTTTTTCTGCAGGGATTGCAAGAAAAATATCTTTTTTCTTTTTACATTCATTGCATGTAAATGGAGCTATGATATAGTGCAAATCTATCAGCCTTGTCCCCTAGGCATAAATGTACTTGAACAATAATATATAATGAACTGGATTTACTTGTATTTAAAAATTATGAATAAAATATAAATATAAAAGAAAGTAGATATTGGAAACTGGTTTTGGCTTATGTACAGGTTTTTCAAGTTGCATGTTGCACCATTAAAATCAACCAAAAAAACTAATTCAATCCATATTAATATATTTGAGACCGAGAACCTCAACATACGGTATAAATTAGGCATTAAAAAGCCTTTCCCAGAAAATGGAAAACTAATTCTACTAGACTAGTTTGTGATTCCTTTTTTTCATATGGACTCTCCATTTCTTCGTTATAGCAAAATTCAGTGGATCCACTTAGTTATCTGAAGAGGAAAGTTCTTCTAAATGTAATACGATAATGTAAGAATAATGTAAGAACACACTTGCCTGACACTGTGAAGGTCCTCAGCTGCTTAAAGGTGACATACACCACAGAAGACAAACCTTGCTAGACTTGTTATTCCAAAGAAACTCTTCCCTATTCACATGTACTCTCGTGTTATTCACATAAGTTATTATATATACACACAAATCAGGCAAAGATATTGCTCAGCTATTACAGAAGAAGAAAAAACATCAGTGACTATACCAGAGTCATGCCATAACTTTCCATAAGAAGGGAGCTGATGTCATCTTATGCCAAATGGATCATAATTTTGTGTAATATTTACGAGTTCTTGGAATCGCAAATTGTTCTTCAAAATACAACTCCTTTACAACTCACTTATTAGTAATCCTTTTAGCAAAGACCTTGATTTCAAAATAAATCAACAGAAATGTGAATCTGTATCCCAGTCCGAGTCCAAGATGATGACTCAACATTTTTAATCTCTTATTTTGAAGAGATTCAAAATCTGAAGATCAATTTTGCAAATAAGTATCCAGTTGTCACCAAAACTGAGTAATTCCAGATTGATGTGTGAATAGGTCAGCAACTTTAAAGAAAAAATATATTAATTATTTCCAGTTAGGAAGAACTCTTATGTACCATAAATCTGAATAGCCTAAGCAAATCTGCCACAAATATAATACCAACTATGACTTGAGAGAATTTCTCATAATTTGTACCAGCATGTTTTCTGGGAGGATTTTGCTTGAGGAGGTTAAAAGTTAGAGGTAACAAGTTTTTATTTAATAATGAAAAATTGATTTCAACATTAATTACAAAGAGACCACTCCCACCCCATAACTATTACAATGCAGGAAGTCATCTATTCAATAATGCAGAATCATTGTGTATTAAAAATTTAAATCTATAAATATTAATAGACCATAGGTCAGTCTTTTAACCAAGAGAGGTAGTTGTACACACAGCTATCACTGTAAGGCTTTTAAGGGTCATGCATTTGTTATGGCATAAAACAAAAACAGAACAATAAAAGATAGTTGTCTGAGACAGGAAAAGTTGATACTCTGCTGCAGATGAATGATGAGGACAAGAAACCCTGGATTAATTCAGGGATGTTGTAGTCGTCCTCTGGGAAGGACACATACTTATTTCAGATCTAACAAGTCAGTGTGCTGGAGTCAGCTTTACAAGAGCATGGCATAAAGAAGCTTTTAGAATAGCAACAGACAAATTTACTTTCTGCAACCCTGCTCCTTCATACCACTTTGACAGTGTAAATTGGCCAGAAAGTTGATGTTGCTTTTCAGTTCCCTGGTCTGAAAAAGTCGAGCCAGTGCATGCCAATGCCTCCTGCACCAATAGACAGGTGATTGCCATACAGCCCATGAGAATGAAGTAGATAAGGTTATTACATCCCAGACATGCCTGGCCACTGAAACAGGTCTCCAAGAATGGGGAAGGTGAGCAGGCTGTGAGAGCACTTTATGTGATGCCAATCAGTGTAAAGCAAAACCCAGATGCTGGAAGGAATAACTGTCTTCTCAGCAGCAATTCCTTCGCTGTGTCACCAGTTTCTGAGTGCGAGTAGCATCAGCCTTATTTTTGACTTAGAGAAAAGCAGACTCATGGGAGTAGACACAGCCTAAACTAAATTAAAGTTGCTTGAGCATTAAACCAGCTCAGCCAGGTGAGATGGTTGGCCAGGTGCAACAGCAACAGCCTAGATGAAAGACATGCGTGTGACTCGAAAAGAGAGGAGCTGGGACAACATGCCCTGTGTCAGGGCTGTGAGGGCTGTGTTCTGAGATGTGCTTCCTTCTGCTCTCTCTGGTCTTCCCCAGCTTCACCAGGGAACCACAGGGGCATGGCTATGCTATTACATAGCCTTCCCTTATTTATGTTAGCCACGCAGATGGCTGAATAACCATGGCTGGCAAACACTACAAATGGAGGCAGAAGACTGGGATATAAATAGGGAAGGTTGCCACAGATTACTCAGCTAGCTGCACAGGTAAGCAACAAATTGTGTTGAAAATTAGCAGTTAGCTGTATCTTCCACTCACCGTGGCTTCTGCAAAGCTTTCATTCCAAACTGAGGAGCTCCTATATGATCCATCTGTGCGCTCAAAGATAGGATTTGATGTTAGGGCTTAATTTGATTTTAGAGTAATGAAAGACATGAATAGTTTCACAAAGGCAGTGGAATGAGAAAAATACAAACTTGATGGAGACAACATGCAGTTAATGCAGTGCTTTGAAATTAGAAACATTGATTTGAAACTGGATGTTGTTAGGTAATCTGAGAGCCTGTTTAGAAAGGTTGTGTTTAGTTATCCGATTCTGATACTGAAAAGCAATTTCAGAGATGTGTGTTTGCTCTAAACTTCCTCGTCTGTGTCTCCAAAAGCCCTTGATACACTATGCTGTAGAGCTGGTGGCACGTTCCCAGTTTTAACAGTATGACAACTCTGCAATAGATTAATGGCCACTATTAACTACGAGAAGCATACAGCTACCATCTCAAGTGGCACATCAGACTGTGTTTTGGAATAGAAGCTACATCCAGTGCCTTATCTCCTGTTCCCTGAAATTCTACCCCTCTTAGGATGACCGTTTTTATCCCACTGTGTATTTGTGATTAGGGTTTGTTGAACCCCATGACATTTAAAGTTAAATGTGGCACACTAGCTGATCTAATGTGGACCTTGCCAAGAGAAGATCAGGAGGTAGTAGTAGTCAAAAATTTTTCAATACAAGGTTAAGTAGTCTGAGGTTAGAGAGTAAAAGATCAGAACAACTCAAATAGATTTGATATGAACACACCAACTGTATAGTGTAGTAATCACCACCTATGCATTAAAAGAAATTAAAACATGAAAACCCTATATTTTGATTTTTACCCTCGCCATAATTTACTTTGTAATTTTTCAGTTCTATTCTATTTTCCTAATTGTTTTCATACACATACTTCTATTCAGTTTCATACAATCCCATGCTACTTGACATGATTACCACCACTGTCATTTTTTGTTTGTCACTAATTTACTGCTAAAATTCTTTTTCTTTGATCCACAAATTGGATCCTTTCTTCTTTCCTGGCTTACAATCTGATCTTTTAGAAATATTTAACTTGGTCACTCCTTAAGACTCACCTTCTTTATTATTCTTTTCCTTTACTCTTTTCTCATTCATGTGATGTTCTATGTTTTTTACAGATTAAAGAGTTTGTCATAAGACAAACTATTTTTAGACTACACAACTATTTTAGACCAAGCACCATACTATGGTCGTGGAAGCTAGAAGGATGTGCTCTCCTCTGTGTGCATGTCATTTTACATGGCATTTCCAGAGATTTCCTCATTTCTGAAAGGCAGAGAGTTTTGTTTAGTCTCATCTGTTGTTGAGACCCACTGGGAGAATTATTTGGGGAATCACATTCCCTACTAGTAAAATCAGTGGAATTACTCCAGGAATTACAAAAATGCAAAGTGAACACACACTACGTATCAGATAAAATTATAAATATTATAAATACTGACACATTTTCTTTGGAAGAAGACAAGAGAAGAACGCATTTATGTACCTAGACATAACGGCATAAATGTTGAAAAATTTGCGTTTGAATATGTATCACAGCGACAAATTTGGGACTTGAGGAATATCAGTAGGTTTACTTTATGATAGCTTGTATTTAAAATTTACCAATAGTCTTCCATAGTATTCACAGTGATTTACAGCATTTCATTTATAGGCTTTTTACAATCTACAGTATTTACTGAAAGCAATGAAAGTTGGCTGGGAACTATTAATACGTATTTATCAGACTGTTATGTGCACAAGTCTTGAGGTTTGTCCTGCGTACAATGCTTTGGAAGAGTGTGGTAAGGACAGAAATCTGCTCTCTGCTTCAGAGAGAGTAATGAAGACCAGAAAGTAGAGAAATATAGTTGCTATAATATCTCTCTATATGGTATTTTCTCAAGCCATAGTCAAAGTCAATACAAACAAGAGAGATCAACCCTTCCCTTCATTGTTTACCATGCACAGAAGAGTTCATCAAGCAAAACACTCCTGCTGAGGTGTAATAATGGCTGAGATGTATCCAAAAATGGAATTTGATCAGCACAGCCTTTATTACTGGTGGAAATATAGGAGAAAGAAAGAAAGAATCCAGGTTGCCAGACATCTAGGAAGGCATTTTATAACAGTTAAATATAAAACCATTAGAAAATACTCTGAACAATTTTGGCAGTAGAGAAAGTCCTGGGGAGCCAACAAGAAAAATACATATGTATGTGTCACAAAGGAAAAAGCTATGCAAAGCCCAAGAAGAAAAGAAATTGCTCTTTATCCTGAATATCTGAAAATAGCATGCCAGGCATAGATCTTTCATGTTAGGGAGAGGCTTTCCAAAAAAAAATTTGCAGAACATGAAATCTGTTTCTTTTTTAAATGTCTTGTACAGAGACTAAGTAGTATTACACCGTAGGAAATAAATCATTACATTTTTATTATATATATATAAAATATGGTATTTGAGTTTGTCTAAATAATACAAATTCACAGATTAGTTACTATTACTATTAGATGGTCGATTCACTAAATGAATGAATGTATTCTCTTGCAACATGGTTTATAATCTTGAAGACAATAATTTCCTGGTTAAATCAGCAAAGAGGTGTCCACAGCGTCTGTGGCGTGTGTGTGTGTGTGAATGTGTGCACGCATGTACTCTTACATGTATGCACTTAGTCTCTTCCAGCTATGAATTACTTATCATTCGCAGTTCTACCATAATATCTATGTGTGTATATTTTTCCCGTTACAGAAATTTATAATCTTTCTCTCTCATGAGGAAATTCAGACTGTTGTCCATTGGAACCATATATTTTGAACTAACTTTTAAAACTGGTTGTATCATATCCTTACTTAGCAGGACACTGTTTTTGAATTTACCTGGAATGTAATCTGATATTTAGCTGTATGGGATTAACATCAAACTGTACTTCCTGTGAAACATGCATGTCGCTATCTGAGAAAGTCTGTCTTTGCCTGTCTTTGCCCTCATTGCCTAGCGCTTCTCTCAGCTAAACTGCATAGATTGCAGTATGATAATTATTAGTGTGATCTGCCATAATCTGTTATAGTATTGTAAGTGTTCTTGTCTTTCTGTGTCTTACCAAGACAAATTTAATGGATAATTGCATATTAGATTTTATGCCTCTGGTTCACAAAACTCTGTGACTCATCTTCGGCCACAAATACACCAAAATTAAGTCCCTGTGATTTATCATAGATTAAAATGTCACTGTGAACAGTCCTACTATTGTCTTAGTTAATTTGATGAATTTATTCCTGTTAGCCAATAATTCTGATTTATGAGAGATTGCATTACGAACAATTGGCATACATTAATTCAAAATTTTAGGAAGGTATTAACATGAATAAAACTCATCAGGAGCATATCTTCTTGCTGAGAGCTTCATGCTTCTATAATTTCAATGACTTATTATCTCAAAATTCAGGATAAAATTCAGGATATTTTAAGCTAAAGGAAAGTCTAACCAACTTCAAAACACTTAGTACCAGTCTAACTAGTTATCACTAATTTCAACATAGATTCATGGAAAGTCAGAGCAGGAAAGTCCTTTACGGGGTCATTAACTCATTTAAACAGAATCAGGAGCTGTCATTGAGTTCAGGGATGTAAATCTTAGGAAATACAGTTCTTCATATGCTGGTGTTGAAAAACAGTTAATTTCAAATACATTGATTTACAAGCGCATTTCTATACAAGCACATCTTTACTCATTGTTCATTCTTCCGCTTTCCTAGGCTACAGTATGGACACAATGTTTATCCAGATTATCCAGATTCCAGAATATCCACTTTTCATGCCCTAGCTTATGCTGCTCTGGGACATTTGTTGTTCTTGAAGCCTTTGGCTATACAAAATGAGATTTCTCTGACCTTTTCTGGTGGAAATTTAGTGGGAGTGGAATTTAGGAGAGAGAAGAAATCAATTGAGCATTGAGAACATTCAGTGTTGAGATGGAATACCCTGTTTAGGTTTGCAAATGTGCAGGAAGATCCATATTTATACTTAATTTGAAAAATTCTCAGTGTTGATATTAAACCAAGTTGGTAAAAAGTTTTTAGTGGCACAGAAACCAGAGACTTTCCCTTGGAAAAAGCTTAGCTCATAGTGCAAAGGACATGATGTATGGTTGTGCTACTCTGCTCTGATGAGATCTTTTGCCCAGCATAGGTGGAAGTTTCTCTGCTTGTGTTGGATTTATTGCTAGCCAATAATTTATTAGAAAGACTGTGCTAGCAGCTGCTAATTACACCATGGTTTCAGGTCGTCAGTGCTGCCATTTTGACAGATTGTGTACACAGAAGTTTCCTCCACTTCATTGTCCAATCTGACTTAGACGACTCAGTCAAGCCTGCTGAAATGACTTTTGTGTCCTTTTGCATTAAATTTTGAAGCTTTGATTATTTGTAGAAGCTTGAAATGATGTGTGATTAATTGCATGGGTTTGATTTTCTTCGAAGTGGAGGTTTTCCTTTCATGCAAGATCTCCTACTCCATCAAAAACATCTTGGCCATCATTTAGTCACCATTTCTTTAGCGTAACTTTTTACACTTTTGCAATTTGCCCAGCTTATTCTTCATCTTGGTTTACCAAATTTAAGTTCATTGATACATGACGTCTTCCCTTATGCCCTTCAAAGTACAGAAAACATTACTCTGACATTTTCATTATCCAAATGCTAAATGTGTCTAAATGTGTATCTTTTCGTGATACCTCAGAAAAGCTAAATACTAATTAACAGATTTGAATTTGTATAGCATTGCAGGTATTACAGTATGTCTTGTGAGAATTTTTTAAAATTGTTATCTATATCACATTTTGATTCTTACTACATTTTTTTTCATTGTTAGTAACTTCTAAATATAGTTTAATTTGAAGTAGGTGGCTCAATGAAAATAAAAGCATACAGAACTAGAGCCTGTTACCTCATCACATTTTGGACTGAACAACAATATGTTCTGGAAAAAAAACAGGCATTTGGGGGTTCCGCAGTTTTCAAAGAAACATCCAAGTAAGCATTGTTAGTACAAAAATACTATTTTCATTAGAGCAATGAGTGAAAAGATTTGGGAAGTTTGGGGTGTTTTTGTGGCAGGGGAGAAAGCGAGGAGCTTTACATGGAGTGGTTGCCTGGTAACATACCTAATATTATGAGATAGCGGGGTCATTGCGGTAGGTTTATTTCCACAGTAATGCAGAAAAAAAATCCTCAAAACCCACCCCAGGAAACTCTGTTGCTTGGTAAGTTCTGCTTTTTAGTCCTTTGTGAGCAATTTAGTTGTGCCGAGCTTTTAGAAAAGCATTTTCTAGAAATGCAGGAACAAAGCAGAGCCATGTTAGTCATTGCTTTTGTTGTAGCAATAAGAAAGCCAGCTTTGCCTTTGGGCTTGGATTAGATTTATTTTCATTCGCCTTACATGTCAGTTTTCAAATACACAAGCAGTTTTGGATGCTCCTTTGTATGCTCTTCTGCTTTAATAAATATCTATTGATGTTTCTTTTGTAGTATCTTTGGACGTAATTCTACAAGTTTAACTCATGGTGAAAGCAAAATTTATATAGTAAGATCACTCAGTTACTACTTCTCATCACTAAGGAGGGCAATATTAGGTTCTATGGAAATGTATACAGGTCAGTTTTTCTAACGTGTATTTAAATCTATATTAAGGCATTCAATTGCCGAAAAGGTATTCTAATTTTCATTGGGCTTGAGCACTTAAAACGAATTTTGCTTGCCAAAAGCATTGTTGCTCCTCAGCATGCCTTGATTATAGTAGCATTTAACAATATTGATGTGAAAACATGGCTGAAATGTAGGCAGCTGTGACTGAAATTGTTGGTTAGCAAATATATTTGTTACTGCCATAGTCTTAAGAGCTTTTTTTTTTTTCCCCCCCTTCAAACATGTCCTATCTTTCTGACAGAAAGTTTTCTCCAGCCAAACTGGGGACAGCTACACAAATCACTTTGCAAGTGATTTGTCAAAGCTTCCACCTCCTCCCCTAAAGACTTCTATTTAACTTTCCCAAAGTCTTTCATTCTGCTACCTGGAACCAAGAACTCATACCATATCGTATTTTATCTATTGTTGCATTTCTCTTTAAAGCCCTGGTGTAAACAGGAGTTGATAGTGATTGATGACGAATCACATTGGCCCTTGAGTTTCTTATGCACCAAAATTAATCTTCCTGTTATTTGCATGTATGGGCTCAGTCCACAACAGAACAGCTATTGACCTAAGCACAGTACAATGAATCATAGAGAACCTTCTAATAGATTTAGTTGGGGGAATTCTCTTTTGTAACCCCCTGGAATTTCTTCATAAGGAATAGAAGCATAATTGCATCAGACAGTATTATGTACTAGTGCAACTTACGGAAATATCCAAAAGGCTCAGTCAACAAAAAAAAGGATTTCTGTCTTGTTATTATTATTTCTTTTGTTTGGTTTTCTCTGATCTGTCCCTTTGTTCAACAAATGATTTTGTCTTTTCTGTTTAGTATTCTTTGACTCCACTTGAAGAATTTAGTTCATCAGTAGTTTGCCGTATCTTCTAAGCAGTCGTTCTATATCAGGTCTGGAAACGCTGGCCATTTTGGAAAGGAAAGAAAAAGATGGGAGAGCCACTACTGTCAGCTTTTTTTGATGTCCTGGTCCTACCTCTCTTTCTCCCCTGTAAGTGGTGACCTGCATTCTTCTTGAGGACCAGAACCTCTTCACATTCACACGGTCCTTACAAAGGAAATCTTGGTTCCTTAACATCTTATGTTTGTGCTGTGTTTTGATCTATGTAGAACTTCAGCTTTTGATGGATAGTATTTTCTCAGAATGGTTTAGCCATCTCTTTTAATTGGTAAACATGAGAAAGCTAACATTATTTCATAATTAAAATAGACAGAAGCATCTCCTCTCTACTTTGTGTCTCCACAAAAAAAAAAAAAAAAAAAAGAAGAAGAAAAAGGAAAAAGAGAAATTCTGAGTATTCTGACTCTTTTAATTACTCTCCCAAATTTGATTTAGTTTTTTTGTCGCTCAAAGTTATTTTGCTTGCCAGGAATTAGAGATAGCGTATTGTGCAACAAACTGTTCCAAATACAGGGAGAAACCTCAGGAAAATAGTTTCCATGGTGTTTAGTCAGACTTGCGTGACTGTTGCTTAGAGAGGAAAATAAGACAAGGGTGCTTGACAGCAACAAAACAGAGGGAACTTGATGTTCTGCATTTCAGACTGCCTGTTTGGTTATAGTAGCTAGCATTAGGGTTCAACCAGCCCAACTGGCTCAGGTATTGTGCCATAGTTTTTTCATAGAATCATAGAATCCTTGAGGTTGGAAGGGACCTCTAGAGATCATCTAGTCCAACCCCCTGCACACGCAGGGTCACCTACAGCAGGTGGCTCAGGACTGCGTCCAAGCGGGTTTGGAAGATCTCC
>VZSV01000006.1:476742-496811 GCA_013398735.1 Nothocercus julius
CATCCAGCCAATTCCTAATCCACCTCACTGTCCACTCATCTATCCCACACTTCCGGAGCTTGCCCAGAAGGATGCCGTGAGGGACGGTGTCAAAAGTCTTGCTGAAGTCGAGGTAGATGACTTTTTACTGAGATTAATTTACTCAAGGCTCTCAGTCAGGCCAAAAAAGGCCAGATATCATATGATTCGCTTTCCTTTCTACTTTGGCAGATATGATAAATAAAAGATGCTGCTAACATAATTTATGAAGGGGTAGATCTTCAGAACTCCTTCCTTCAAAGCCCACCTTACTTTCCTCAGCTTATTACTCACATGCAGGAGAACTTCACTGTTCCCTAGAGAAATATGCTTGAGCCTCTTTGGTATCACTCTGAAGCTTCACAAAGTCACGCAGATGTCAGAGGCTGGTTACTAGTCATTAGTCATGAGTGGCAGCTCAGAGAGACACAGTTGAAACTAGTGAAATGTGTTGGAGCTTCTTAAATAAGAAATACTATTTATTGCAAGTGCTCAGTTAATTCTATCAAACCTATTCTGGTCTTGCTCCTGCCATCCGGTCTGCCACACTTTGTGCCAGCTTAAACCAACAAGCTGGCTCAGAGCTTTACTCAGATACTGTGGGAACTTTCTGAGCAACACGGGACAAAGGTCAGAGGCAGAACTCAGCAGGGGAGAACCGAGAGGGAAGGCTGGTAGAATAGTCTGTGAAAGAGAACATGTTTCCCTTGGCTTTCCTTCCTCTGTAAAGTAAGTGTGCAATAAACTATACTTTGGTAGCAACTTTAGTTTAGGAGCCCAAGGCTCATCACAAATGCAGCGAGTGCATTTTTAGGTGAAGCCTCATCTTCCACTGAAGAATTATACTTTGCCTCGGTCAAAAAGTAAGGGCTTAAACCTAGATTTATTCCTTTTAAAATGAGGAGTTAGGTGTCAAGGTCTCGTACTCTCGCCCATTTCATTCCCCTAATATGCCTAAAGCTGCAAATATGCCTCAATTTCCATATGGAGGTGAGGAATTTGAATGACTGGGTTGAATCTTTCACCCATGTCTTGTCCACGCTATCAGCAGAGATTTTCCACTATCAGTGCATCTTTCTGGTTTATGGTGTTCAGGGCAGAGATCCTAACCCCACTTAACTTTCCCCAAATGTCTTACATTTGATTGCATGCAGGGAATATGGCCATCTGTAGGGAGTAAGCAAAAAGGGGTTGAATTAAATGAGCAATGATTTTTTTTTAACGGGCATTTAGAAAATAGAGGGGGTGTGAAGATAAACAAAACTGGTGTGGACTGGAAGCTATCAGTATATTTTAGGGAGAAAGCTTAAAAGGTAAAGTGCGCTATCAGAAGGGACAATCAGTCCAAGACCTGTAATTGCCTTGAAGAGCTTGCCAGCTGTTCAAATTCTCTATGGGATTCCAGATATATGACCTATGGACAGGAAATACTATGTTGGTCAATATTAGGAAGTTCATGAGGGATACAAAGTGTAGCTAAAAAGACACCGTATCAGCTCCACATCATTGTGTCAGGGGGCAGCCTTTCACTGGTGTCTATGGGGCTCTGCCCTATGTAGTCCAGGCTTGGTTTCTCTGTCCTCCTCACCTTCAGACAACTCTCCAAAGCGGCAGCATCTTTCCAGCAGGCCCTGTTCCTTGGGCTACTCTTCTCTCTTAACATAAAACCATTAGTGAATGCCTTCTAGTCAGCTGGTGAGTCACAGTCACAGGAATTTACACCTCCTTTTTCTTTCCCTTGCCTCCATTGTACACTTCTTGTACACTTTGTAAACATTCCTCCTCCTTCTCCTCCCAAATCCGTATCAGAAGGGTAAAGAGAAGAAGCATACTTATTCATGAGATTAAATTGCATTTATTGTCCTCATCACCAGGCCTCACTTGGATAAGACAAGATAGGTTAGGAGGTCTCTATAAAACCCAGAGTTCTGGTTCTCTTCTTTCTTAGTAGTGACATATTAGTCCCTTCTTGATCTTTCTTATTACTCCCATCAGCACCCTTAGAAAGAGTATATTTTGAGATAGGCTAACCTGAGGACAGTTTTCCTAGCTCATCAGATTAATCTTGTTATACATACAGGATTATGATCTTTTCCTTTTCATTCTTCATATCAAGCTTTTGGAGCCCTACATTCCCTTTGCTTTCTGTTTTTTATCACTGTTGGGCAGTGATTCTTAGTGAGTTGTCATTAGTTAATTTAGGACAGTTTCCCATTTCACGTTTGTACTAAAATTCATCTTGCTGCTACATTATGCTGTGCCAGTGTTAGTCCTTGTAGCTTTTCCTGATTGTGCTTGACCTACACAATTCTGCTATCTTGCTGTTTATTGCCCTCCTCAGATCATTGCTACACATATACAACTGCACAGACCTCGTGAAGATTTCTGCTTTACCTTAACAGTCACCTTTAGTCTGGTTTGGGCTTTTTGTGTCTCAGCCAGGTTCTAGTCTGTGGCAATAAATTGCCTCTTACTTTGATGAACTTCCTTGCTGAATTGCCTTACTGAATTTCTTTAGCAGTCCCATGTGAGGGATTTCGTCAAAGGCAGTTTCAAAATTTAAATAAATTATGTCCATTAATTTTCTTTTGCCTACAAAATATTTTATTGGTATATTGAAAGAGAGCTAAGTGGATAAGGAGACTCTATCTCCCTTTTGGCTTACTCCCCCCAGCTGAACCATATGGTCATGAGGAAATCTAATTCTAGTTATAATTATCCCCATGACTGATTCACAAAGTACAAATTAGATTTTTCTAATCAAAAGAGTGATATTTATCAGGCATTAACAGTATATTTGAACAAGAATAAATATTCCAGTAGTTAAAAGCTAATGCTTTTGATTTACTTCTTTCAAAAGCAAAATAATTCAGGCATTGTGGAAACTTACTGGCATTCAAAGGGTAAGTAAGCCTCCCCTCGGCAAGTCGTTCCTGCAGTCATTGGAAGGGGAGGCCACATGGTGTAATGCTGATCTTTCAGAACAAGATGGCCATATGGGAGGTCTCAGCATCACTGGTGTTTTCAATTACACCACAGTTAACTGTTTGGCAAAAAGTACTTCTAACACTTAGGTGAGTTTTTCCTTCAGGACCCTCTCAGTTGTTACATGGGCCTCTCATCTCTCTACCTCTCATCTCCATCTGCCTGAGGACTTGTATATATTGGCATATATCAAATGTTATATTAAATACTGATTCATTATGCTTTGGTGTTGATGTGGTATTACTTTGACATAGTTGTGCATTTAGACAAACAATTTCATTACTGATTATAAGCAATGAGTTTGCAGAGTCTTAAAGACTTACAGAATGGTGTTTCTGATTAAATAATGATCAGATGTGTTTAGTAGCAAATGAAATTATTAGATCATAGTTTTTACATCAGTTTCCCTCCAAAATCTTTTGTTTTTATGAGCAATTACGACTGGCATTATTGCTAATTTAACTGGTCCAAACATAAACATAAGTGGGATAAATAATACTTTCCTAAGCTTCAGAAAGGTTTTGGAGGACCTAGAATAAAACATGTATCTTTTAGAGGGAGATTCAACCCATCTTGAGGCAGACAACTGAGAGAGAAAGAGAACAGGCGTTGCCCTTCTGGAGGCACTTCTCTCTCCCCATCAACAAGAAATGTATGGTTTGTATGTGCCAACCTGTACCACGCATCTACGGGGCACCATGCAGGGATGCCGAGATGCCTGCGCTTGCTCCACAATGCAGAGCACACGGGGGCCGCTCCACCTGTGCCACCTGCCTGGCAATCTTCACAACGTCACGCTCTCCGTGGAGCAGGCGTGCCACAAAAGCCTAGGCAAATGTCCGATGCACCGGCAAGTCCAGGCTCAGAAGCTGTCAGGACTGTGCAAATATTTTGCTTTTGTCACCATCCTCATCAAGGTCTCACGGAAACCCATGGTGATGTGCTAATGCTAGAAAGTGTGACAGAAGACTTCTCCCTTAAAATTTATTAAAATAGGAAATCCTAGTGAGAATAAAATTTCACTAATAATTTAAGGGTTCAAGTTGTTAACTGATTATACAAGATATTTTTAAATTTGTGGCTTCATTTCCCTATTATAATAATGAATTTCTCCCCACTTGAATATGTGTATTTTCTCTGTGTGTATTGAAAGAATTTGAAATTCTTTTTTTGTTTGTTTGTTTTACAGACTATCATTCTGAATAAAGATATAACGTAGACTTCTTGAGGAAAAAGCGATTTTGGTGATGGAAGGCCATAATAAGAAAATCTAGTGAAGGACGTTACTTAAAGTTATGTATGTATGGAAAGTATTTTCCACACACATCTCTGGGCAAAATAAGGTTCAACAAAAGTGGAACCTTCTCTAATGTACCTTATGTAATATTTTACTTAGAAAAAATTATTACTGTGTGCGACTTAATTGCCCTGCTTTCTCTCTAGAGCATAGACTAGTTGTTCATTGAATCTGATGCTAGATGTAGTCTAAACATGACTAATGCTTTTAACCAGATGGTTGTACTGATAGCTCTTTTTCAATTTTTTTTTTAATATTTTCTTCCTGCATCTCTTATATATATTTATCTTTATATTTTTTTAGCACTGCATGTCCATTTTATATACTTTTTAATTACTTTGTCTCATTATACAACATTTTCATTATGAAAGTCTCCACAAAACTGTGAAATAACCATACTGATAGAATTCATGGCCATTTTCATACTCTAATGTCTTTTTATACTCTATTTAAAAGCAATTCTGGTACCTTATCCAACTACTACTGAATTTTTTGAGATATTCCAAAGAGCTTTATCTTCAGAAGATACAAAAGGCTTATCCATTCATTCAGCAAGACATTCATGAAGGCCCAATTCTGTATCTATCAGATACCTGCTTTAAGATACGCAAATCTCACTATCATACGGTGAATTTGCAAGAGGTGAGGCCGTTTTTATATCAAAAAAACACACACTTTTCCTTAATAATGGGAATTTGTATGAATGAACAATTGATTTTCCAAGTTATTTGGATGACTGCACAAAATTATTTCCCGGTTGGAACTGTATTCTCCACTCAGGTTTTTAAATTTACTTATTTGAATAACGTTACGGAAATACCATTTCTCTGTAAAATTAAACACGTTGCAAGTACAATTTTTGACTAAGATTATCTATATGTAGCAGTATGAGCTCTGATAATCCAGATAATTGCTGAAGTAATCTACAAAAGTAAAAATGATTTAACAATTGTGCAAACAATTGTTTCAGAAAAAAAACAAAACAAAAAAACCCCAGCTTTTATTGCAACTAACTATTTGTGTTTAGGTGGCCCAAATTAGGCATAGATCATATGGATTCATTGCATCTTTCTGGATGCAGCAAGCAGACAGTCTTTAGTTTGGGAAAAGAGGAACTTTCTTCTTGTATCTTGAGTCTTTTGTTCAGTGTCTCTTTCTACTTCTAACATATTGGCGTATGGTTTCCTGTCATGATCTCCAAGCTGCCAGTATGACTGTCAGTGTACATTCACTTTGCTGATAATTTTCTTTGCTCTATCCGGAATAAAACTGAAATAGTTTCTCCTTGGTAACAGCTCTTAAACTTTTTTTGGTCTTAATTTGCAGCTATAAAAATGGTACCCTCTAGAAAGTCAAAATATATCCTGCTGAGGTAAGCACTGTTAAATACTTTAAGCAGAGCTTAAATGAAGTCTTTCAATTTCTGAAAGATTTTATTTGAAGAGTTTCTTAGAGAGAGACAGACAGAAAAAAGCCTCAGAAAGAGGAAAAGCTAATTAATATTGGACGTGGATCCACACAGAGGAAACAACATTTCTCTCATATAGTCAAATAAATGATATTTTATATGCACTAAGTCAGAATGCTGACACCTTGCCAAGCAGTACAGTTCCGTGGTCCAAATATCACGTCCTAAAACTAAATAAAAAGAGATTGTGGCTCATGTGCTGGACAACTTGTTCTCAGATTGCCTGGAACACAATGTCCTTTTCCTCAGAGCGTGGTGGACTCAAGTGGTGCCTCCGGAGTGGGGTGGAGGTGGTCACCAGCCCCACAGCACCTGGGGCCTTTTGGACTGCAGACTGAGGCCACCCAGGAAAAGAGGGGGAGGATAAATAGTGCAAGAGCTGAAGGGTTGGGGCAAGAAGGGAGGAGCCTGCAAGAAGGTTGGAGCCTGCAGCCCATGGAGATGCTGCTGAAAGGAGCAGGGGCTGCTCCGGACCTCCGTATCCGCAGTAGTGGACAGAGACATTTTAGGCATCAGAGGGGACGCTGCTCTTGGGTTTGGGGGTTGGTTCGTTGGTTGATTTTTAACTTTTAAAAATCCCCAATCAATTCTATGTGTCAATTATAAAAATACTGCACTTAATTTGGTCTAGAAATTTTTACTCCATTCCCAAACAGAAAAAAAACACTTCAAGTTAATTAATAATCACTACATATTTTTGTCCTGCAGTATGTTTGAGACAAATCTGCCACTTCTCCCACTGGCTGCTCTCCCCATTTTCATTTAATCTTAGATCATTCAGGAATTTGGGAGAAATCTCCAAATACGCTATGTTTTTGAAACGTTCATTTTCTAATTCTCTGTAAATGTATTGACTTCCTGAACTATTCAGTAGTGAATGTGAGTTTCCGCTTACAGGACTTTATTTCAATTTTAATATAATCCTATTCTTTTGAATACTGTTTTGTAGCTAGATGAGACCTACTTGAATTCCTAGAACAACCGTGCTATTTTCAGGCTCCGACTCTCTGTCTCCCTGTTGGCACTCTCTCCGTATCTCCTCTTTCCCAGTATTTCCTGTCTGTCCTGCTAGCTCTGTACTAGTGGTCTCTTCCACTTACCACAAACATGACACTTGAGAGCTGAGCAGAGTCATCCAAAAAGGCTCCTTGGTACTGTGGGAAAGGCATAAATAGTCTTGGGTTATGATGTTTTATTATTTATTTACATGGGAGGTAAGATCCTAATTCATTAGCTTAAGCTAATTCAAACTAAACTAAGAGTCATATTAATGTTGGCCAAGTACTTGAGATTAGCCATAATTGATGTTGCTCTGATTTTGAGTTAAATGCTTAACAGAGGTATGCCTGAAATGATAAATAGTTTCCAAATCTAATTATAATAATATATTTTTTGTATCCTTTTTTTTTGGCCAAATCATCCAAACCAAACACCATCCAAATTTTAGGAAAATTGATTTTTTTAAAAATACATTTTGATGTATAATGTGAAATATATAGGAAATTCTTAGATTAAATATACTTTTGTTTATTTCATTTTTTTTAATTGCATGTTGAAATAGCACAGTAGTATGTGTTTACTTTTAAGATTCTGTTTTATTAATTTTCTTTCATTTCCATAATTCTGTAACATCCTTTAACTTTCCAGTTGAAATCTGAAAGCAATTCTAACACTCCTTTACTATGTATGGTTACTATTTTCTTCAAACATTTAACAGTTTCTATACAAGTATACGTGGCTTGTATATTACTACTTACTTTAGCTAAATAGTAAATGGGAATATCCCAAAGCACAACTGATTTCCTTGTTCACACACAGTTACATAGGTATATATCTATATGTGTCTGTATGTGGACACACCCACCCATATATATCCATCTTAAACTCAGAAGAGAGAATTTTGTAATTGCCCCAGTTCCATGTGTGAATATTCTGAAGCTACTGAATACTTTGTTTTTACACGGTCATTATGCAAGTTGCAAATGCATATATGGCATTTTCTATTTGAAGGTCCTGGAACTCTGTAATCTCAATATATTATTTGTAAAAATGTTCCATTCTGGATGTTGTGTTGCCCACAGTATCTCTGATTAGACCTGGAAATATGTGGACAAATAACTAAAAAAAATCTTTTGCCATATTCCTTTGTTTTACTGAGTTGACAGTTTGACTTTTTTATGTTATCTTCTGCTTTCAGAACATCGAGTTATGCTCGATTCCGATTTATTGTGTATAAAACTACTTTCCTAGAACCTCTCTTACTAAGATCTAAGACTGAAATAATATATTTTCTGTCTTCTATAGATAAGAAATATTTCAGATTCTTTCAGATCTACGGATAACATATCTTTCAGAATGTGAAGGTCTGTAAATTATTCTAATGCATAAATTGCCTTTCAGTGAACAGGTTTTTCAGCTAAAATAATATCTGTAATGTGACTAGCCTGTAATAAATAGGTTCCTTGTTTAGCCTTATGTGAAAGGCTAGAGATAACCAATGAAAAGCACGGAAAACACGGATTTGTTTGAGGATGTGACCTTGTGCCGTGATCTTTAAAATGCAGACTGTTTCTCTAGAGAAGTTGTATGTTAAGTTTTCTGAAACCCTAAACATTCGGTTTAACAGCAGCTCTGGAATAAGCATCCAGTAAAAAATGCTTCTGCCTCAATCCATCTATTTTTATTTTGAAGATGGTGAGAGTTATGCAGTTACATAATGAAAGCCATAAAACAGTAAAACAAATCAACAGCTAGATGGGAAATAGCAAACCAGTTGTCACATCACGCAGAAGCAACTCCTAACTGCTTTATGCATCTAATTTGAATGCAGAATAACTTTTAGCAGAACAATCCTATGTATTATTAGTAAAAAAACTGCTTTCACAGTTCTACAAACAAAGTTCTTTCATATACGTCTTATTCCAAAGAAGTGGCTATAATTCTCTTGCAAACATCTCTGTGGTATCTTTTCAAATCTAATGCTAAGAACCTTAATATACTTAATCTTCACTTGATTTGTTACACAGTTGGTCTCTGGGATGGGCTTTCTCTTGTATTTTTATAAACTTGCAATCTTATGTTCTGAAAATTTATCAGAGGAAGTCATCTTAGTTAGGATTGTATTCAATCATACGGCTGTTGTGTTTTACTTTCCCTATTTGTGTAAGGTGATTTCATCTGGAATGTTATTTGGCTTGTCCATTATCATGCAAAACAGAATTTCCAAATAGCTTTCTCCCTGTCTTATCTATAATTTGCTTCCTACTGGCTCTTTCTTACTGCTTCAGAATTTCCTTATTTGTATTCCCACTGTCTGACTCCCTCTCCAGCATACAAACAGGACATCCTGGGTATCCAAGTATTTTGAAGTTCCTCAGATTGCTGTTACTAGTTTTCCTTCTTCTGAGCTCAGCTCCCCGCTACCTCCCCCTTTTTCGATCACTTTAGCAATCTTCTCTCCTTCGGGTGTCTTGCAGAGCAAGCACCCTGTGAGTAAGCTTTGTTGCTTCTCTAATGCTGCTTCTCTTATCCTATTTCTTCACCCTGGAAGACTTCCAATTATATAGTTCTGCCTCTAACAGTGTGGATGTCATGATATGTGAAGAGCAGAGAAGTTACTTTTTAGTTCTTCACATTTTTAAACACGGCTGTCTTTGAGGTACTTCTTTGTAGACACAGCAAAACTCCTTTCCAGGCTCTGGAAACCGTTATATAAAAGCAGAGATCACAGGAGTCTCTGTAGTGGAAGCAGATCACCTGTATGCCACTGAAAGGCTAGATCTAGAGACACAAAAGTACTAAAAATTAGGCATAAATCTGTACTTCAGGAGCTATAATGTTAGAAGTTCTTGGGATACCAAGATTTCTGATAGATGCAAATTTATCATACTAGATGCTAGAGAGTTTTTAACTCTACCTATAATATCCAACCTGGGAAGGGTAAATGTTCTCAGGTGTACATAATAAACTATATGCATATGGATGTAACTGAAAAAGCAACAGTATGATGATCATTTGCTTCCTCAATGGTAAATTAAACTAATGCAATCAAATGCATGCACCATGGTGCAGGTTCCCCCATGCCAGGTCTCATTCCCAAGCGGCAAATTAGAAGTCCCCCCCCACCACCACTTTTGGAGCCTGAGGAAATTTCACCGTGTGGCCAGCCAGTCAGAGTCATTTGGCCTCAGGATTAGAGAATGGACCTTAGGCCTGGTTAATTTGCTGGTACAGACAGGATCATTTTGACCACTGAGTATTTGGCCATGAATGGGCCTGGCCACGGCCAGGACTGCAGCTGGACAAAATCTCTTTGAATATGGGTGAATCTGCAAACCTCATCAAGTGCAATCTGGCTATTTTATACTGTAGATGGTAAAAAAGGGGGAGGGCAGTGCCTGAACCTCAAACTACTTTCAAGATTAGAATCTGTGTAGAGTTAGCAAGTAGGATCTACTAAGGTCCAGGGAGTGGGTGTTATGATGCCTGTGTTTGGCTCACATGCACAACAGGACCTCAGGGACAAAACAGTAGGGAAGACTCAGAAACCATTTGTAGTCTGACCCAGAGGTGGAGCTCTTGGACTAAGTGCTGCCTAGTGATGGGCCTGGCACTACGTTTTCTCCTTCTGTAAGATTTTTACTCTGTTTAAGAAAATAAGCAGTCACGGGCCATTGTAAACAGAAATATAATCAATTTTCCTTACTAAGAGGGATAGGTAGATAGCAAAGACAGCTAACAAGGTGTGTCATACTGGCTCACTATACAAATCAAAAGGAGGAAGAGTATTTATTAGGCATTACTCGTTCTGTGTGTTTATTTTACCGGCATAAGACTCAGTGCAGTACTTTCAATTCATGGAATAGGCATTATGGGCACAAGCTCCCGTTGGCTTTCTCTCCCTCTATCCTTTTCTTGGAAATGTGCATAAAATACTACTGATGAGTTTTGGTCTTTTTAAATCACTTGAATATTTACAGCAGTAACAAGCATAATGAAATAACTGTCATGGGTGTAAAATTGGTATGTACTGCCTAAGAAAGACAAGGGGAAAGTGGTGGGGCTAGGAATCAACGTGGTAGTAGCCAGCAGTGAAATAAAGGCTAGAAAGCTGATAACAGGAGGAATTTTGGTCAGATGTGTTTTGCAAAGGATTGCAAAAGAGATTTCACTGAGGCAGTGCTTGAGGCATTGTCATCAGGTCAGGTGAATGAAGATCCCTGTATTTCTAAGAATTTCATGCTACTGGGAATACAATTTTCAAGGTGTATGCTGAAGGATGTGTACAAATAATAATGATAAGGCCTAGGTATTATTAAATAACCAGTTGCATAGGAATAACAAACATACAGGAGTAAACCTATAATGGGAATAGAGACTTCTGCATCAAGAATTTGAAACCAAAGGCTGGGAGTGTTGTGTTTAAATGAAGTAGAATAATCCATAAAAATAGTTGGTAACTTAAGACTTTCAGTCTCTAAAGGTCCAGATTCTAAGAAATGAGGTTCTCATTTGTTAGAGCATAAGGACTGAACGAATGTTGAAGGGGTTTAAAAATTCTCAATTAAAGATGCAGTAAAACTCTAGAGTCTGTAACCTAAAGAAGAGAAAATGAAACACTCCTTATTAGCTGGAAGCAAGGCATTCACCAAGCATAAGGAGGAGCTGTTTGGATGACAGTATGTCTTGGAGGCTGAAGTGCCAGCATAAGGCAGGACTCATCAAAGTCCAGGTTAATTAGAGCTTTCCAGAGCATTCAGAGAAAACTTAAAATGGTTCTTTGTTCATAAAAATATTAAAAAAAAAAAGCACTAGAGAAGTGAGTCATAGGGCCATGACTATGGGGTTGCACCTAATAAAAACACGACCTAAAAAGTAAATGAATACTTTGCCTCAGTCTTCTATATAGGTATTGATGTACAGCTGCATATCCAGGGGCCAGAGGAATATGGAAGCGGAAATTACCATATCTGAGCTGGAAGCCAAACACAGATGATTTAAACTGCTTGGGATAGGAAACTACCAGAAACCTGAAAGCACTGGTTCACAACAGTGCAAGCACAGTACCAAGGACATATAATGACTCTGTCAAAAGACAAACGATGCCAAATATCTGAAGGAAAGTGAGCATATTGCTTAACAACACATGTTGAGACTGAAGGACAAATCCTGGAGCAGGGAACCACTAATAAATTGTCAGATAAATTAAGTCAGACTAACCAGAAAACTTCCTCTACTCGCAGCTGGTTTCCTAAACAAAGGATATGCCTTACATAGCAAGGTTTCATAGCAAGCGTTTCATTTTTGAAATAGGCATACTTCACACTTGGGAAAGGATTAGTGACCAAGATAACTTATTAAACCTGTAAAATGGGTGGGTGAGTGGTTACTTGAGAGATGAAACTGGCTGTGTCAGAAGAATTGCTTGTCCTAAGAGAACTCACAAACAAAATTCCTCTAATACTGGGCTTGGAACTGATCTCTTCCAAGATTAACATTAATGACCTGGGCACAAATCTCGGAAGTATGCTAAGGAAACACGCCAATGACACAAAGAGAGGAGGCCTCATAGGAGAAAGACTGAAATACTGTATTTGGAGAATTAAACAAATGGATCAGACTGAGTTATTGGAAATGAGACAATATTTAGTAGCCTCAAAAGCAAGGCCAAGGGTAAAGGAACAATTTCTTGAGTTTCTGCAATAAGCTAGAAGTTGGAAGACTAGATGAAGAAAAAAAAAAGCTAGCTGGCAGTCATCCTATGATAGACTGATGTGAAGCAGCCATATAAAAAAAAAATCCTCAGAGATGTAAAAATACTGAACAAAACTCCGTGAAGAGTTTATCTGGAATGTCACATACAAATATAGCCAGCCATACAAATAAATTAAGCAGGATGAAAGGATTCTGGTTATATAATAAAAGAGTAGCACCTCTAAGGTAATTAGAGAATAAAGATTATCTTCTGAGAAGATAAACGGTCTAGAAAAAAGGAGGTCTATAGTGTTTCCTCACTATATATACTAGAAAGAAGCTATTTTAACTGAAGGCCAGTGTTGGCACAAGAGCAAATGGATACAAAGTGGCCATTAATAAATTTATCCTGAAAAGTAGCAGAATGTTTCAAAGCATCAGAGCAACAAAGCTGTGGAACAGATTCTCTAATTGCAGAAAAAAAAAAAAAATAAGTGGCATGATCATAATTAGGATTAAATGACGTGATTGACACAACTCTGATGTTTTTCGATAGCATAAGCATTATAATGTTTCTAACTGGAAACATTATAAAAGATTTTGGGCAATAGAGATGAAGATCTTACATTTTCTGGAAATGTTTCTGAATTCAGTGCACACAGTTAACAACATTTGGTTCTGTTTTTATCTTTCATCACTTAGTGCTTAGTGTCTGTATCTGTTGTTTGTAAACAAGAGTTTGTGAATTTGATTGCATGTCGGTTTGCTAGTGTTTAGGTACTCAGCAACATTTCAGGCAGTAAATATACATTTATTCTTTTAATCTTTTAAACATTTTAATCATTTAAACATTTTATTCTTACAGCATGACACAATATCTTTATAATATATTGCTAATATTTTACTTATATGGTTATGTATCAGTTTTGCATGCCTACGTGAAATGTCCATTCTCCTCTCCTCTTGGGGTGGGGTGGGGGGGCTCCTGGTTGCCATAGCTACCAGCTATTTTTCCTCTCATGTCACTTATTTAGGATAGTGTCATTCTTAGTGACAGTAAATGTGTCACCATATCTATCTCCTTGTTTCTATTTTGTGGAATGGCAAGGCACCCCACTTGTTATGAAGAATATTTCTGAAGAACTGAATACTGCTTATCGGCATGACAGTCTTGACTCACAGAGCTGAACCTCTGTGCTGATATATTTTTAAAATCCATATTAACAATAACCCAGCAAGGTCTTGTACGTGCTGCAACACAGTCTATCTTGATATTTAGTATTAAATCTATTAAAACACTTGGCTCTCTTTGCACACAGTTGGGAGACCAATTAAAAGTCCAGAGAAACTCTACAAAGTTTCTCATGTAATTAGATGTTTTAGGGCATGCTATTAAGGGCCATCTGTTCTCCTGGGTGACTGAATAAGACAGAGGAATGAGACACTTCCTTTATGTACTTGGGGTTCCGTCAGTATTTGATTCTGGTTTTGATTAACAGTTTAGGGGAATGGGGACTGAATTTATTTATAAAGGTTTTCATTTGCATGGTACAGTAGGTATATTTTATTGGAAGGATGTTGAACTGTTTAGGAATCTACATCCTCATCACTGCCTGGAAGAGGAGCCCAGCTTTGGCTTGTACTTCATTCCTTTGGACAACCAAAGCTACCTTCATCCCCTCTCAGAGTCTGTGCGGTTCCAGGGCCGTCAATGGGATGAAGTTGGCATTTTTCAGTTGTTCATAGCTGATTCTGGCTGGAGATACTGTTCTCTCCCAGGAGGGGCAAGGATATGCATCTTTCAGTGAGGACAATATAAGTGCAGTACTAAAATCATGAAGCTCCAGCTGTTCATGGCATACACCGGAACAAACACGGACAATATAGTCATGTGAAATTTATAATCTAGTGGGAAGGAGATGTGAGTACTTTCAAAGGTAGTCGTGAAGAGAATTTAACCTCATTTTTCATGAATTCTCCCTGAAACAAAAACTTCCATCTTTTATTTAAAATGGTCTCACTTAAAGAACAAAGCAAAAAGTAGTCAAAAATTTTGATGGAAGTTTTGCTCTGGTGCAATGTGAAACTCTGTTAATTTTCACTCAAATAACATAGAGACAGAGTTAAGGCTATGTCATAACTTTTTGCTATAATACTTTTACACACTGAAATATTCTTTTTTTTGCCTTCGGAAATTATTTTGTTGCAAAATTTGAGATTATTGTATAATTAGAAAACTGCAGTTTTATACTTTTTTTTTTTTTCCTAGAGAATTTCTTTTTAAAAAGTTTTTGAGAGGTTCAGGATTAGGTGAGAAATGAAACCGTTCAAGAACTGCAATTTTCATCCTTGCAGGAACTCTACTTAAAGGGTCGCGTTACAAATGATTTCTAATCTTGGGAATTTTCATATTTTTCATAGAATGGAGGATGATCACTGTAGGTACCAGTTAATAAAAATAATGTTTTTATGTTTTTTTTTTAATATAATGTGCAATGTGACATGTATGTTCAGATCCCTATCTTCTACGTGCTATTATAATGTCTGCTTTCTCAAAATGAAGTGTTTTACTGATCATCAAGAATGTATGTTCATCACTTGTTTTGCCATTTTTCTTCTTCTAAGGAATATACATACTGTTACCAGGAACTGAAAAAAAAAGTAAAAAATAACATAAAAGTTAAAGTCTGAAAAATGGCTATTCTATGAGCAGGACAGGGAAAGATGATTTCCCCAGTCTTACTAGCTTTGTCAGGTACCAGGAAAAATACATAGCCTCCTCAAGCTCCTCCCTCGTCTCAGCAAAAACATTTATAAAAACCTGCAAGTCTTCTTTTAATTGAGATTCAGGTCTGCAATTCAGGAAAGTCTTTGCTTTTCAGTAGCAAGGGTAAGTGGCCCTTGCAATAATTTACCTAGAGATACAACAGATCCTTTAAGTCTATGACTATAGATAGGTGAAATCTCTCCTTTTAGGCAGACTATTTTAGACTTGTCTGTGTTTGATCATTATTTTAATAAAGAATATCATATATACCAAAAGAGGTTGCAATACAGACTGAACATTAGTGATATTTTAACAGGAAAAAAGAACGATGAGTGTAAGTTCAGCAAATTAATACAGGGGCTGAAAAATCAGGTTTAATGACCTTTTAATCATTGACTTTCTCAGTCACTGGCTTTTACAGGAAGGTTATTTCCTCTGTTCTTCAGTTCCTTTCTGTACAATGGGGACAATAACACTACCTACCTAACGTCAGTCTTCTGGAGAGAAATGTTAAATATTGGCAGTTGCTCATGGGTTTTGATCAAAGGGTCATAATAGCTACTTAGTTGAGGCAAGTGTATTATATATGTGGGTACAATATTTCAAAGTAAAATAAGTCAGGAAAGCATGGCTGGGTATGTAGCAACCCTCCTGAACTCTGACCAGAGGGTACCAGAGCATCCGTGGTATTTTATGAGACATTTGAACTGTGAGGTAAAAAAAAAAAAAAAATATATAAAAAAAATAAAGAACCTTTGATAGTTTTTAAAGGAAAAGAGGAGTTATCACATGCAAATCTGAAATTATAGATAATTACATTTTCCTCCCTCAACCCCTCCACAGTTCCAATTAGACATGCTATTTTCTCCCTTCCTTTCCCAAAATGTGGTGCAATGCTGCTATGTCTTATTGAGCAGCTGCTCAGTACGACCTCAGAGGTCAAATACGAGAACTCCACAGAGGCTTCCTTTTGGGGGCTGGATGAGATGAACCAAACAGATTCCTTGACTATATCACAGAGATATTGTGACTGGCTTAATTAGATAACGCTCAAGAAGTGCTGTGAGATACTTGGATTAAAAGCATTATATAAGGCCAAATTAATTATGAGTATTAATACAATCTTGACTAAAGAGTAATTTCAATAAAGGGTAAGATGATAATGAGATATATGTGAGTCATGCATCAGAGTGCTTTGCTTCTCCATGCAAAATATCTCCCATGTCATTTAAAATGTTCTGTGGAGCAGAGCAGGGTAGTGCCTCTCAGAAGTGACAGTAATATGTGCTGCCAAATGTGAGTCATAGTTGAACTCCAACATTCAATTCTTTGTTCATATTTTGAGTGTAAGACATCCTGTTCCATACTAGAGAATTGCCTGAAGCTACCTTAATGGAATGGAAAATGAATCTGCCAGACTGAGGAAGTTTTCTTTTCTTTTGGGGGTGTTTGTAATTATTTTCATTCCTTATGCAAATCTGTGGTAATACTGCACATCCCTTGGTGTGACCTCCGGGTGAAATTGTGACCTTTCCACTGACTTCAGTGGAAGCAGAACTGCAAACATTAGCATGATTTACATTTTTCTTTCAGCTAAGGAAATGTGGCAAGGCTAGAAATGATGTTTTATGTAGTCATTTCCCCCTCTCCCGCCAAAAAGTAGAAAATAAAAAAATAAGACTGAACTGAAGCCCCAAATCTGTCCTGATAGTTGGGTGGCCAGTATGGGTTTCCCTTTCAGCTTTTTAATTGATGAGGCTTGTACATTTTGTGAGTATCTAGAAAAATTGTTATGAGATTTATTTTAATGAGATCTGAATGTATGAGAATCTGATTTTTAAGAAAGTCTAAACTTTTAATGTCATCTAAGGTGGATTCTTTTCATTGAATACACATTTCTCCCATATGTGTAAAACTTCTACATTAGGATGAATTGAGTTGCTCCCTAGATGTCTCCTGACTCTAAGAAGAGCCTACAGTACCCATCTACAATTAGTCAGATTAAATTTATGGTAAATATTTGGGGATTTTAACGAAATAGGGCTGATATACTGAATTATTTAATGTTTTTAACCTAGTTAGCGCAGAAATATGACCACAGAATTGTATTTTAATGTTAGAAGCAGTGTATCCCTGCAAATTTCTCACTTTGATTACTACCTAATTGAGTATTTGAACTGAATAACTACTCTGTTTTCAGATATTGGACAAGCATACCTAATGACTACTCTTCACACAAACTCTGCTTAAAATACTGGATTTTTACAGGCAGACTTCCTTGTTATGTAAAATTTCAGTTGACTAACTAAAGCAGAGCATATAAATGACATGCTGAACATTTGGCTCTATTCCTTTTATTTTTGTTTACTTCTGTGCTTCATTATAATGAGATATACACATTTTTGTGTATCTAATATTGTAATTACTCATGTCCATAGAACAGCTCACTAGAGAGTATAATTATATCTTACATTTTGGCTTAAGGTAAGAAGTTGACTGGAAAGTCTGAAACAGTAATGACTCTTACATTTTAATTTGTTCACCTGCCTGTAGCACCTAACAGCACCTATACTGCTCTTGAAATTTTCAGCTGAAAAGGATTAAGCTCTTTCCTCTGCATCCTTTCGTGTGAGAAAGATACACACAATCCAAAATAAATTTCACATTGCTGACACATCTCCTGTAGCCATTTATTCAGTCTGGCAATGGCATATCCAATGCTCACAAGCCCCACGTAGATCAAGAATCAGTTCATGTGGCTTCCAAGAACTCCTTGAAAACACAGGATACACGGGGCATAAGCATGGGACGCTACATCTGGAGCATGTGGAGTATGTGTGTGTGCAGTTCTGGGCTCCCCAGTACAAAAGGGATGTGGAGCTGCTGGAGAGAGTCCAGCGCAGGGCTACGAGGATGATCCGGGGCCTGGAACATCTGCCCTGTGAGGAAAGGCTGAGAGAGCTGGGCCTGTTCAGCCTGGAGAAGAGAAGGCTGAGAGGAGACCTGATCAGTGTCTATCAGTACCTCAACGGAGGCAGTGAGGAGGATGGGGCAGCCTCTTCTCAGTGGTGGCCACTGATAGGACTAGAGGAAACGGCCACAAGCTGAAGCACCAAAAGTTCCACAGGAACTTTAGCAAAAATTTCTTGACCGTGAGGGTGACAGAGCCCTGGCACAGGCTGCCCAGAGAGGCTGTGCAGGCTCCTTCTCTGGAGATCTTCCAAACCCGCTTGGACGCAGTCCTGAGCCACCTGCTGTAGGTGACCCTGCGTGTGCAGGGGGTTGGACTAGATGATCCCTAGAGGTCCCTTCCAACCTTAAGCATTCTATGATTTTATGATCTCTCTTCAGGTGCAATTTGGTCCAGAAATCAAAAGAGCGTTTTGCACAGGAAGAAGGGCATTTTGCCTGGAGAGTGAAGGGAGGTACTTGGCATGAGCTGCCATTCCTTTGCTATGGGCTTATCTGAACTTCTTATACGAGTATGGGTTATATGGGCTTGTGCACTATTGACATTGCTGGTTTCTTTTATCTTCTATCTGTGGTACTCCATTTAATTTCCTGGGAACTGCAACAGTTTGGTCTAACAGACATCTTCAGGGTTTAACATAGCATATCAGGTAGTATTATTGTCTGTGATATACCTTGCACTAAACTAGATGAATTAAGCTTTATCAAGCACTAAAAACCGGCAGCATCATTTTGCCTCCTACCAGTGAATCCCAAGTTTTTAAATCACTGAATAATATCTAGTGGTTTGCCTGGGCTAGGTTAATCTGAGCTTGTGTGAGCAGAGGATGAAGTCCTGAGCATCTCCTCGGAGTTAAATTGCAGGACACACTGTAAATGAACATAGTTTGGGAACTACAACCCTAGCTACACCACTAATGTTCAACAAGATTTCTCCATTATCCATGGCTGCCACTTCATTCCTGCTCTTGGAGGATAGGTTTTCATGACATTTTACATGTCACATTTCTCACTTTACATTCTCTTGGACATGTTTTTCATTTTGTCACAATAAATGTAATGTTAGAAAACTAGTTGCTATGTATGACCATAAGGAGCTGAGCTTTGCTGAGTGTGATATCACTCTTTTTTTTATAAAAATAATTCAAATAAACCCATAATTTTCTATTTCAACCTAGGATCGGAATTCATGAATATTATAAAAAGACACAATTTTAATGACTTAAAAAATAGTACTACTTATCCCATGCCTGAATTTAGCCCCAAACAACTCATTACAAAACAATAATAGCCTTTCAGATAATTGTCTGCGTTCTAGAAATACTGGAAATGGTAAGCAAAGAGTGAACAAGCTAGCTGTAAAATATTACACCTTCAATTTTAATAACACTCAATAGTAAATGTTCACAAACAAGAGTAAATCAAGAAGTTCATTCTGCATATTTTAAACTCACTTTGCCTGTTTCTTTAATAATATTTCTGTCTCCCTCCATGGTTTTAGGTGGTTTTACAAAATTGCTTCTGAAGAGTCGATTTTGTAGCATTTGCATACACTTGACAGATATCTTTGCAACTATTTGTTCTTGTGCATCATTTTAGGTACAGAATAAAGACTTCCAGGCAACAGTGTGCCCTCGTGGCCAAGAAGGCCAATGGGATCCTGGGGTGCATTAGGAAGAGCATCTGCAGCAGGTCGAGGGAGGGGATCCTGCCCCTCTACTCAGCCCTGGTGAGGCCACACCTGGAGTACTGTGTGCAGTTCTGGGCTCCCCAGTACAAGAGGGATGTGGAGCTGCTGGAGAGAGTCCAGCGCAGGGCTACAAGGATGATCCGGGGCCTGGAACATCTGCCCTGTGAGGAAAGGCTGAGAG
>VZSV01000006.1:497056-516259 GCA_013398735.1 Nothocercus julius
AGGTGACCCTGCGTGTGCAGGGGGGTTGGACCAGATGATCTCTAGAGGTCCCTTCCAACCTTAAGCATTCTATGATTCTATGATTCTATGATTCTTAAGCTTCTTTTGAGACAACACTTGCAATTTCTTCGTAACAAGTTGAATGGAAAACACAACATTAAAAGATTTCAAGATGAGAAAAATAAGCTTCTTGAGAGCAAAATTGTTGAATAAAAACATCAACTCTGACACTGAATTCTTAGTTATTTAACGAAATCCTGGTAAGCAGTCCTTTATGCCATACATGTCAGGATTTCTCAGTATGGGAAAAGGAACACTGGCCCTAGTGCATATTCTAGGACTGCAAGGCACCAGGAAAATACTACTGCAAGCCTTTGCCAACTTATTTTGCTGGGTTGTCTCTGACAGTAGCTTGGGTGCTGATAACAGCAGCTCCTGACTCTCTGTCATGTCACACAGATGTGCAAGGAAAAAAAGTCCTTTGCTCTCCTTTCCTCTCTTGTGTTCCTTCATGTTTACCTATAATCCATCTCTCCATGGAATTCATCTCACCTAATTCCAGGTTTCTAAAGTGTAGACTTCCAGATGCTCGTCTGGATTCCTTTCCAGTTCAGGGAAGGAAGCAGGAAGAGCTGGGCTCCAAGTCTAAGCTCCAGGTGGACCTTTCTGGAGGTGTCTGTCCTGCATCTGAGGGGACTTCAAAAGGCCACCACTAACTGTGTATGTCACTGCCAGGTCTCTAGAGTCACCAGAGACAGAGCTTGCCCTTAATATGTGTGAAACTCATTCTAGCATTAACAGAAGTCCCTTTTCCCAATAAACAAGAAGGGAAAGATGTGTAGCGAAAGATACACACACATAGTCTGTGGCACCCAGACCTTCATACTTCAGATTTATTTTGTAGACTATAAGACACAAGTGCAATACAAACAAAACATATTCTCAGAGATGAAGAAATGCTGTATTTAGATGCTAATGAAATAACTTTCTACTCATTCTTACATGAGTTTGACAATAGCCAAAGCCTAGACTGAGTTGCCCCAAAATGATTTTGATGATTGACTTTTGAAAATGAATAAAATGAATAAAATCATGCTAATAATTATCTGAGCAAGATGCAATAAAGTAGAAGCAAATAATTTTCAGTTTTCAAAGCATATTGTTAAAGTACATTTATGTCTATAAATACAAAACCAAAAACTGAAATTTGTATATGCTGAAAGTCAGCATGTTTTAAGTAATTTTCCATACGTAATTTCATTAAGTATTGATTCACTTAAAAGTCATATAACACAGAAAATCAGAGTTCTCATGATGTGAACTGTTTCATAGCAAATGACTGTGCTAGAGTTTGGCCAAGTAGATACATATTCAATGTAAACTCATCTCTTTCATAACCTGCACAAAAAAGGTGGCACAAAAGCACATTAGGTGTATCTAGTTTTCTACAGTATGAAGTTGCTGTTTAGGGCCACGTTGTACTTTCTCAGACTTTTATTCTCATGTAATTAATCTTTGATTTTTTATATTAAAGAGTTATAGCAAACCAAAGTCATATTTTATATTTGAAAGTAAGAAATAACATGAAATTTAGCTAAATACACTTGATCAAATGCCAAGTTAGGCACCAGGATGTAATTGTGAAGCCCACACAATACAGTGAAGGACTTCTAAGCTCTTTTTTTTTTTCAAGGAAAAAGATACTTGCTTGCTTTCTAGCATTAACATTTATGTTCTAAAAATGCACTTTCTATACCTTATATTTTGTAATAGAGTTCTTTGGTCTGATCCCACTGGGATTTCACTTTTAAAAGCCAGTGAAATACTCTCTTCCTGAAGCAGGATCCTTGATCACCAAAGAATGTTGGTTTTCATTCTTTTTAAAGATGAAACAAATACAGAAGCATTTTCTTAGTACTTTTAGATCAACCTTTTCTTCTGCCCATGGACAAAGAACTCATGAATGGAGAGAGAAAGGGATTGCTGAGGGATTTGCCTGGGCAGAACACAGGTTCTCCTTAAAAGGCCGTCTCTACCTTGTTTCCCGTCACTCCCCATGTGTGTCTCGTGGATGGAGGGTTTTGAGCTCACTAGCAACATTCAAAGATTAGCAGAACTACCAGGTATGGACTTGGTGGTAAGCAGGAGGGGTGAAGGAAAGTTTATAAAATGCTTTTCCCAGCTGGACCTGGCAGGAGGATCTCCTGTCTCGTAGCAGGTGGGACTCCTATCCTGTCCCTCCACTCAGCCTTTGGCTGCCAGGCAACTGTGGACATTTATGGCCGGGACCATTTACATCAATAAAACTGAGAGGTAGTTAGCACAGTACTCACTATGCTTCAACTGAAACCAGTGTGGGACATGTTCATCAGTACTGTCTCCTCCAATAACAATAAAATCAACACAGACCCATTGATTCACATTGCAGAAAACAATATTACTTTAAGAATGTTAATCTGACAAAGATTTCACAGTATGTATTATCATTCTTGTATAAGAATCAAATCCCTGTTGGCAGAATGTCACTGGGATTTGCTCAGTCTTGCAAAATGCTGAATTTTCCAACCCTAATTCAGCAAACTCTAACCAGTCTGCTTAGTCCTGCATATCAGACTGCAGGTTTTCAGCATGTCGCTGGATTTATCCACACTTGTTCCTGCTCCAGTAACTTTTCTGCATTGTTATTATATAAAGAAATTAGCTGAGATAATATTCCCTTCTTACCTTGCATCCATTCCAGAAAATGGAAATTGAATTGTGTGTACATATATATACATATGATATGTACATATAGATATGTACATATATATACACACAATTCAGTATGTACACATACTACATGAATATATATATACACATATACACACATATATACGTGTGAATACAAACAAATACTTCACATACATTATTACCAACCATACTTCCAAAATCCGGCCAAAAAAAAAAAAGTAGGATTGTTTGAGATAACATATCCATAACATCCATACTGAAACAAAAAGGTGAGGATATCTTTTCAACAGGTTCTTACTGAAACTGCCAACTAATCTGACATTGATCACCTAAATGATTATCATTTAGCCTTTTGTTTATATATGTTTCTCAGATTTACATTAGCTAAAACATTAAGAGGCATAAAATTCCATACTTTCATACTATTCTACTACAGGCTTAAGGTCTGAGGTTAGGGTTAAGGTTAAAGTTAGTGAAAGAAAGAGGGTTAAGTGAGAAAGAAAGCCCAGAGCCCTATTTGGAGTGGGGGGCTCTCCCCATGGGGCTCTGGGCTTTCTCTCTTCTTAATCCTAGCCCTAGCCCTAACCCTAAGTCTGAGGTTACCTGACATAGTGGTGCTTAAATGGCAGATACTGTCCTAGCACCAGCCTGGATATAGTGCTACGTTTCCTATAGCATGCCTTTTCTAGCCCACCCCAACAGGGCTCTAGGCTTTGTATCTATCTTAACCCTAATGCTGGCCCTAGCCCTAACCCTAAAGCTAACCTTAAATCAGAGGTTACCAGATCTAGTGGTGGCTAAATGGAAGCCACCTATCCTAGCACCTGTCTGGATACAACGCTACATTTCCTTTAACAGGTCTTTTTTCTACCCACTCCCCATTGACTTCTTGGCTTTCTCTCTCTCTTAGCCCTAACCGTAACTCTAAGGCTGAGGTTACCAGGCCTAGTGCTGTCTAAACGGCAGATATTGTCCTAGCACCAGTCTGGATATAGCGCCAAATTTCCTTTGGCATTCCTGTTCTAGTCCAACTCCCTATTCGCTTCTAGGGTTTCTCTCTCTCTTAACCCTAACCGTAGCCATAACCCTAACCCTAAAAAGCCTGAGGTTACCTGGTCTAGTGCTGCCTAAACAGCAGATATCGTCCTAGCACCAGCCTGGGCATAGCACTACCTCACCTTTGATATGCCCTTTCTAGCCATACTGCCCATTGAGTTCTCACCTTTCTGCCTCTCTTAATCCTAATCCTAATGCTAACCCTAAGGCTGCAGTTACCAGGCCTAGGCAAATATTGGCTAAATGACAAATACCGTCCTATTTTCAGCACTTGCTGACTTCAGGTTGGCGTTAGGGTTAGGGCTGGGGCCCTAAGAGAGAGGTTAAGAGAAAGTTTAGAGTCCCATGGGGTATGGGGTAAAAAGTGCACGACAATGAAAATGTAGCAGTATATCCAGACTGGTGCTAGGACAATATTTGCCGTTTATCCGGTACTAAGTGTCCTCAGGCTTGGCCTACGGTTAGCGTTAGGGTTAAGAGAGAGAGAGAAAGCCTAGAGTCCCAGAGTGGGTGGGATTAGAAAGGGCATGACAAATGGTAACGAGTACAAGCTGAAACACAGGAATTTTCAACTGAATATGAGAAAGAACCTCTTTACTTTTAAGGTGAGAGATCACTGGAACGGGTGGTTGAGAGAGGTTGTGGAGTCTCCTTCTTTGGAGATCTTCCAAACCCGCCTGGTTGCCACCTGGTGCATTGTGTGTTAAATGTACTCGCTTGAGCAGGGGTTTGGACTACATGAGCTCTAGAGGTCCTTTCCAACCTCAACCATCCTGTGATTCCATTATAAAACAGCCAAATCAGTTCAGACTTCATTTACTGATCAGGAAAATATCAAGGAATCTGAAGATTTTCTATGATCACATTTTAAGCCGTTTGAGATCTCCAGCAAGACTCAAAGTAGTACAGTATTTCTGATTGATAAACACAAGATAAACATCAGTAAAGAAAGTGATTGAAACGTCTGAAATTACCAAAATACTTGGGAGACTGGCTTTCCTCCAAAATACTTTTTTCCTGAATTAGCTGACCTTAGAGTGCCCAATAAAACAAAAACCTTGTGGTTAACAAGTATCAGAAATTATCTGTTCCTTTGTTAGTTAGCCACTTGACAAGATTTGCTGTAACCAACAATAACCCTGTTGTCCAGTTGGGAAAACATTTGGCTCTAGATACCCCTTGACGGCAGAAATTCATAATCAAAGTAGCAAGCAGTTTCCATTCACCTTTAAATTTTCATTTTGTTTTCTTAAATTATATAAGGAGACAGTGTTTTGTTCTCTCACATACCCAAAAGGAATGAGGGAAATTTAACAAATATTTTAACAGCCTAGAGGTTTACGCTTGATCTACTGCATATTGCAATAGGATGAGAGATATTTCATATTGCAAATGACATAAACAGTTAAAAGAAAGGACCTTAAAGAACCCATATAATTTCTTTGCTCATCCACAAGTCAAGATTAATATTACAATGTGATGGGTTGTTGAACAATGTCAGTGGCCAGTTCCCTTCTTTTCCTGCCACCTTATTTTGTGGTCATCGTTACTGATATCATTTAATGCTTTATTGAACATGCATTTGCCTATTTTCTCAGTATGTGGAGACTGATGATATCTGTGGTCCCTGTAGCCAAGTGCCAACAGAACAGCACAAATACTTTCTCTTTAAAATGTGTCATAATGAACACATGCTTAAGCACACAAAAATTGCTCAGATTCCATGGTCAGTAAAGGTGCAGAGAGGGCGACAGATTAAATATGCCTGTAAAGTCACTCTCAGGTATAATAACCAAATTCTTCTCATTTTTCTACTTAGATTTGTGAGATTCTTATATTATTGAGAATAACTTAGATTATTGAGTTACATGTTTGCACACTTCATAAAAACACTGGGATCACATCCTGACTTGGTCACTGCTGCTGGTTTTGTAACAACGCACACTCCACCCCTTCATCTTAGAAAAAGGAAAGAGAAAAACAAATGTGTTTTTCTGTTCATCATGGTTCAACATACAAAATGCTATTCTGAGTTATTTGAAGTTATACTTGAAGTTTTTACCATTAAATAGTGAAATACACATATAACAAAAAAACGAACTCTTCACTCAGTTAAAATCAAAAGACAGATGTCAAGCTCCAAAACTACACAAATTGTTAACTATTCCTTCAACATCATCAAGTCCTATCTGCTAACTATGCAAACAGATAACTGCTGGAGAAATACCAAGCCAAATGCTATGACTGCATTTTAAGAGAATTTGCACAATGTCAAAATACTTTACCTCACATTTTACTTTACCAGAGCACCTCTTTGCATATGGTAGGAGATTTGTTATTATGAAACAAAAAGAAAGAAAGAGAAATACAGAAATGAAAAATGGAAGTCATGACAAAAGTTAAGTATCTCCAGTTATCTCCCTCTGTAAAAAGCAAAAATATCCTTGATACTGGCATAACTGGCTGGTATGTGTGACCAAGAGCGCAGAGGCAGCATTGGCCCAGTCATGAGTTGTACCTTTTTTTGCTGGTGTTATCACTAGTGATGTCCTTGCAGCATGATGCCAGGAGATGTGCTGCAGTTCAGCCCACAGCTGCTATGTCCCCTGATGTGGTCACTCCTGTCACATGAAATCTCTGAGGATGTGATTGGCACAATGTGACTTGTCACACTTTTTAGGTAGGTAGGACAGGACCAGCATGTCCTACCCACAGCTGGTGCAAGCATGATTTGTATCCCTCATGGCATGCCTCCCTTGCACTACTCACTGATTCAAAGCATGCAATTAGACTCACCCTACATGCAAAATCACTTTCAATTACATCCATGAGAAACGTAAATATACTGCAAATTGCAGTTAGTGAACAGAGGAGTGATAGACAGAGACATTTTTGCAGTGAGCATTGCTCTTCTGTTAATCATCTGAATAAGCAAAATTACTTGCCTTCTTAGGCTGGGGAATACAAGCAACTATGATGGCCCATCAGTTAGTTTACAGAAGTACTTTTTGCCAAACAGGCATATATTCTTGTATCCACACTGCATGAAGAAGACAAGATTGCAGCAGCTCAAAGAAACAAAGATAGCCTCATGAGGACTGCAGGTGTTTATTTAATCACAGGACCATTTACAGGATTTTCTTAAGCTACATATATTTTGCTCAGTTGATTTTAAACATATCCATAACAATGAATAAACAATTCATCAAACTTTGAGATATATCAGAACAATCCAAGTTAATCTGATTAAGTAAACAAAGGAAAACGTCAGTCTCTGACACACTAAAAGATAAAAATTTTCCTTCCCTCCTTTGCCCTCCCCCATGAGCTTACTGCTTGCCTCCTGCAATATGTCACATGAGAAAGAAACTTGTCACCTACCAAAACTTTTAACACTAAGACTGGGATTAGAGAGTATATACAAACATGTTTTCAAAATTAACGCAGTAAAGAAATGTATCAGTAATAAAGGCAGCCTTATGCTTCATTTAATACTTCCTCATTTTGGTTATTGGTTTGTAATATTGGCATCTCATTAGAGACTAAGCTACAAAGAAGGCTTCAAGATACTAGATCTTGCATTAGTCTCCAGCATTTGAAGGGAAAGGGACAATTTAATATTTTGAATCAGCGGAACTGTGTGTGGGCAGCAAGGATGAGAGCCTTATCTTTAGATTTACCATGGAACAACTACACTCCTGCGAGTCCTAAATCCTTTTCCTACTCACAATTAAAGGCATAGATAACTCCTTAATGTACAGCAGCTGACAGGTCTGATGACTGAAAACCAATATCTATCAGTCTCTGTTTGCTTCTTATTCTATATGGGGACAACCAGACATATGTAGAATCCATTTGGGACAAAAAAGAGTTTGACTAGCACTGCAGAGATTACTTCCAGTATAGAACAGTTTCATCCATCAGCTCCCTTCAGTAAGAAATGACGGGGTGTTTGATTTGTATGGCACAGGAAGAGATATCAAAGGAGGAAGTAACCAGTAACCAGACAGGGAAAACTTCATTTAGGCAGAATTTTAAGCTACTAAATGACTTCCTTCATAGTCCTTGACTCAATGTTTGCTTTTTTTTTTTTTTCCCACAAAAGGCAATTCCCACGAAACTTGATAACGAACTAGTAAATGTTCCTTGAGAAAGCTGTGGGAAAGGAAAGTATGGGATATTTAAGGGATATTTACAGGGTACCCTCGATCAAACCCTTAAGTCTCCTCAGTTTGTACTTTATAGCTTTTTCACGACTCTATAAAAAACTGTTGGAAGCTTTAGCACTTCAGGGACTCCAGAGTCTGGCTTGATGTTTTTGGCTTCTACCTCTACCTATTCAACACTGTGTTTTAGCATTTGTGCTTCTACATTTTGTTTATTTAATTAGTAAAATTTATCTAATACACCCACAAAGGTTATTTTTCATGCACGTTTTTATTGTCTTCTAGCAGAGAAAGCCATGAAACAAATCTTGCTCAAACAAAGTATTCTGCAACTCTCCCCAACCTCTTTGGAGGGAAAGAGGCATCCCCATATATGGCAGGATTGCACGATCAAGGAATTATTCCTCTGGGGATTCGACTGTAATGACACTTGGGTTCTTAGCTTAAACACCTCTGTAACAGTGTGCTGTGTCCTTAGTTTTCCTATCAAGCTTAAAGGAAAAGTGACAAACTAAACTGTGCAAAAGAGAAGTTTGGACTTCCTCCAAAATATCATCTGAAACATCTCCATTCTAAAATTAATTTTCAGATTTCTTTTTCCCCCTCCTGCTTTTCTCTGATAATTCCACAGAAGATTCCAGGCTGACCCTTGCTTGTCATGAAGATTTTCAAGGAATTTGTTTATTTAAGGGAAAGAGTTTATGAAATTTTGCTTGTTCACTAAAGTGAAGTGCCTTATTTGCTTGTAACAAATTGATACAGTGATTGAAGATCACCCCCCTGGAAATCAGTTTCAAAACAGCAGAATCAGCTGATTTTCACATCACTGGTTGTATTGGTGTGTGTCTTTAACAGTGGCATTTTTATTTTTGGGAGGGAGTTGGGCTTTTTTTATGATTTTTATGAAAACGGTATGAGAAGATTTATAAACATATTTTAAAATGAGATAACTATCAGAATTTTTAACATCTTTTGAAATCAAAGGTGAACTTATCTCTGTAAGTTTTGTAAGAGCACCCTTTTTAGTATATACAGCTGGGATTTTGGAGAGTTTGCTACTAAGGAGAATACTGCTTTCTTTTTCTCTCTTCAAAACTATTAAGAGATTGTTCAGCGTATCTTCGCATAAAAGAATCTGTTACTGACCATAAAAGGCACTTCTAAGAAGTGTTCCTAAAAATCAGAAAGGAACCACTTTTTAGCCTTTATCATATGGAGAAAAAATAATGAAGATGGAAAAAATACATGCACTTTTCCCTGTGATTTTAGAGAGGCGCCAATTTATATTAAAGCTTTTTAATTCATTTTAAAAAAATCTAAAATAGAAATGCAGGTTTTCATTTCTTTTTCTTTTTAGCTTGGACTGTTTTAGTTACCTAAAGTCATTGTTCATGATTTTCTGAAATTAATACCTCTACAAGTTCCCTTCCAAGGATCTCTTTCGAAAGCTTACCATTTAAGCCCTTATAAAAGTCTAATGTGAACTGCATTTATAATTCTATAGTTGAGAATCCATCTGTTTTAATATCATAAAGTTTTATTTTCAAGGACTTTTACATCATCTTCGAATTCCTTCAGGGATATCTGAACGATCCTTTCTGAGTCTCCTATCCTTGACAAGATTTGGCAAGGTTCTGTGAAAAATGCAGTTATTTCACAGAGACTTTCTTAGCTCTGTGGTGCAAGTTTACTGCATAGAACTAGTGGAACTGTAACTCAGGCATAGAAAATTGATGTAGGATGAAGTCTGACAGTACTCAATAGCAATTTGCTCCGGTACAAAGAGGGTAAGATCTTTTCGGAGTGTATTACAAAAATGTTAACATTCTGTCCTGTAAATTTGCAGAACATTTAGGATCACATTTGGAATGGTGGTTTGGACACATGTTAAAATCTACTCTATTTAGTTTATTGTATGGATTTCTTTAGAGAATATATGTAGTGATATTGTATATGGCTATAGCATGAAATACAATTGTCATTTCACAAAAGGGAAAAAAAAAAGAAAGTTTTTCCATATTGTGTAAAGTCAATTTTAAAAAATCAGTATGGCCTTCACTCCCCAACAGTTTCATGTGTAGAAGCATTCCTATTCAGATGAGTCTTCCAGGAAAAAAGAGAAGGACCTGTAAAATTTAGACTACACCTGAATAGTTTTGAGGGCAGTATGAGTGGAAAGTGGCAGTTTTTAAAGAGAAAGAAAAATTACTGGAAATGAACATCTTCTTAATATCTCAAACTTCTTTGTTGCTCCATGTTCTCTGTCAGCTTCCCTAATCTCCTCCTTTATGTTCTTTAATTGAAGACAGCTCCTTCATCTTCTAAACTTAGAGACCTCTGATTGACCTATTTCTATGGCTAATGGAATGGCTAATGGATAAGAGGTGACCTATTTCCTAGGCAAAACTTGTTGGTCATCTTGAGTATGATCACCAGCACTTGGATGAGTTCTCATTAAAACCAGTAACTAGCCTAGTATTAAACATCTATGTAATTTGCATTTTCAGTTTAAACATCACAAAAAAAAAAAATAGCACTAATGGACGATCTTGAAAATAAGCTCACTGAAAAAGGCTTAATGCATATCTACAAAAGCAGCTAGCTTAAATAGAGTTTATATAAAATATATATAAAATAACTGTAGTTACCATTCAATACCTTTGTTAATCACACGGGTCAACTAGGCTGATTTAATCTACTAGGCAGCGTATTAGTAATGAAGCTTGAGACAGAACTTTAATCTCTCATTGTGCACTTGATTCCCTGTGTAACTCTGCCTTGTAAAGGGGCACCTTCTACCTTGAAGATGGCGAAATAAAAACGGCAAGACGCTCAGCTATGGCAGCAAAAAAGGGCTCAAAATTGCCTAAAAATTGAAACTGCATGCACTGTGGAAAGCAGATGCCAACGAATAATCCCTAAATAATATCCTAACAGCCTTTCCCACTGCTCCTGTCAGAGAAAGAATACAGTGTTAGGTGTCCCCTTCGATCTAACCCACCAGGGCATTTCCATGCTTTTAATTTTCAAGTGCTTTTATTTGTGGGTCACTGCTAGACTTTCCAGATATGGAGATCCAGGTGAAATCCTACTAACAGGCAGTCTAAGGAATGATTTGTCAGACAAAGGGAGGATTTATTTGGCTGTTGGTATCAACTGGAAGCTGAACTAAACTCTTGGAGCATTCTGATATTCTGTCTGTTCTGGTTTCCACAAAGAAAACAAAAATAGCAAGGAGCAGTTGGTCTTCAAGTAAATTAGCAGATCAATTTCTAGTCCCCAAAACAGGTACAGAAGTAATTACTTCTGAGGAAGAGAAAGATTCTTAGCATATGAAGAAATACTAGTGGCAACATACACTTCTTTGACCTTTGCCACTGCTTTAAAAACTGTGAGCAATCTGCAGCATTTCAAGAATTATTCCTTGATGATATTTTATACAAGGAATATTGTTCTGAAAGCTATCCAAACATTTCAAATGAGTAAAAAAAAACAAAACATCTTTTGTATTTTTATAGCATCTCCCTTGCAGTGGCCATAATTATGTCTGAGAAGGTGTTTTTATTATGACATTTAGAGGTTTAAAAATATGAAGTGTGGTGTTAATGTTTTTTGACATTTATTCACTACCCAAATATGAATTATTGGGAAAGTGTAATAAAAATCCAATCTGGCTGTTCTCAGTTATCGAATATGAGCAAATACATTTTTCCATCATTTGAAAACTGTTTAAGGTGCCCTTTTATACTCCAATACAAGTAACTTTCAGTTTGACATATACCTACTGTTGGCAAGTTTGAAGAAATCTGGTTTCAAAATAATCAAGTTATGCATCTCAAAACTGCCTTCCTCAATCACAACTCTGCCACATTACCTATTTATTAAAGGCCGCATTTTCAGCTTAGAGATGTGTGCATGATGCCCAGTGAAGTCATCTACATGCCAACATAGAGAGCTTGGCTATAAAGCATTATAAAATAATGGAGTAAGAAAAGGAATGAAAATCAATCAATCAATCAAACAAACAAACAAAAAAACTTCCAAATGCAAGACGCCTGGTAATATAAGAGGATTATCTCCACAAATAGACTGCTTGTTCCAATTTCATCTTCGGTTCTAGTAGCTCAGTGAAGAGGAAACTTCTCATTAAGCTTCATTTAACTATCTTATAAACCTTAAGGAAACTATATATATATAGTACATATACCAAACTCTCGGATAGCACAGAATTCAGATTTCTTTATTTTTAGATATGAACTATTCAAGTAACCTACAAAAGAATTTCACTTTGCCGACTTGCCACATTTTCCTTCATCTTTATTATTTTTCCACTAATCCTTAAGAACTCGTTATACACCCAATCAAGATTAAATGGCCTGTTTTATACAGATTTAATCAAATGTTACAATCAAAATGAAAAACCGAGTCTTTCTAAGTAACCTCTCTTCCATCACTCAGCAGGAAGATGACTAAAGACTGCCCACCCATTTTGCAGACCAGTGAATGCCTGCTAAAGCCTGCTATTGAACAGAAGTTTGGTGAGACCTTCTGTCCTGCGCAGTTTTCTCTGTTTAAATACATACAGCCTGGCGCTCATGGTTCCAAGCTGCAGCCTGAGACCTGTTATGGACCTTTCGGGACAACTGTGTCTGGAGATGACTTGTACTGATTAAATTTAAAATTGAAATTGCACATGAGTCATGCCAGGTCATGCAAATTTTAATGTTTTTTTTTGAATCAGTCTCTATACAAAGATACGGTATCATTCATATTTACTGATGTTTATAGTAATATAACACCCCCATTTTATTTCAGACTTGGGAACCACAGTAATGTGACCCTGTCATGCTCTAAGCAGATGCCATTCCTCTTTGCAGCAATAGCTGAACTTCTGGGAAGAAGAGATCTCCAAAAGTCTACTGCACTTCCCTTACGGGCTCCAGGAGCCGCAGGGAGCACAGGATAACGCTGTCCTACTGCAGGTGTGGGAGAGGTTTGTTTTACCTTCGGAACCCAGTTGCTATATTTGAAACATGTTAGATAATAAGAATGATTTTCTGGGGGTTTTATCACAATCTGTACTTCACCATTTGTATCTACTTATCTACACATATACATATATACATACATATATCTCTATATACAAGCTGTTCTATATTCTATTCTATACTCTAAATATAGCATTTGAAATGAGTTTTACTAGTCTTAAAAAAGTCTGTCCAAGGAGTGTTTTTGCATTCTCCAAATACCTTCCCACACTTGCTAGATACAAAGAACTAGTGGCTTTAAGAATCTACATTTTTTAATAATTTAATCTGAAGCCTATATTTTGCATGAGGAAAAATGAATGAATTAACTGTTTAAACTCAGTAATCTCAGTGAGACACGTATGCATTTACAGTAAATTGACAAAGTGCTTTTTAACTGAATAGAACAATGGCTTTGCACAGCTGACTAGATAGCCTGTCTCCTCACCTACAGGAAGATTGCAAAACAGGTCTTTTGAAAGGGGAAGTTACTGTAGCTGTAAGAGTCTCAGCAAGACTGATAAGAGGGAGTTAACATTGAGTCTGAATGGGCACCCCAGCCATCTTCTGGTGCTGAGCACCTGGGAGACGACTTCCCAGGTGAGAGCTATGTGGAGAATGAAGCCCACAGCTGCAGCTGGTGCAATCCTAAAAGGAATATATCCTAGCAGAAGAACCCAAGCTTACACAGGTTAAAGGCTGGGCTGAAGGAGCAGATGTACTGGCTAGCAAGTCAACCTCTGACTCAGAAGGATCTCTGGAACATCCTGTAAATGCATATAGACTGGTGAAGTGTGTAAATATGGACTGGCTGGAATTAGAAAACCTAAATCCTCAGGACCTGATGAAGAATAAGCTTGCTATCGGACCTCTAAATGAGTAGCCACTGCTCCTCAATGCTGCCACAAGTTACCATAATTTTGAAAAACTGAACTGCATTGCACAGTGTGTAGGAATAGGCCTGTCCTTTGGCAGTTATCTGTGTTCCTCTGTGTGCATGTGGGTATGTGTAAGAAAATAGGACCTGCCACGAAATGAGGAGCATTGGCTTTTGTGCAGAGTGAGGAAGAGCTCATTAGCCCCTGTCAATTGATGTGGATTTCCTCAGGCAAAGGGCCATCTTTGACAACAACTGTCCTAGAGTGGCCACCCTTGCATTACACTGTCCATGACTGGGTCTTTTTTAAGTCTCACCATGTGTCACCATCTAGCACAGATGTGTTGATAGGTCCAGAAAGCAACTTCTGTGCTGCTTTGCATTGCAAAGACTGTGTGGATTTTTTTTTTTTTTTCCTCAGAGATTCCCCAGCTCTGCCACCAAGAATCCTGACACAAGTCATGTGAACAACAAGGCTGATAAAAACGCAGGTGTGGAATAAGAGGCTTCTTGAGTAAGTCAAAATTTCCATCCATGTTTAAGATCATCAGATATGTATGCAACTTCCTCCAGCATAGAGCTTATATGTTTGTATGCAGTTCACAAATTCTAAAACCTCCCCCAATTTTAGGTCTGGAACAGCCAGTTTTCTCACAAAATACAGACAGCAGCTACCATAACTGGTTTCTGTACAACTCAGTGGCCAGGGTGCTCACTTACAAGCAGCGCACTCTTATGGGACTTATTTCTGAGCCAAAGTACTGGAGCCTTCCTCTCTCACCTTGCAGGACATTGCTCTAGTCACCACCTTATAAATTACCATCAGGTGGTGAAAGATGTATGGGCAGAACTGGCTTGGTTTTATTTTGATGTGAAAGAATCTCTGGAAGTCACATAGTCCTATGACCCACTTGAAGCAAGACTACAACCAACACCAATGCTAACTCTACTCTTAAAGCTCTTCCATCAGAAGAATGAATCAGACTTAGTGTCATAGATGACCCCCTACTGAAAGACAATTAGGTTTCTTACTTCAGTGTGGGGCAAGTTCTCGTTCCTTCTCCGGAAGAATACTTGCACATTAGCTGGAACAGGGATTTAAACTGGAGGTAACTGCACTTTCACCAGATTAAAGCTCCTCTTTTGACCAAAACTTCGTAGACTCCTTTCGAGGCAACAGAAAGAAATGGACACTATAGTCCATGATCCATCTGACATCTAATGTTTGGCAGATGAATGCCAAACGAAAAGTCTCAGGATTAAATCAGAATAATTTGTATACTTTCATGCATCAAGTTTCTATATTACGAGGCAGATAGGAAGTAGTTATGTGCCTCAGATCCTTCCTGAGTCTAACCCAGCATGTAAAACTGTAATCTTACTTAGATATTTTATAGCTACTGCCTTTTCCTCTTCTTTTTTTTTTTCCTAAGAAACATCATTAAATAAAAACCTGTGGAGTTTTAACAAAAAGCACTAAATGCAATTGCAACTTTTTTTAGTTGTCCTTATTTTAATTTTTATTTCTTCACAGATATCTGCTGTTCTGTACAGACAAAATGAAAAATAGTCTATATAAGTGTATTGTTAGATCAGTGCAGAAATGCAAATGCAGAAAATTGCCATATCACATTTGTTTCTCAACATGTCTACACTGCAGAATGACTATCATTCTAATTACCATTCTCAACACGTTTTACCTTTTCATCTCACCTAATGCTGCAGGAGTCTGTATTGGTTTCCAGATGGTAAAATTCTTTGAGGTAAAGCTTTTCTCTGTGTTTCTTGCATACCTTACGGAAAAGAATGGAATCTGTTGTCATTATCTTCTGTGTACATCTAATCTTACAGTGTTATATAAGGCCTAATGTTCAAACAAAGCACTGTAAAGTATCTACTCATACCATCATAGCTGACGGTATGTTGCCTCTTATTAGCAGCAAGTTTTATTTGTTTCCCTGCCTTTTGCACATTATGTGGAAGGGTCTTCATTGCATCAGATGCTGAAGTGTTGTTTTTTTTTTTTTTTTTTTTTTCCTGATGGTACTGCTTTACTTCTGAACAGGAACAAAGAATTCCCTGAACATCCTAAACGTGATTCATTGTTTAAGATTGCAGATTATGACCAAAAGGGCTAGTATGTATGTATGTATGTATATATATATTGATGTATATCAAAGAGATTTCTGTCATCATAATGACAACAAAATAATGCCATTGCAAACAGATTATAGTCTATCCTGATAAAAGCCTGGAAGTGAATAATGAAAAGTCACGATGACAAAATTATTTACCTTTAATTAAACACACAACTATGACAGAGAAGAGTGAAAACTCAAACGAGCAGACACTGACATTCTCACTAGCAATCCTCACACACTCCCAAGCCGGTCAGTCTCTCACTCCAGAGCAGCTGAACGCAGTCGCAAGGTATGTCAGTTGTGACAACACTTTCCATATTTGTTTTTAGGCATCTCCAGGTCTTGGGCAATTTAAGAGGCATTAAAATATAAAGCAGATGTCTAATGAATTCCATCAAATGGTAGCTCTCCAAATAAAAAGTTATTTTTCATGCTTGCTCGAAATTTTATTGATGCTGTAGGCATCCAGTAAGAGCAAGGCCTCTATGTTCTACATGAATACAGTTTATTGATCAAAGCCTGTGTTTTTGGAGCCTGTTGTTTTGGAGTCTGTTAGTATATGAAGCTTAGTGGACCATTGATTTACCTGTAATTATTCAGCATATAGATAGGTTAAATACTAATGCATGACCTCTAAAGTGATTAAACACCTGTACTGCTTTGATGTTTAATTATTAATAAAAGCATCTAATTATTTTGCATGACCTTTTGCCATGAACATATCCTTTCCCTCTTCTTTAGATCAAAAGGCATCTTTTAAAGCAGAGATCAAAAGAATTTATCTGCAGCTAGTAGAATCAGAACCCTTCCTGATGTACAAACTGCTTATTTGAAATCAAAGCTTGATTTTCCTGTTGGTTCACTCAAGATTATGTACTGTGCTAATCACCCACTGTTTGGATATTAAAATGCAGATTCTATCTTATTTTTTATTTATTGAGCATGACTATCACACACATTCATGAAGACGTGTACATTCTTTATATAGTATAAAGCTGATCTGTTATATAATGTAATCACTGTGAATATTCTGTGCATAAAGTTGATACACATTTACAAAAAGAGTTTTTCTAGAGATAGAATCGCACATCTTAAAGTGAATCTGCAGTTGATTGCGCTTTGCTGCTTTCTTATGATTAATGAAGTCCTTAGAGACTCTGGTCTGTTTAGGAAGGAAGAATCACCTTTTTGGATCTTGAAAATACTCAACTTCAATCTACTTTAAAAGCAAACCTAAAATTTGTGAAAAGTGTACCATAGCTGGTGTTCTGAAAGATGGATATAGTAAGTTTGAGAGACATTCCTTGTAGCTACTATGAACACCAAAGCCCCCCAAAAGGACTAAATATCTAACACTAAATTTAGGCAGATCTTGTATGTTTAAGGACAAAATACCAAGCCAAACCAAAATCCTCTTATGCGGCTGTATAACAACAGAAGATCTTGGACTTGCTAGGTGTCTTGTAATTCCACACTTTCTGTTAAGGCCGGTACGCTCACAAAAATCAGTCAGAAGCACTTTCTTTTTTTTAAAAAATGGTAATAGAGTTGCTTTCGCCTAAATCTGTTTTTTAAAATCAACCCTCCGGACGACTAGTGCATAAAACACAGATTTGCCAGTAAAAGCTCCAATGCCTCTCTTTTTTTTTTTTTTTTTTTTTTTTTCTTTTTTCTCGTGTTTTAGCTGTAATTCAAAAAGTCTTTTGAAAATACAGAAATTTCTTTCAACATAATGAATGTCCAGTTCTGAAAAGTATCTGCATCACTTACATATTCTGTCACAGTAGGTAAAATTGAGCCTTATTGAGATTGATAGACTCAACTACTATCCTTTGAACATAGACAGAAAATGCTAGAGAGAGAGTCTTAAGTGCTGATATGTCACTGCAGCAAAAGGCTGGAGAATGTTTTGTTTTGCTTTGCTATTTTTTTCCCTTGGGCTCGACTGAGAAATAAGTAGTGCTGTCAGAATGAAAACAGCCTTTAAATTATTCAGTGTAATTTATTTTTATTATTTGAAGTCGAAAAAGAAAGTACCACTGTGTTAACAGTTTTCTGTAGTTGGGATGGTGAGTTTATTTTTAAAATTTTTCAAATAATAAAACTAGAAGATACTAGAACAGAAGTTTATCACTAGGTATCTTGATAAGAATTGCTAGATTATTCTGAATAAATTAATTGAAGGTGCTGAAAATAAAGCTGTTCAGATTATCCAAGAACAAAAAAATGAGGATGGAGATTTAAAAGTATATATATTTTTTTCACATGCGAGTACCTTTTTGTTTCATTTAGACCAATCCCAATTGTTCTCTACCATATCCCAAACCAAGAAATCTAAATTAACCAACAAAATAGTTCAAAAGACCTTATAATAGTAAAGATAGCATTGACTTGAAACCCTGGCATTAAAAATGTCAGGGGCCATTTTAGCTGACTAAAATGACTACAAGTTTAGAATAAAAGTATCTAATGAACTTTGTGTAGAAAAAAAAAATGGCAAATTAAGAGTGTGATCAGCAGTTTATAAATGCCTAACGTAGCTCCTTACCTTTGACTCGTACATCAGGTCTTTCTAGCCATCTCTCCCTGGTGCGGCCCTGCTTGTCCAACTCGTGCTGAGCTCCCTCCAGCTTTGGAGACATGGATACCTGGAAAGCTCCCTTGCCTGGTGTCCCTGAATATGGAGATTACCATCTTTGCAGAAATGAAAATAGGAACTCCCTCAGGGAGCGAAGCCAGGGATGTCCCTGAAGGTCTCCCCTACAGAATCATTATGGTAGGAAACGGCCTTCAAGATGGTCGAGTCCAACTGTAAGCCCCTCACCACCATGCCTGTTAAACCACGTCCCCAAGCGCCTCATCTACACATTTCTTGGATACTCCGGGGATGGAGACTCCACCTCTTCCCTGGGGAGCCTGCTCCAACGCTGAAGCTCTGGGTCAGCACTCTGCTCCGGCACCTCCCGGTGACAGCTGGCGAGCGCATTATCCATGTCTGTTCTCTCTCCCAATCTCCTGGGGGACGGCGCAGGGCTCAGACCCACGCTGGGCGCTCCCTGTGGACCATGGCACCCTGTGGGCACTGCGAGCGGGAGGGGCCATGGCGCTGCCCCGAGCCCGGGCAAGGCTGGGAGCTGGCCCCGCGGGCAGCTGCCCGCAGGGGTGAGGCCGGGCACGGCCGGAGGGAGCGTCGCGGCTGCCTCAGC
>VZSV01000006.1:516444-548251 GCA_013398735.1 Nothocercus julius
GCGGGCGCCTGGGCTGGGGAGGCGGCGTCGCCCCGCCGCCATTTCGCGTGTGGCCGCGGGAGCCGCCCGCAGCCGTGGCCTCGTGTGGGGACGCGCTGGGGACGTCGCTGGGCTGCGGCTTGTCCGGCTGCCGGGGTGGATCGGTTTTCGGTGTGAGGTTCGCTGTGGATTAAGTCAGCGTGCAGGCCACTTCGCTTTCAAGAGCTGGCTTCTCATCTCCTTCTGCAGGAGCTGGGTATTTCCAGGGTAATTCCCCGAGGAAAGTGGCAGGGTAATTGGTGTATTTGTTTGATTAAAATAAATAAATAAATAAATAAAGGCCTTTGCATACTTCACATAAAAGCTGATCCTCTTACTTTGTTATTAATGAAGAACACAGGCCATGAATAAGTAAATACTTGTGTAACTTCTTTGCATTTATTCAGAGTTTTTTTAAAATATGTTAAAAAGGTGTTCTTCTTATTTGTCTAATGAATCACAAACAATCAGTTGTCAAGTTGGAAGGCAATTAATGTTGTCTTTTAAAATAAGGGTGCATTGAATATGCAGATGCAACAGGAAAAAACATCAAAGCGTGTTTTTACTGTTTATTAAAACTGATTATTTCTAATGTCAGTGATGTGAAATGATTGTTTCTGATAACCTTGCCATTAACAAATAGAAGCAGAAATAATGGAACTTAGCCTCTTACATGTTTTGACCGAAGGAGAAACATAGTTTTTCTTTTCATTTTTCATTATTGAACAGAATTAAAGTGAAATAAAAAAAATTAACTTGCAGAAAGAATTACAGGGGTTAAAAAAAGTTATTTTATACAGACACAGATGCTAATGCTTGGCAAATCAGTTCCTGAGCCCAGGGTCCTTTTCAGCTTCCAGTGCTTCATTAACTAATATTCAAGCAGTACATATTTAATTATGGTTCTAATTCACTAGATACAGCACATTTTCTAAAAAGTACTAGATTCCTCATATTCTTACTGTCCTCTTCCATGCCTTGGCCTCCCTCTCTTCTTTTCTCTTGATCAGTGTGCAGTTTTTGTAAGAAAGCCAAGAGTTGGGGTTTTAGAATATAACAAATGCTTTCTGGTAAGTTATCTGAAGTCACCTTATTCGCTGAAAGATACTGATCTTGAAGACTGAAAAACATCTGGAAATGGAAAGATTCCATAAGAGTTGCACTTGCAAATAGAGAAGGAAAAGTATGGTGGTATGTTAGTGTGTTTTCATATGGGAAGAGGAGAGATGCAAGATGATATTGCAATGCCTCAAAGCGTTCATGATGGCCTTTTTTTGTCCTTTGAAATTCTAAAGTTTAGAATTAATCCAGTAGTTACTGTATGTAAAACTTGAAGGTACGGTTTCTTTGTTGCAGCTTAGATTGGAATTATTTCTAGAGTCCACAGTGTGAACTGAAAATTTATATTTCATGTAGTTAAGCTTTAGTAGCACGCGTGAAACTATGTAGGTGATTAAGGATCTGACTTTTGTGGTCTGTCCTGTAAAGCTGTAGTGGAAAGTCTTACCTCAGTTTCCAAGCCAAAGGAAGATACATGCAATTGATTAAATGATTGCAGCTTTGTTTTTGAAGACAAAAAAAAAAAGGATACCAATAAGAACAGGTAAATCTGCACCGCACCACTGAGTTATACTGTATTTTCTGAACAGCAGTCTTTATAGAATAACTTACCTCATAATTTCCCACACACACTTATATGTGTGTACATAGTAATGAGAATAGTTAAATAAATAAATAAAGTAGCAGTAACAGTCCATGGTGCTAAATTCATTAGATATCAGTGTGACACAGCAATAGAAGTCTGTTGAAGGGTAAGAGACACCGTGAAAAGAAGAACAGCTCGTAGGGAGAACGTATACATAATTTAAAACTGATCAGAAATCTCCAGCTTACATTAGGTTTTTTTTTGTTTTGTTTTGTTTTTTTTTTTTTTTTTTCTACTTGGCCTGTTCTAATGAGAATAAAACAGACTTAGAATCGTTTTATCTTTCCAAGGCTCTTGTTGTGCATAAGCTGTCCTTGCCATCAAGACTTTGTAATTTTTCTTTAATAATTAAAGATGACAGAGTTGAACTTTTGAGTAACTTAGAATTCTTGTATGTAAAATCTGATGCAGTATTTTTCTTCTGATACTGTCGCTAGGAAGAGGATGTTAGAAGAGAGAAGACAGGCAGTTAGAAGTTAGAAAACAGTTTTTTAATTTTTTTAGTTAAAAAAAAAAAGAAGTCAGCTGAAGCTGGTCAAAAAGAAAAATGCCAGAACTGTCAAAACTTGGGAAGATTTAATGTAAACATATAATATGGGAGTATTGATACACTTGTTACTGAGAAGGAAATTTTCTTTTTTGTTGTTTGTTTGTTTGTTTTTGCTTTTTTTCAGAAATATTTAAAAGATTTAGGATTACAAATGCCTTTTGAAACACACTGACTTCAGACCTGCAAAATTTCACTCATCAGTTAGGTGCTTAAATACATTTTGAGGCTGTGGGCTGTAGCTGTCTGTGGTGCCCCAGCTTGCCTCACTGTGAGCGAGCAGTTCACAGTGTAGGTGTACGTGTCTGACCTGGCCACTTCAACTTCCTTGGTAATCCGTGGAGGGAAGTAGGTGTTCCTGGGGCACGACTTTACCTTTACAAGAAAGATGTCAAAAATGAGCCGAATGGTTTGTACATTGGAAAGCTCTACTTTTGTCCATTGATCATAAAGGGAGCCTAGTTAGTGCAGCTGTGAGCTTTTGCACTGCAGATTTCTGGTTACAGGAGCTACATCCTACCCTTAAAGACTTAAGGAAATCTAGTGGGGTTAAGCTTGTTTAAATTCTTAAGTGCTCTGAAATAGTTGTATTTTGTGAATGTTAAAAAGCTTTAAAATATTCTTCTGATTATTTTTATTCTTAGAGAATTTGAATGATATGATTTTTAAAAGTTAAAATAACTGCGTGGAGAAAAAGATCTTGGTTTATGTTTAATCAACTTTCCTTTTAGTTTTGACATTTAAATAGTTATTATTTTCAATATCACTTTAGCATCCTGAATCATTAAAAAAAAAAAAAAAGAAAGAAAAGAATGTGTAGGAGCTGTTGTTTAGGCTTACAGCAGGAAAACTGATTTTTATTTCATCTTGGAGAGTATGTCCATGTTACATATCTTCTACTGCTATGAGTATGTGTTGTTTAAAATTGACACTATTGACTAGCCTTAGTTTAATACAATAAAAGCTATTTAATTACAGCACCAGGCATTTTTAGTTCATCTTGATTATGCAGCTGTGCCATTATCATTATTTATTGTTTGCATAAAAGACAGTATAATCATAGGCATACCAATTATATCAGGTTCATTTAAGTGTTTTTTAATGTTATAGCCGTATGTGTCTACACAACTTAGTTCTGTTAGAGCACTTGCATTATTTTGTGACCTGTTTTGTGTTCCTCTGTAATAGGTCAGTATCTTGGTTGCTAGTGTGTAATTCAGAGTGAGATTACAAAGATGAGGGTAATTTTTCACCTTTAGCTGCAGTATGTAATTGACAGATTGGCTAAAGTAAAAATGCTGCCAAATAAACAACTTTCCTATTATGTTTGTGCCATTAAAGTGACAGAGCGCACAATTTAGTAGGAAGATCTCTTTCTTGATATTTTACTTGCATGCTATTATTTAGGAGTGTTCAAAGGTTTTAGATGTGCAGCAGAGACGAATGAGAATTTGTTTCTTCCCTGACAAATCCTTTAATATGCTTCATCGATTTAAAGTATAAAGGAAAATGAGCACTTGAATGAACTGGAAATTGAGAAGTAGGCTATTTTATTACTTTATTTTTTTTTTTTAATGTTCAATCTTAGATGATAGTGATCCAGATAAGGAATACATGTTTTATTGTAAACAGTAAGATTTTGTCTATCTCATTTGATATATATTTTTTTTTTTTTCCCATTATTGTCCATGAGCATTTGCCATGTGGGCAAATACGGTCATGCATAAGGTGTGCAGTTCTACATTGACATGAGTGAATGTTGCTCAAATATTGAATTATTTCAGACAAGTTTAGGTTTTGGCTTTATTTGGAGATGCTGTATCATTTTAAAATACACTATAACTATGTTATATAAAAGAAACCCATCCAGTTAACACCCCTCTCCCATCATTCTATGATTTTCTTGTTTCCATGGTCAGCCAGAAAAGTATAGGTTCAGAAAGATAATAATAACATTCAGAAAGATAAATAATTTTAAAATTGCGTCTTTTAGCAATTAACACCTCTTGAACGACTTACTCGAGTTGAGGATTTGTCTCTGCCAGCTGATTAGCTTGGAGCAGCAGCCGCTTTGCTGGGAAGGATGTGGTGGAGGGACCCAGACCTGGCTGACAGCCACTACAGACAGAGCTTGGGCTCAAGGGCTGGGAGGGCCACGGCCTCTGAGAGCTTTTTTTTTTCTCAGCAAGCAGTACTTTTTGACCTGGCTGCAGACTTAAGTTTAACTCCTTTTCCAGGTCATTCCTGCTGGGGGTGTTCCTTCTCCCAGTTTATCTGTACAAGTGCAAAGAATAACAGCTAGGTCAACCTGCACCTCTGTTAGATTACTGTTATCCCTGTGTCACTGATATCCCTGTCTGCCTGTTGTTGATGCTAACTCATTTCTGTCATGAGAACAAAACCCAAGTAACATCCATCCTTTTCTTTCGCATGCTGCTTGGTCCTGTGTGCAGCAACGAGAGGGACTGCGGTGCATGTAGGGGGTGAATCTGAGCTGCAGTGATCAGCTGTGTGTAGCTAACAGTGAGAAAAGAATCAGTAAAGAGTGAGGAGGAAAGAGCTGGAAAGGTGGCTTCTGGCAGCCAAAAGAGCATTAGGCAAGGAAGGGAAACACTAATGCTTTGTGCCAGTTGAGGGCTTGGGAAATTGTGTTGTTCCCTGCAGGTGGATGCATGGATGACTGCAGCTTTCGCTCTTTGACAGTGTGATATCAGTAGGAAAGTGGAGCCCACTAACAAGCAAGGTGTGTGCACAGCCATCTGTGGAGTTGCTCTTGTTCGGCAGCCAGCTGGTATGAATGAGAATGTTTGACTTCCTGACAGATCTTTGCTCAATCCCAGAGCTTTCACCTCAATTTCCAGCACGTGCCAGTGCATATTTCCTTACAAATATTTCTGTTCATGGTCAAATTTTATTATTTCAAATGAGGCTGTTTTATTTTTTTAAATGTAAAATAAATAAAAATAAATCCAATGAAATAAATTAGGATGCTTTAGCTTTTAAAGTAGCATCAGTGATTTAAATTTATGTTCAAATTTCATGGTTTTAATGCATGTTTGTAGCTTTTAAATAATTTTAATGAATAATTTCAGTCATTTTGTACCAATAATGTGAAATCTTCCACTGTTAGTATGATGCTAAGTATGCAAAGTTTCAAACTTATAAGAAAATTAACATCAAAAGGTGATCTGCTGAAAACAGCATGTGTGTAACATGTAAAGAAATAACTTCTGATAATTAGAAAACAAGTTAAAGCCCAACGGAAATGCAGCATGCTGTAATTAATGGTTTACTGTGAACTTGTATAACATGGGCCACCACAGAACATCAGCACCTGGCAAGTAAGTGGAGTAGAGTAATATCTGTGACTGTGATTTATTTTGATCCTATTGTCCTGTTTCCTCCTAAGATTCTTCAAGGGATCTTATATCACCTATTAAAAGATTCTTCAAAGGATCTTATACCACCTGTTACTTCCTCTTGGCTATCTCACCCTGAGCTGCACAGGATTCCTCAGCAGTTGGATGCTGCTAACTTTGCATTTAGGAGGCAACTGACTTTGCCTCGACAGAGTTTCACAGCTGGGAAGTGATGGGGACTGTGGGTCCTCAGTACCCTCTTGTTCTATGGAAGTTGGAAGGCTGGAAATAGAAGGTCTCTTTCCTGTGTCAGGAATCTGGAGACTCAGTCCTGTTTCACAGGTGATCCTGCCCCTGGAGCACAATTCTGGCATGGGTTGTGCGCTGAGGATTTACATAAGGCACCTATAAGCAGGTGGTGTGGGTGGTTAGAGTGCTGCCCCCTGCTCCTAACAGGGCTCCTGGGTGGTTAACACAGAGTAAAAAGGCAAATGCAGCTTTGTTAGCACCTAATTATCCTGACTAACATGAGTAGCTGAGTAAAAATACAAAACGCAGCTCAGGTTCCAGGTGGGTTTTGGCTGAGAGTTCCTGATCCTTTCAGTTTCTGTTGGGTATATTCTGGTATTAGCAGCTAGAAGTGGACTGGTGACTTCGGTTCTTGACACAGGATCATTCCTAAAGCAGACTGTTCTGTTTTGGCTCAAAATGTTTTCATTGGTGTCATTTCTATGTGGGCATGAGGAGAAATATTGCTGATGAAGCTCCATAGCTGCCAGTATGTGCTCCTTGGAATACATTCACATTGGCGATCTTCACTGCCGCTCCTCTTCAGGGGAACAGGTTACTCTGTGTTTTGTGCTAATGCGTAACTGCCCAGCATCTCTGACAGCTTCACCCAGTGTCTTCCTTTCTGTGAGATTTTTGTGGTGGCTTGTGAGATACCAGATACCTTCCACTTAGGAAGGTGTGAAAATTTTGAATTAGTTCTTCAAACTATCTAGCTTTTATCCCACAAACTTCACTTACTATTATAAAAAAAAAAAANATGCTGGTGCTAACAGTAGTAGACAAGAAGTGAAAGAGGTGAAAGAGTTTTAAATTCTCTATGTAGTCTTTATGGAATCGGCTGTTACCAGGAATACATGCAAGTGTGTCACTATTTGTCATTACCTGCTTTTAAACAAGTTGATTTCTGATTCCTCCAAAAATTGCCTCGATTGTATCCTGTTCTTAAAGAAAACGAACTTTCTGAGCTATGCTGCTTTTTCTTAATGTCATCTCTACAAGGAATTATCCTGGAATAGGAGTGTTTATTTTTTATTTTTTTTTTGCAGAGTAAGAGTATCTCTTAAACACCTTCAGTATAAGGCTCCTACTGCAGAGGCAAATTTATATAAGGTGTTAGAGGGAGGCTTTTTCCCCTTTAAATTGAAATTTCATTTCTTATCTCTCTCCTAAGTATTATGGTGAAATGCTATTTAATATTTCAATAATTGTATCAAAACACGTATCCTGTATGTAATGGATATCTTACCTGTTTTTGCTTTATGTCATTTTTTTCTTATGATAGATCCCTGTGAGGAAATTTGACATCTACATATAATAAAAAAAAGAACCTGTCACTTATCATATGTCTGTGCTGTATTACTACCATTTGTGCTATGTTCTGTCATGTTTGAAATGCAGCAGTCCCCTCTAAAAGAGAGTGGTTCTCTTTAGTTCAGTAGAAAGTAGTGAAAAAATATTACTGAAGAATTTCAAAGTCTGAGCTTTACATTTAACTGAGCTACTTTGTCTGGTTATTAGGTTATTTTTATTGGGGCTTTTTTGAATCAAAGTTTCTGGGTATTTCCTTCACAAAATCTGAGAGCTTGCAATATTCAGAACAACTTCCTGTTTTCTTGGACTTTACTTCAAATTGTGTAGGGATGTCTTCTTATTAGGGGTTTTTCATATGCTGTATGGCTTGTTTTTGTTTTTTTTTAAGCCAATGAAAAGTTGTGGGCTGGAATGCAAATGTGAAATGTATAGTAGCTAAAGTAACAGCAGTTGAATAGCAAACTGTGTCTTTTCTCTGTAATAACATATTCTGTAAATAGGAAGGAACAGTATGTTAGACTGGAAGGGGTTAATAATGGTTCTCTAATTATATGAGGCATCTGGACACTAACAAAGTGCTGGTATTAAATATTTTCAGACCTGTACCAGAATGTTATATATAAGGGAAAAATTCTAATACTGAAAAAGCATTTTATAAAGCACCATGTGAGTCTGTACTTTTAAAAAGGAGTAGAATGGGAAAGCTTTCATAAAGTAGATTCTTGAAATGTCAAAATGATAAAGCAGCACTGAAAGCAACTTGGAAGGCAGCTCTCTGCTGTCTTTAATTTGTGGCTGTGCTCTATAAAGGAGCTTTGTAAAAATGACATATGCTGCATGAATGATACCTAGCTGAAATGCCTGTTAAAAAAGCAGGATAATTTGGGGAACACCTTTTGAGTTCAAAGATTTGTATACTTTATTGTTGTTACTGTTTCAGTGTGGCTCCATGTGTTTGATTCATAGCCTTCCAAGCAGTTGAATTACTCGCATGGTTGTGTGTTTGTGAAATGTTTCATTTGATGTATAAGATGCTTTTTTTAAAAAAAAAAAAAAAAAAAAAAAAAAGTAAGGCTCTTTGTTTTTTTGTCTTTTCTTTTTAATTTTTCAAGATAGCTGTTGGTTCTTCAGAGCTTGGAGAATAAACTTCCATTAAAATCATATTTTTTAATTGGAATTCTTATATATGAGTGAAAAGAAATGGATGAAAATTTTTCAAGTAAGAAATCATGTAAAGAATATAATTTAACATAGAAATGTTTTAGGCAGCAGATACTGACAGTATAGTTCCATTTATAGTCTTTCACTCATTTTTAACTCCTTCATTGATGTTTAGTAGTGGAAGGCAGATTATCAGTATACATAGCTTAGTTCATTATCTGTTATTTATTTTCTTCCAGACTATTATCTCAGCAAAAGTAGGTTATATGAATATATTCAGTTGTGTGGTTTTAAAAATATTGCTGCTGTTTTAATGCTGGTGATCTTTGTTTAGAAAACAAGACAGTTCCAGCAAGTAAACATTCTGCATAACTGCTTTTCTAGGTCTTCCATAAATTACTGTCTACTTTTAAACTCTACCTTTGTTGTAAAATTAGATTAAATGATCAACTGATAAATGGAATGTACTACCTTTCTATATAAGTCTTCTGTTAAAGGAGTTCATTGTGCAGCATTGTCTTACATGCTCCTACTTTGTTAAATCATCATCATTTCAGTCTGGCAGAGGATATGCTCTATAAAGACACTTGCAAATTATACAAGTCCAAAAGAACTGCTTGTAGAAAAATCTTGCATTTGTTACAGTAGTCAGAATTAACTTGGTTAAAAAGAAGGATTTCATGAGGAATGGCAAAACTTGTATGTTTTTGGCATATGGGCTGCCATATGCGTGTAGTATAGGTTTATTGCCCTTTAATTGTGTCTAAAAAATAATTCTCCCACTTCAGAGAAGAGCAGAAGAGAAACAGAGGCGAGAATTCAAGAATGACAATGCCAGAATTTTCAGAGTTTCCTAAGCTTGTTTTCTGTTTTCAAGCTGAGTGTAATTACATCCTATTTAGCTTCGGAGGTGAAGCATTTTAACTGTGTAGCACCCACTGGTATTACAGTGTGCTGCATAGCTGCAGTGTGCTGGGGCTTTGAAATTAAATCTCTTCTTTCATCTTCAGTGTTTATTTCTGGTCTTACTGTCTGTCTCCCAGAAGGTCTGCCAGGTTTTGTGATTATGTCCTTGCCCCTCCACTTGTGTCTGGAGGCCCACAAGGAAACCTCTTGTAACCTGTGGGGCAGTGTGTGCAGTGAAGCGCTCCTCGTGGCGGATCTGGCCATTCAGACGAACTGAGTTTTGGCTGGGTTGCCGTGCCTTTCATGTGTCAGTGCTGCAAATGTTATTTGCAATGTTGTTTGAAAATGTATTTGCAAATGTATTTGAAATGTTATTTCAAGAATTACTCTTCACTCTGACCCTTAGGTGTTTGACAACCCCAAATGTAGTACATAGTGCGCACATGAAAAAGTTGTAGTGATTTCTTTGAGCTACTTGTGTACAAAGTAAGCCTGCATTTAAGCGATTTTGCTGTGCTGAAATCTGAATTGAAATTATTAATCAATGTGGAAATGGCCTTATGTGGTTAAAGAAAGACTGCATTTTCCCTGGTATCATTATTATTACTTTTTTTTACCCTGTCACAGAGCAGGAATATGGTGTTTCAGGTGGAGAATAGTGAATTATAACATAGCTGTGAGTTAACACCAAAGAATTTCTGCAGTCTTACCCATTGTGCTTTCTGCATTTCAAAATGTGACTGACTAGTGTATCTGAATGGATAGCATGCAAGGAATGTGCATGAATTGCTTTTCAGAATTGTCCATGTGCATTTTAGGAGGAGAATCCTCTTTTTGTAAGTGGCTTTCCTAGATAAATGAATCCATAATGTTCTCCAGAATTGAGGAGAACGAAAGGAAGTAATCAGCTTAGTTGTATCAGATGATTTGGTGAAAGGATGACATAAAATACTTTATCCAAAGCTGTTCTGATACTGAACAAAAATTCATTATAATACTTAATTTGCACTTTTGTTGGATAATAATGAGAAAAGTTGTACTGTGTCTTGAAGAACTGTTCTCAGATCAGCATGAAGCCATGGAAAGTTTATTTTTGTTTGTTTGTTTTTTATATTCTGGATTTTTTTTTTCTCCAAATAAAAATGCAGTGAAGTAGTGAATGAAAATGCTGTGAAATTGAAGGAAAAAAGAAAAAAAAAAAAAAAAAAAGCTTTAATTCTATAGCCTAGATATTATTAATTATTTTATTTTTCCCTTTCTGTTCCCGGGTTCTGTGCAGTTACCCATGATGTAATTATCCAGATAAATCTTATTTTTTCCCCTCTTATGATTGTTTTTGTTCCTGCCCTTACTGCTTGTAACAGTGCTAATACTGCCTTCTTTCTTAATCACAGCTTATATCACTTTGAGTATCTTTTCCTTGTCTCCTGTTGTCGTATATCCACTTTTGACTTTCCCTTGAAAATCTTTCCTTTTTACTTTTTTTTTCTGCTTGCTCTTGTAATCCATAACATCAGAAACACTTTAGGCATTTTTTCTTTTGGTGACATTATTTGTTACTTGCTTGTGTTCGTTTTATTATAAAACCTGATTGGTATGGACTTACTTTACTGCTTAATACCTTTATGTCAGTTTGAATCTGAATTTTGTAATGGTACCTGTCTGCACAGATCATTCTATAGGCTTGAGGCATAATGTAGGGTGAGAACAAGTCAGAAATACCAGGTCTCCCAAATTAGAAACTAACAGTATCTTCAGAAGGTTTTTTATTATTATTTTTTGAGGATTGGGATTTTTTGGTTACACTTTCAAGGAATAGTATGTGTTGAATGTGAACTATGTATAACCCAGTACACAGTTGCAACCAAGGAGTAAAGATCTGCCTAGTGTTTGAGTGGATTAACATTTGCATTTAGAATTTTGATAGGCTTATTCCAGAAAAACTATAATCATATTTGAAGTGTGTACTATTCCCACAATTATTTTCAAACACTAGCTGAACTCTACTGTTGTGGCTGGAATGTATGTATATTTTATTCTCACATTGTGGACAGCTTTTTGTACTTTCCTTGATTGATTTAGGAATGCGCTCAGAATAAAATAATTGGTGTCACTGTTGAGTTGTCTAAGCAGAGAAAATACTATGTATAATGTGTTTAATAAACTCATGGTAAAGTTGCTTTTTGTTTTCTTTTTTTTTTCCCCTAATAGAAATGAAAGGCAGAAGAGAAAATCAAGTCTGGTATTTGAAAATATCAAAGCTGGCACTGGCTTTTGCAATTATCCGTTCAAAACCACCAGGCAAGAGCTGCAAAGAATATACTGAGCATCTTGCCAAAATTGTATCTGAACAAGATACAAGTCTTGTCTCTGAAATTCTCTGGAAGTCAAAAGTTGAAGCACTGGAAGCTGAAGTTCTTCGATTACGTCAGGAGCTTCTTTTGAACAAGATTTGCCCAAAATTCGGCTTAGAAAACAGTAAGTTTCTGAAATCATTTATGAGTGTATTTCAATAGGAAGGACTTGAATGTATAGTGTCATATTTTTCAAAATAACAAATAAACCCCAAGCTAAGCAGTGAGATGCTTAGTGTTGTCATGATTTAGCTTGAGAATTTGATACTTACTCAGAACTTATGCATGCATTAAAAACATGCTTAAAAATGGTGCTTATGGAATAATTCCAGACAAAACTGTGAGTACAAAATGTTACTCTCTAACCTTGGTATTAGTAGTTGATAGGAATAATGATGTACCCTATGTGAAATTGGAACATGTGTCAGACACAATCCTACTTTTTTTTTTTTCTTTACCACGCTAAACATGTTTAAAAGCGAAATTTAAGGTTTATAGCTATTCATGGTTTTAACTTAATATTATTTGATAGGGAAAAGTGGGCAAGGTAAAGGAGTTTGTTTGTTGTCTCTGTTAACATGGATGCCATGAATGCTATGACACGATAAAATACTTTGTCTCATATTGTGACAGCCAGGAAAGCTATTTAGGAATGTGTTGGTTTTAGAATATGAAACTCAAAGGTTTTAGTGGGGGGAAAGTAGCTTGCAACATTTGCATTTAGTATCTCAAAGCTCAGTTGCAGATGATGAGAGTCATGTAAGAGCAAATTTTTTTTTTCTTTCCCAAGTCCCTATGTAATAATAAACTAGAGAAAAGAAAGATAAGTTACAAAATCACAATGTGAGAGCTGGTCTCAAGGTGGCACTTATTTCTCCAGAACAGTTTGTTATTCTTGAGAGGTTTTGATTTAAGCTCCATAATCATTCCAGGCACTTTGCTTCAGTGCTTCCCTATTAGAGGAAAGATTTCTGTCCACCCCCTCACCCTCTTCCTCCCTTTGCCTCCAGTGTCTAACCCAAACTTTATTACCACACTTTTCTACACAAGTTCTTTATTACCATTCTCTTTCTCTAAAAGACTTTAATGTATTTCAAGACTCATTATTAGATGTTCACCTCTGTCTTCCCTTTAATCTGCACAATCCCAATTTCTTTATTCCCTCACTTGGAGATCATGCTTCTGCATCTCCGGTTAACACTGGACCATATTTTGGTCTCTTCTGAAGGTGGTCCACATCCTTTCAGAAGTATGATGTGCTCTCCAAGCCTAGACAACACGTTGAACTTTGTTTTATTGCCACTACTAAGTAGAACAAAAGGATTACTTTGTGTTTTGTTGTCTGCCTTTGTATGTCCCAGCATGATGGCTCATATTCATCTTTCTTCAGAATAAGCACAAGGTTCTCTTCTATAGAAACCTTATCTAGTTTTTCCTTGTTCTGAACTTGTTCAGTTGCTTTTTCTTTCCTAAATACCGTAAACGTCCAACCTTTTAAATTATATCTTCAATTTGACAAGGTTATCTTGAAATCTAAAATTGATCTTCATTGAAGTGGTAGTCCACTTAGTTTGACATTCTCTTTAAGTAAACATACCTATCTGTTTTGATGCAAATACTGAATTATAGCAAACTTGAGACTGTGGAATCCTGTTTAGCACATTATTGATGATTACTTTCAGAGTATAATTTTGCACTTATTCTGCAAACACCTTCAACTCTATTAGGTTTCCTCACATTCATATACAGGAACTTAAGGAAAAATTCCTTGACAGTGAGGGTGACAAAGCCCTGGAACAGGTTGCCAAGAGAGGTTGTGGAGTCTCCTTCTCTGGAGATCTTCAAAACCTGCTTGAATGCCACCCTGTGCCCCGTGCTCTAGGTGACCCTGTGTGTGCAGGGGGGTTGGACTAGGTGATCTCTAAAGGTCCCTTCCAACCTTAATGATTCTGTGATTCTATGTTATTGAAAAAATACGTGTCAGCTTTTATTCCTCTCCTTGATTTCTTTAGTGTCTTTATTTATAGGTTGCTTTACTATTTATTTCAAGAATTTGACTTAGGCTGACTGCTCTGTGGTTTTCATTTTTGAGATAAATATTTCATTTGCCCTTTTCCAGATTTTTACTTCACCCATTTTTTCTGAATTCCAAAACTTAACCTCTTTTCATTGCAAATTTCTTTCAGTTTCTTTGACTATGGCAAAGAGATTGTCATACTGCCTAGTTAAGTTGTAAAATATCTGATGTGCCTAAGTACTCTCTGTAAAGCTCTGCCTGTATCTAAGAGGGAATTCTGCCCCATTCTCACATGAATTAACAGTGATAGGCTAAATACCTGATTTCAATTAACTTTTTTCCTCTGAGGTTATCACAGAAAAGACAAAAATACTTCCATCTTAACAAACAGCAGCTGCCAATAGCTTTCCTACTATCTTGCATACCAGCCCAGGTATACTGTATACCAACCAGTACATCTTTAAATGTTTTGTTTTTTACTGATTAGAATGACTTTCTCATGATGAAGAACCATTTTTCTTTTGCTAAAACAAATGCTGACATTTTTTCATCTTAAGCCTTTACAAGTTCAGTAGTGGAATTTGTTTAAAAAGTGTCTGGGAGAGGAAATTCCCCTTGAAGTTGCCAGCTTTCACAGAGCGGGCCCTTCTTGCTCTTTTTCCTGAGAGATCCATGTCATGGGCTGAGTCTGGAAGTCAGACAGTGGAGTCTGTCTTTTGGTTCTGGGGAGACATCCCTTGGGAGATAAGGCAAAAACTCTGAAGTGGAAAAGACAGTTTACATTTGAAGGTCTCCAAAATCAAAATATCTAGCTAGGAGCTTTCTAGCTTGTGATCGTTAGAAAGCTCTCTGATCAGAAAACTTGGTAAGACCTTTATACTGCAACAGTATTTGTCTTTCAGAAAGATTCTAGATTTTAACCTTTTTGACTTGGGAGGGTGTGTTAGACTATCAGGTAGAAGTTTTAATGATTTTTTTACATATATATATATTTATATATATATGTATATATATATAAAAAAAGAAGCTTCTCTAGAGGAGTGACTTTAATGACTCCTGCCATTTAATTATTGTTTGTGTGTTCTGGAGTAACTCAGCTTGTACTCTGTCAGAAGACTAGAAATGAAATTGGTTCATCTCCAGCTTCTGCATTCCAAATCTAATATTTTGTAGATTTTTATCTCATGCTGTTGAGTGGAACAGCACTGATATTTGTCAAATAAGGAGTGAGATATTTTCATTGTGAGGCAGACAGAGAACATGGCAAATAACATATCTTCCAATGGATATTAATTCTCATTGCTCTAGTCACAGATGATTTGATTTGTAGATCTAAAATGAGATAAATCTCATCCAACTTTAGATGTCTGCAGATAGACATCATAGTTGCCCGTGATCTGTTATCTGTAAAGTAACACACTTATGGCAAAGTTCACTTGACCCAATTGCGACATCCACTGATAGGAGTTAAACTCTCCTCAAAAGATGTCTGTCTACACTATTGAGACTGATTGGCTCAGTTAGTTCCCTAATAATATCAGTTATGTAAGGCTATGCTCCTTTTCATATGTAAATTTAATATTTTTATAGTCTTAGCAGCCTGTTCAAGCTTGGCTTGAGCAGTTTACCAAGCCTCGTTATTCAATGAAATCAAATGTTAGTTTCAGCTAACTAGTGAAATCACACATAGTAGAAAAGATATGTTTTATCTATACTGTATTTCAGTTCTTTCAGTGCCCTATTAATTTAAAAGACCAAAGTGTAGTTGCTTTTTGCTTCAAGTATTTGCTTTTAATGTATGATTACACTTAATAAACCTTTTAGCTAGAAACATTTGATGCTGAAATATTTATGGGAGGTCCTGTTATCTCCTCCCACATCATATGCTTCCTACAAGTGGTAGGACATATTATTCCACTTCAGTTTCTTTTAACCACTTGAGAGGGAGCCAAAATGTCTGTAAATCTGGCTTGTATCAGTCTGTTTCTTTAAACAGCCTTTCCATAACATTGAGGAAGATATCTTTCTACCTCTGGAAATTTAACTTTGAGACTGCTGGTTTTGGTAGCTATTCTTTCTTTTTTACTGTCTTTTTTCCCTCTAAACTGACTTTTTTTTTTTTTTTTTTTTTTTTTCTCTCCACCCTCAAAACCTTGGATTGGCATATAGGCTCCTTGGATAGTGGATTTGGACAATGTGTAGTTTTGCAAGAAAGATATTCTTCATCAGACAGATATCGCTGCAAATGTGGTTCATGCTTCCAGTTGTTTTGGGAGACATACTCAGCCTGTTGTCTTTGAGTGAAGAAAGATCTTTACTGATATTTGATATTTGTTGATGAGATCTTTGCACATTCTATGTTGATCCTGCTGGCAGTGTTCAGAGCACTTCAGGCTGCTATTTAAAGGAAGAAGATGTTTCTAGAGCAGAGGGCACCCAAAATGAGTGACTTTACCACTGGAAGAAGTTTTTTCCTCTCCTGTGTGCTATGCCAGTTCTGAAATTTCCAAGCTCATAGAGGTTAGATATTAGCAGGTACCTGCACCAGTGATAAGAAACACAAAGAGTTTGAATCTAAGTTGAAGAGTAGAGTGTTATAAGTAGTGTTATAAGTAGTTATAAGGTCCATCGTTTTCATCTGAAGGCTACTACACATCCTTTTAAGCCATTATTATGGTTTATTATTAAAGCTATAATGCTTGCATTTTTTACCTAGTGTCACAGCAGAGCAGTTGTGTTTAATGCTGAGGGTAGTTGGGGCCAGGTAATCTAGAGATATTGTGGATATCTTCTCCACTTGTTTCTCCAGACTCAATTTTTCATTTGGCACTTTGCCTAAAAGAAAGCAACTTTGAGAACATTTCAACCCTTAGGTCTTGTTTGGTTCTCTTGTGCTCTGCTTGATACGTCTGTAGATGCAAGAACAGAAAAATCTTATGAAGGAATAAAATGCATTAAGCATCAGATACTGTGTATACATCTCCTGTTGACTATTTAGAGCTGAAGAGTTGGGAGTCCTTCAACCAAGGTTCACTTAGCAGCTGTGTCTTTCTGTTCTGAATTCTGAATTTGAGAGCTTTTCTCTCCTGCCTGCTGTTAGTAATAATAATAGTAGGTCTTTCAGAGGCTTAAGGAATGATTAGAGACTGCTCCTTGGGATTTATATCTGTGATATGGCAAATTTGTGAGCCCTTTGAAACTGTATGTAAAGAGAAAGAAAAAAGGACACACTTTTAAATATATGTTGTCTAAATTTTTATTCCACCCTATTAGACTCTTGTCTTCTGAGGCCCTAAGAAGTTTGGGTTTCCTTACTGAGGAGTAGGAGGAGCATGTTTTGCTACAGATAAGTAATCTATTTGTCAGTATGGATTGTTACAACGTGCTGTGTTGTTTATAAAATCCCTGTGGTATATATTCAGTGGCTCTGTTTTGTCTGGAAGCTTATTATTTGGCTCAATATGCAGTTATTTTTCTGAGTACAAGGACGTTGGTATTCCTTTTATATGGTGACATTTCTGACTGTACATCAGCTATTCAAGGAGGAAAAAGCAAATCCTTTGTAATTTTATATTCATTATTTTTCACTTTACCCATATATACTGTCCTGACAACTACAAAGGCCCATGACTAGAAAAAAAAAAAAGGCCTTTGCCTTTTCATGCAGTTCCAAAGCAAAGGGTCTTGGAAAGCATTGATTAATTGATTCATCGATTGAAGCACCTGTCCTCTAAGGCAAGATTCCTTAACTTTTATCAACTGATCAAATCAACAGTCATATGTTACTTGGACGCCTCTGTTAAAGAGATCTGAAAAGCTTGCAGCTGTTTCTTTCTTTTTTTCTTTTTTTTTTTTTTTTTCCAAGAAGAGGGGTAAATGGAATATTCTAATCTTTTTTGCCCAGTGTGTATTTGGGGAATGATGCTTTGGAGGATGAATACTTATTGCCTCTGTTGCTTTAGGCCAATATACTTGAAGGATGATGCCCGAATTATGTAGGTATTCTTTTAGCAAAACTGTGACACAGTATATATTCTCCCTTTGTTATCTTCACTTCCTGTCTTGGTTCATATTATTTCCTTCTTACTCAGTGGATAGGAATTTATTTGAAATGCTTACTCCTCTAATAAATAATTTTTCCCTCTCTGCTTTTATAGAATTAGTTTCTTTTTTGTTCTGCAAAAGCAGAAAGCCAGGATTGTGCACAGGATTGTAACGAGCTCAGCAGCTGAAATAAACTGCATACAAGTGCCCCTAACAGCCTTGTTTTGTGCCACCGAATTCAATCTCCTTTACCTTCCCACTGTTCAGCAGAAAGGGGCAGATGCTTCTGGGTGCTCAATTTTGAGTCCTCCAGCATTTTCTCTGGAGACAAAGCAGGAAGAGTCAGGAAGTTCTACTTCTATGAAAAAATTCGGAAGAGTGCTAGGTCATTCAAACACTTTTAATTTGATTCAAATCTCTGAAAGAGCAGGACGTAAATGACATGAATTCCCTCATTGGTGATGCTTCTCCAGCCTGCTTACATAAAAAGGAGCAGTAGGGGGAAATCACTGGTGTCAGGTATTTTCAACTCGTTTTTAGAACGCAATGAACCAGATGAGTTCAGAAAGACTATGTCAAAACATATGCATTCCTTAATGAGTATAGCCAAACTTTCTAGCTCCTTCAACATGGTAGTAGGGTGGGGAATAGAAACCTTTGCCAATAACTTAAGAATTCTGGTTTGTGTACAGTGACTTCTTCAGGACTGCATGTTTGAATGAGTTGCTTTTTTAGATTATAGTGTTCTGTCATCCTTTTTATTTTATTTTTTTCTCCCCTCTGGCATTTGGTGGGGAGCAAGGAATGCAAAAGGACAGCTACAGAAGAATGATCAGGCTTTAAGGGGTATCTTTGGCTTCTTTCTTTTCCTAGTTCCTTTTTCCAAGGTGAGTGGATTCCTTGCTGGGCAACAGTCAACGCTTTGTTTGATCTCGCTTTGGAAAACATACTCACAGAATCACAGAATGATTGGGGGTTGGACGGGACCTCTTAGAGGTGGACCTGATTATTTTTGTCCAGTGCTTCAGGAAGAGATGTTTCTACAAAAAGAGATCCCCCGTCACCCAGTAAATGTGGCACCTGCAAGAGGCAGCTAAGACTCCTTAAACGCCATCTCAGCCTTTTCTCTAAGGCATCGTGGTATCAGACAGAGGTTCCAAAATGAACTGTCATTTGACATCTTCAGTGTGCTAGGCTACTCCCATTTTCTATCAGCAGTACTAATGTGAGTAGGCGGTGTTGCAAGAAAGTCTCAAAACCTAAGAAGTATTTTATTTTATTTATTTAGGAGGGCCTTGAGGAAGGGAAAGAACAAATATGTGAGGTGACAAAAATGAGGTTAAAATGTTTTTAGTGTCGATTTATGGGAACATGACATGCGGAATAAGATGATGAGATAAATCTGTTCCCCGTAATTGTAGTGACACAATGGGGAGCTTTGTGAAAGCAGAGGCCTTTTCAGGATAATTAAATAAGTCAATTTGCAATCTGGAAAAAAACACCAGCTGGAGCATAATAATTCACTGAAATCTCAGAGTGCTGCTCCTTCCATGGATAACAGGTCTGTTCCGGCTGTGGAAGCTTCCTCCCTTTGGAAGCAGCTGCTCTCTGTGTTGTCAGGCGACTTGGCTGCAGCTGTTACGGGGGGCAGAGGAAAGCAGGAGGACATTCATCCTGTTCTTTCCAGGCTTCTGTGCAAGGAATCCATTCAGAGAGAGAAATGACTCCGTTCTGCCTGCAAGAGAAGGGGGTTACGATTGTCTTTAGCTTCCCTGCTACGCATTAAGTTCCTGATGAGATGCATGGTGATTTTTAGGAATAATGTTTATAAAAACGAGTGGAACCACTGGTACCACTGCCTTTATTTTGGGTAGCAAAAATTTTGGGAAAACGGCACATAATGTGTAGTAAGAGTTTAGCTTAGGAGTGTAGCTGTGGTAATCGGGATCATCTTGTGATTCTGTTGTGGGAAGTAAATCTCATTTCTTCTGAAAATATTGAAGTTCAGCCTCTGAATCAGGCTTTGTGAGTCTAATATGCTGAATCACAGCATACAGTTCTGCGTAAGATCACTGACAGTTACCTTCATTTCTCAGATAGAAAAAGTTTTCAAATGAAGAAATGATACTATTATTTTGTTTGTATGTTTGTTTTTGGCAGGATATAGGCGTTGGCATTCATGCCTGTTAACATGCCATTAATTAGACCTTTGGGTTTCACAGTGCTAGTACAAGACTAGCTGATACACAAACTTTGATGTGTTCGGTTGTACAAAGGCCATTTTATTTGTCGTGTTCAGCATACTTAAATGTGACTTCTTCCAGATGATTTTTCTTATGAGAATACATTTATTCAAATGGAAAACATTTTTAGGAATGCTGCTAACTGGTTTCTTAGGGCCTCCACCTCACTCCACCTTTGTAAGGTTACAGGGAATAACAGTGGCACTATGTTCTGCTCATTGCAGTACGGTGCAGGTCACTGCTGCCTGCGCTGGCTGATGGCTCCTGTCTGGTAGAAGAAATGTGTGTTTGTTTCGACAATATGGGCTGGTTTTAATAGGACTTAATACTGCGTTTCCAATTCAGACAGGTAGTCTTCACAGGTAGTTCATATATCTTGAAATATTACGTCTCTAGCTTGAAACTCAAATTCCAGTTATTTCATTGACATGGTCAGTATTTTAAAGAGTGGATAGTTCTTTGGTCTTGATATTTGCTTGGTAAGCATTAGGTTCTCAAAATCTCAACGCTTGTCACTTGATTATAGATCCGTCCTTTTTTTTTCGTAAGTATTCTTCATCTGACTTGAACTCCCCCAAAATTTGTGCTGCCTTCTACAGAAATCCCCTAAAAACATTGTTTATATCCTCAAAATCCTTCTCAATTCTTAATATATTTTAAATGTCCTAGGTGCTTTATGTAAGTAAAATCTCTAACAGAATGAAATACCTGCTTTTAAGTCTTCCCAGAAACCTTTAAATCCTTGCACTAAACAGTTAATTTGAGAATTCTATGTTGTCAGCCCTGTTTGTTTCCGTGAATTATTCCTAAGTGGGGCAAAGCATGTCAGCATCAAATACTTTACCTTTTACAGAAGAGCTTTCTTTCAGTGAGAAACTTCTAAAATGTGTTCATTCTCCAGAGAATCCTAAAAGCTTTTTTTTTTCTTTTTTTCCAAAATCTTTGAATAATAATGACATGTATATAGGAAATTCGGACAAAATTTCTTTGATATAGAAAGAAGTAGGCCTTGGCTTCAGATCACAACAGTCTCAGAAAGGATGATAAAAGTTAGATTCATGAGGAAAAAATTGAGTTACTCTTTTATGAACCAAACAGCATTGTTAATAATGAAAATAACAGATATACAGAAATCTGTTATTTTCTTTACTAACCACAATTTATTAACTTGCACTGTAAGGCTGTGGAAAAAAAAAAAAACACATGTGTTAGGTGATTTTTTTCTTTTTTCTTTTTTCTTCTTTTTTTTTATGAGAGAACACAAGCAAGATCTAATATTTGAGATTGAGAATGGAAGTGTGTTTATTATTTATGTTTTGCAGAATTCAGATTTTCAGATTCTCTCTTCACTTTTTCTCACATCTGCCACCTTCAGGTTGCTTTCTGATTCAGAATTCTTGTCATGGTATTTCTGTAGGTAGATAAGTTTGGTAGAGGACTTGAAGGCCATTTTACAATTCCCCAGCAATTGCATCAGTTGGAGACCCCACTTCAGTTCTTAACTTTTGCACTATATACAGGTGACTTTCATCCTTCAAACCCTGTCCTGTCTGTGTCGGCAGGAAATGCAGTATCTGAGACAACGTAATGGCCAAGCCTCCCTCCCGTGACACTACCACGTAGATATTATAAATGCTATTTTTTCTTGTTTCACTTAGGTAGGACCATGAGTAGGATCATCCCCTTGTTTTGTCATAGCTAGCAATGGCCACTCTGGAGAAAAATAGTGTTCCTGTCTTCTAAAGTTCAGCTCTCACAGATATTTCTTCTTATCGTATCACTTCTTATTTTACTTTTTTTTTTTCTTTTTTTTTCCTGTCTTTCATTCCCTTTTCTCCCCTGTCTAGCAACTTTTTTTTTTTTCCTTCAGCAAATCAATAAATATGTATTTTTGCACATGTTTCTGTGCTTTGCTTCTCTTGATGTTCCTTCCCCTTGAGCTAGTTTCATATTGACTCGTGGGAGTAAGAACTGAACAAAATATCCATGCAGTGTAACATGGGTACCCATCACAGGAGTGGATGTACGCCCTAGAAGGGCTTATTTTCCTTAAAGAGTGAGCAATAAAATATATATATATATATATTCTTTTTTTTTTCCCTCTGGATTGTTATTTGCTGAAAACACTGGGGAAAGAAGATGCGGAGGATTGATGCTTGTTTTTATTAGTCAGACCACGTGCTTTGCTTGTTTGCTTGCTTCCAGGTTTGGGTATCCAAGGCTTTTAAGGGTAGTGTTAATATCTAAAATGCCGAGTTATCCTTACAAGCCCTGCTTCTCGTGCTTCCTAAAAATGTCAGTTGATTTCCCTGACAGTTAGTACTTTCATCATGAGTCAGTTGATACTGAGCCTGTTCAATGCCTGAGTATGGAACTCCCTGCCCCACTCCCATGAAAAAAAGAAAGAAAAAAAGGGAGGAAAAAGAAAGTTTCCATTCAGTTAAGATACTACTGAGGTCAAAACGCAAGACCTCATCTAGTATGTTTTCAGAAACTGAAGTAGTGGTCACAATTCAATTGCAGATTGTATATTTTTTGAAATCTGCATAAACTTACTTTCAGTGGTCAGAATATTGTAGATGCCCGGTGATAATTCCTGTGTTAAAAATCCTAACTAAATTCTGGGAGTGTGGAATTGATGGGCAACAAGCATATATGTATGACTTGTGATTTTGCATGGAAGTAAAAGGAGAAGAAGGTAAATACATCCTTATCAAAGTGTCTTTGGTATTACAAGTTTAACTTTCACATTTCTATTTCAGGAAAATCAGGTGCCTCTGATGAAAATCCTCTGGTTCAGGAAAGCGCGTACCGCATGAGTTACTCAAGCCAGCTAGAAGACTCTGGGTGTGATGTATCTAATGACTATTCATTCGATTGTTTAGGCACAACTTCTGATTTTCACCAGTCTGAGCATAATCTTCATCCTTCTAAATATTGCTTGGAAATAGCTCCCCCACTGAGTCTTTGGTGTGCTAACAAGGAAGAACCTCTGACTGCTCCAGTACAGTTTTTACAACATCTACTTGAAATAAGAAAACTTTCAGAAATAGGAAATCTGCAAGCAGACTTAACAAAACTTGAAGATGATTCTTTCACCATATGCAGTTCTGTGTCTCGGTTGCTTGATGGACTGACTGCTTTTTACAACAGTCCTAAATTCCCAATTTCAGATATTCTCACTGAAGCAATTTGTGTTTTGATCAGTTTAATAGCTGATACTAAATTATCTAATCATGTTCTGAAAAAATGTTTCAAGAAGCTGGATGAATTTCAGAAAAAGTTAATTCAAATTATTTTAAGAAGCAGCAGTATCAATAGGGTAAGTTCAAAACATTTTTTTTCTATATCATTTCAGTATAACATAGAACTCTTGTGGATTTTTTTAAATATTAGTTTAACTTAATATTTTGAAGAGTTCTTTTTATAGAACAGATCTATTTTGTAATTTTTTTGGTATAGCCAATAAATGCTTTAAAGCAAGTTTCTACTCACATTCAAGTTTTCCTCATATTCCTGCATACAAGATTTTAAAAAACTGTTTAAAACAGATCAAAACAAATTTGTAGAAAATATGGCTGAAAAACATGTTTTTCTTGCTAATATTTGGATGTAGTATAGATGTTCTCAAAGTAAAGACTAAACATTTTTTTTTCTGTCCTTTGCTGTGCTCCTAGATTAAGTATTTTTAGTTGCAAAGACAGAGGAATACCTCTGTCCCTCACTAGAAGTTTGCCAATATACATTTAAAATATATTTTTAAAATGATAACAAAATAAAATACAGGCATGGCATATCCCTGACACTTAAATCAAACGAGACTGAGCTGCATGTTGTCCATATTCATCACTTTGTATTTTTCCATGCACCTTCTTACTAGTTTTGTCGTCTACTTGGGCATCCCTAGTTTCTCTTCACAAAACTTTATACAACATTTCATTGTCTGTCTTAGAATTTTTGATTTTTATTCTATCCTTTAGAGTGACTTGAAACAAAAAATAGTGGGATTATTTGAGATTTAGGCATCTAGATTTGTTTTCTGCATGTAAGTAAATACACTGCCTTCAGAGTCAATCAAGATCTCATCCTTATATGCAGTGGAGCCTGAAGAATGATTCTGCTCGCCAGTTACTGGGTGCTTATTTTAGGATGAGCTTTCCAGGTCCTTTGAGTAAAATGAGAGCTTAGTCATCTGCTACAGCTGTAGACATACGTATGCATTTGTCTTAATTTAATGAATCCCACCCAGTGTGTATTAATTAGCCCAGAATTTAAGTCTCAAAGAAATATTACTAGCAAAACAAATAAGGGGAGGTGGAGAGGATATGCCTTTATTTTGATTGTGAGTAGCAAAATTGAAGCATTCAGAAGGAACTATTGATGCACTAAGATTTTTCCAAAATGAGAGCTTTGTGTCTGTAATGCAAAAGAGCTTTCTAGTTCACTGTCAACATGGTACGATACTTTGAGGTGTCTGTGGTGAGTATTTCCAAAAGTTTGTGAGCCATCAAGCATCCTGATTGTGTGGTGCCAGGAACCAGGAGTTATGCAGGTGTGACTTAAAAGGAAACTTGTTTTGGGGGGAAAAAAAAAAAAAAAAAAAAAAAAAAAAGGTAATTGTAGGAGAATATCTAAGAGATATTCCAAAGAGGGATTAGTTTGGAGAAAGGAGAGAAGGAAAAGTGAAGTCCTAGTGAGGTGTGACATCTTAAATGAGACAAAATCTGCTGAGAGAAGTTTGAAGTCTGCAGAGTGCTTTTAGAAATCCTTCCGAAAGGGTGACATATGTCCACGTCATTTGCGAAGGGCATCTTTTCTATGACTAACTTAATTGAAATAGGTAGCTTTTCATGGGAGGTTTTATGACCACAGTATTGACTTAGTTGTAGTTCCTATCAGCAGCCATTTTTAGTCAGCTTTAAAACAGTTTAAAACTTGTGTAAGCCAATTAGGAAGAGATAATCCTGGTAGTTCCCAGATCTCCATGGAAAACGTGAAAATGTTATATGTAATAATCACAGTATTTATAAAGCTTTATCAAAAAAAAAAAAAAACAGATTTTTTAATTCAATCACAAATGAAAATTCTTCATGTGCCATGTACCAGATATCTCCCAGGGACACTTTATGCTTTCATTATCACTGTTTATTCAAGTGGTGATTGAAATATGAAGATTATAGGTTTAAAATAAAATTACCATTAATTACAATGCTGTCATCAGAAAAGAGTGGTAAACTGCATGAACTTTGATTGCAGGAGGATGCTTAAATGACTGCGGTGTAAAAGGATTAGAAACTTTGTTGTATCTAACCCTACTGACCGTTGAAAAGCACTTATTCAAGGCATCATTAATGCACATACAGGATTTGATTCCACTCTCCCTTTGCTTTTCTCGCCTATAAAACTGTCAGGAGCTGTCAGGAAGGACAAAGGGTTGTGAGAAACACCTTCAGAAAGTTAAAAAAGGGCAAAATGGCAGCGGATCACTTCTATTGCCTCATCTTCAAAAGCAATGCGAGCATTTTGCAGAGCAGATTAAATAACTTGAAAGACCTCTGAGAACTGGAGAGGAGATAATTATCAACATTAGCTATAAAGAGGAAAAAAACAGTAGCAGAGGGTCTAGCTGTAACTGTTGAGTCCCATTGTTTGAGATGTTTCTGTTTATAAAGCAGTAGAAGGACTGTAGGAACCTGCAAAAACATTTGCTCAAAGCTTCTCTGTTTAGATTCACTTGCTTAAAGGGGTGTATTTTGGCTAGAAGTTTTTGACCTGAAGCTCCAAATTGACATAAATTTTAAAAAGAAAAAAAGTTATGAGAATAAAAGGAAATAAAATATAAATCAGTTTTAAATTTAAGAACTGTAAGTAGCCTCTTGAATTTCTCTAACTTTTCCTCCTGTCCCCTGTCTTTGGAGAGGCAGCTCAGAGCTCTGCATACAGCTGTTAAGCACCAGGTGTTTTGGAAGAAGGCTTCTAGAAGGGGTCTTAAATTGCAGCTGCTGAAGGTGGAGCCTGTGTGCTACAAGCCTAAATCTCCTGCTAGAAGAGCTGCCTCTACAGCCGAAGACTAGCATGATGTTGCAATCCTGTTGAATTACCACAGAAAGGCTTGTGAGGAGCTGCAGCTTCGTCCTGTATCTAATTCCAGTTCAGATGAGCTGCTGTTGCTTTCGTGTTGCAAACTCTGTGGCAGACCCTGCTGATCTAGGGGTCAGGTACTGTGTTTGTCACCAGTTCTTGGCTGTTCATCAGGCCCACGTGGCTGTATTGCTATTGATGCCTTGCCTGTCTGTGTGTGAATCACACACGTTAAGTGTCACTCCACTGTCAGCAAAACCACTGTACTGCTTATACAGATTCTTTTCTAGGCCTGTTTTAAAGCAAGAGGAGAAATGTTATCACATGCAGAAAGCTGTGCAAGGCTGGATGCACTCCCTGGAACCACCAGCTCTGCTTTTAAAAGTAAATATTCCCTGGCATCTGACAAAATGGGCATTATTTCCCCCACTGTAAACTACCATAGAAACGGCAGTTTATAATCACAGCTCCAGAAGAGTAGGAACTTTATCTCTCCTCTTTCAGGAAGGATGCAAAGGAATGTTTGTTTCCATCAATCTATCCGTCTGGGAAGCTGCAACAGCTACCTCCTTCCACCTCTACAGGGATATAGTGAATGTGCATTTATTCTGTTAGTTGATATATGAATCTTTCCAGAACGTGTCACTTGAGGTGCATCTCTGTTGTCCAGAATGCCCTGGAACCTGAAATTCCTTCTCCCGTTTCAGAATATTCAAGTCAGAGGAACGGAGGGATTTCTAGGCCCCTCTTAGAAGCCTGCTCTTCAGAATAGCACATATGTTGCATGCTTCTTTGGAGGATTTTGTGCAGCTCATTGCAGTTAAGTCACTTGAGGGGACATAAAAATTCTTCTTTTTGCGGGCAGTATTCTGGATCCTGTGTGGCTACTGTGGTGAAGCTGAACTTTCCAGTTTCAGAGCACATGGAATCAGCTTTAAAAGTCAAGTCCCTGCAATAGAAATTCAGTAACTCTGTACTTATCTCAACTCAATTTTTTATGCATATAGCTGCTCAAAGCAAGTATAGAACAGTTCTTGTTAAGGAGTTAAGGATGCAGTCTCATCCTCTACTTTGGAGAGAGAAGAAAAGTACTTTCTCATCCAGCTTCCTTCAGTGCAGGTCAACTGTTTACTAAGCTGTAATGGCCAAATACAGTCACAGGCTGCTGAATTGTGTATTATTTACATAATGCTGAGTGTAAGATCCTTAGTGATGCCACATAAGTTGCAATTCCTTGGCATTATTGGCCAACTTTCAGTTCACTGATTGTACTTCCTTTAGGTACAGCAGATACTGTAACTGCAGACAGACCTTCATGCTGAGGGCTGTGTTTTGGAGCTCCTGCTTTACAGAGTTAATCAAAACGCCGAGATGGAAGAGCTGCTGCACTGTTTGCAGGATTGTAGAGTACAGTGAGGGTCCTTGGAGAGAGCTCTGGTGTCCTGCTACAAAAGACAGCTTGTTTATCTGCCATTGTCACACACACATAACCTTTTAAACAGGACCTAGAGAGAGGAAAAAAAAAAAAAAAATGCATTTCAATGAATTGTGGTTGTTCAGTTCTTCTGGTGCTATGTTTAACACCTCAGTACTGTCCTCAAAAGGTGCTGTCAAGAATTATGAATTGCCAATTGCACTTAAGTTTAGTAATAGTTCTGTTCCTTTTTTTCCTTGCCGCCTTTGGAAATGGACTAATCTACCTAAAGTGATTTGTGTTGGAATATCTGAAGGATACCAAGGCATGAACCTAGCAGTGTCCAGTGACCTCTCACCATCCGTTTTGGGTCTTCATTGTGCTTTTTGTATTCTTCCCTTTATTCAGTCTAAAAGTCTATATAAAATTTTACAAAAGCTTACATGTTACTGATGATATATTTAGTAGAAAAGTAAATGCGAGAATTTGAAGTAGTACCTTAGTGCCTTTTCAGGATTTTTTTTTTTCTGAGAAAGTAGTCCCAGTTTTTCATGAAAATATCACACTGAAATGTAGTGCAGTGAAAAGCAGATAGTGAGCAATGTTTAATTCTCATTGGTAGTTATGGAACATGTGGAAGCATGTTTGTGCATGTCAAAAATTATTCAGAACCAGGTTTTTCAGTTTTTTTTAGCCAGGACACAATTATATGATTCATTAATGACTGAAATTGCCTAGAACAGAGTAACCATAACTTACTGTGATGGCTTATTACATGCAGCAGTGCTCAAACTAACTGTTGGTGACAATAAATTCCCCTAGACGTGTATACTTTGCAATATCTTTTGTCAGCAACTGCCAGGAGAGTACTTGACTCATCAGTTTTGTCTGCTCAGGGACAAACAATATTTAAAAATAGATTTACTCATGTTTCCAATGCCTTCCAACTATGAAATTAGTGGGCTTCAGTTTTCCTAAATTAATTGAATCTCAAGGGGAATATCCTGGCTCTTGAGACGATGTGCATTTTGATCGGCTGAGGAACTTTACGTATCTAGTGGAACAGCAGTTCATTTATACGAATATTAAAATGTCATACTAGGATTTTATGGTCTGGTAAAATGTTTGAATCTCTTGATCGTTGAATTAAGCTTTCTTAGCAATCTGTTGTCCTATGCACAGAGCTATTTAAGTCAAATTATAATCAAAATCCATTGTCTTCTAAAGCGCAGAAATCCAACGCAATCACCAAATTGACTGACTCTTATGATCCACTTTACTGAAGTAAATAAGAATAACTAGAAGAGGAGTGAATGACAAAAATTTTGTCTGCCTCTTGGACACTTGTCCCCCTTCCTTCCTCAGTTAATACACATTATGCACTAACGCTACAATTCTTGAAGAGTTACAAGACTAAGTTTGCTGGATTTTTCTTACCATAGGGCAAAGAAATTTCACTGATGTTTTCCAACCTGCCTGTACTGCTGTATTGTCAGGGTCGAGCTCTCCCTTCTACTCAGCAGCTACAGCCATCCGCTGTGCAAGGGAAGGGAGGAGAAGCACATCGGGAATAGGCTAGGACGCCTCCTGCTGCTGCCAGGGAGCCAACTGGGAGCCAGCAGGGTCCTGCTGAGCAGAGAATCAGAGGGTGCCTTTGATGTAGCCAATAAATCAAAGAAATAAATCAAAGAAAGATATTTTCAATCCGTAAGTGAAAAAAGTCCACCCTCACACTTCTTCTCCATATACAAGCGTCATGGACAGCAAAGGGGAGCAGTTTACGAAGTATTTCTTCTTGGAAGTCTTCATTTCTCCCTCCGCAAATCCATCAAAGTTGTGCTTAACATAGTAAATTACACTTCTCTTTCCATGAGTACCAGAATCACATTCTCCCAGCATCATTCACCAAAGTGATACCATTTTCAGAACATTTAATGAGCTGAGCTGTTCTGCATCCTCACCCCCTGCACTGCATGCAGTGATGCTATTGCACGCATCTTGAAATTGCTTGCACTAATTTCCCCATCCCTGCCTTCTTGTTATCGGTGCTGCTAGAAAAGTTGTGTGTGCCTTATGTATTTCAGTTTGATATTTTTATATATTTGTGGTGCATCAAGTAGAATGTATTGCAATGGCCCTTACGCTGTCTGTTAGAATAGGTTGCAGCCCAAACTCTGCCAAAACAGTACTGAGAGGCTGTACTGTAGAGAGCAGCTTGCGGCAGTGAAGCTAGATGATGTTCCTAGGAGAGATCACAAAGTTTGGAGGAATCAAAGAGCAAATAAGATTATGAAGGGAGCACAAGGCTTTAAAACAAAGGATTGTAGAGATATGTAGCAAATTACCAACACTTGAGAATAGAAGTAGTAGCATAAGCAATGAGAAGAAATAAATGACAATCATGAAATTAGCAAAGGAAACAACATGACAGTAAGATAAGAGAAGGGATACTAATGCTTTCTGTATTAAAAATGAAGAAAAAAAATGACACTGATGAATTAAGAAGTTATGATGGATTAAATGAGTGAAGCATAGGAATGATGTGAATATACGGGTAAAATTGTTGTTTTCCTTGTTTATAACACCTGGCCTGCTTCCGCTACAATTTGAGGATACTTGTTTAATTACTTGCCTTAGGTCTGCATTGCCAAATATGCCAGTCCCTTGGGGAAGAGAGGAGAGCTGTTAATTGGCATGGAAGTTGTAGACTCGTCAAACAGAAATTAATGCCCAGTTTTTATAGTTGCAGGGTGCAGTAACTCATGCAACTGATGCAGGACTTATTTTGCTTATGTAAGAATTAATAATTTTTAAACCTGAGATCCAGATACCTGTTAGTAAAAAAAAAAAAATATATATATATTTTTTTTCCCTGAGGCAGTATGTCTCATGGGATTATGCTGTCTGTCTTCTCCGAGTAACATTGGAATCTGTTAGCCTGTTTGAAATCACTTGGAAAGAGAAGGGGGGATCTCAGAGAAACATGATGCAGTGACCCACTTTAAAATTTGAGTGTGAGCTGGGGAGAGACCCGATTAGTATGTTTGAGGAAGCAGGACACTGATATTATACATTCATTTTTGGAGCAGCTGGCCCATTAGTTCACACATCTCTGTCAGCTGCTGGCCACAGAATTGCTGTTTCTTGCCCAGGACAACTGTGAGAAAGGGAAGGTGTGGAATGGGAGGTGGGTTAGGGGCAAATGATTCAGCTCCAGAAGAGTGTCCTAGGGTCTGGTTTTTTTTGTTTTGTTTTTTTTTTGTTTTTTTTTTGTTTTTTTTTTGTTTTTTTCTTGTATCTGATAATCACTTTCAAAACTTAATTTTTGACTGAGAATCTCTGGATAGCATAATTTTACTTATCTATGCCATTAAGCATTCTTAAGGAATTAAAAGATTCCGTTATAAAGTCTTGTTTGATAGATTTGAGAGCTGCTGATATTCCTCATTTTGGATGAAATTATTTGAACTAAAATCAGTTTAAAAATTTACCATTATTTCTAGAGATTAATTAACAATACAGGAACAAAACTGTGGAAAAAAAAAGTTTTATTTTTGTTCACTCTTACCAATTTTTTTGCTTATGTGTTGTAAATCTGTGTATAAATTCATGATAGTTAGGGAGGGTTATTTTTAACCTTAATCCTCACTTCACTGCATCTGTATATTTTTTAAAATATATTAGAACTACCAAAATGCAAAATTAAATCTCTTTAACAAATCAATTAGCATTTTTTTGAGTTATCAATACTGATATTTCAAGTACTGTATCTACCCTTATTACAAAATCCATATTTACTCAGTAGAGCCACAGGCTTTAAATGAAGATTCCCTTCTTTTTCTAGGCATACAAAATTCCTGCTGGACAATGGTAACACTTACCAGACAAGGGAAAACACAGGAATTTTGTTAAAAACCCTCTTTTAGGTTGATCTTGGTTGCCAGCACTAATAATTGTAGTAAAAAAAGAAAAAAAGAAAAAAAAACTTTTGTTTCATTATGCCTAAAATTCCTGTGATCAAATAGAATTGAGAGCTTTAAAAATTGTAATGGGACATCCAAACTCTTAGACGTGAGGGCTGTACAAAGGACTAGGAGAGCAATGGTGCGGGAGGAACTGGTAAGGCAGATAGGCCCCCTGAAATGAAAGCACTATTGAAATAAACGTGAAGGTTTGTAAATACATTCTTTGGGCAGGAAAGAAGGGGGAGGTGAAGGCGGAGGAGGAGCGGTCATAACCCTGGCAGAGCCAGTGGGCCCTGGGGGAGCGTTGGAGTGGCCCTTGATTCACGGGCTCTCGGGAGGCAGCGCTGGGTGACGTGCCCGGAGCGGGCGGGCGGCCGCAGAGCGGCGGCCG
>VZSV01000006.1:548301-564398 GCA_013398735.1 Nothocercus julius
CGGAAAAGCAGCACCGCTGGAGCTGCTCTCGTTGGCCGGTGGTCACGGCACATTTGCAGATAGACTCGAAGTTACGTCTGAAAATGTAGAGCTGTAAAACATAGCATAGAATCCTTAAGGTTGGTGGGAACCTTTAGAGATCGTCTAGTCCAACCCCCCTGCACATGCATATGTATCCTTGATTAATTTTAAAAAGTACTAAGGCAAAAATGAGTTGTGGACTAAAATAAGAAATGTGCTATTTTTCAGCATTCATTAAACCTCTGGGTAATGATTCAGAGCATTCTTATGGAATATGTGGGCTGTCAAGGAGGCAGAGCTATCTAGCCATTATGAACATTGTTTCTGGCACAGGGCTCGAAATTATGGAGGGGAGCCACTGCTTTCCTTGGGATTGTATATACCTGCAGTATATTGTTACCTGATTTTTAAATTCTATATCCTCAAAAGACCTATGGATGAATGCATTATGGTATCCTTCCTTACCACTTTAATTGTTCAGAGACCTATTTTTGTCTTACCTTCATTTGCATTTAATCTTTATACAATCTTTAGTATATATGTTTATGGAGGTTTTTAATATAACAGGTTTTCAAAAATGTGTATGTACGTTTATGAATTCTCTTTAATACTGAGAGCTCACTGTGTCCCTGTGTCAGACTACAGATCTGGTGCTGAGCATAAGACTTGTCTATAGTTTCCTTTCATGAGGAGGGGATTACGTGCTGAAGTAAGGCATCTAACAGCAAAGGTTTGTTAAAAAATGCTTGAGGTAACTGAGAATAGGAGGTTGTTTCATACTGGGCACAGGAAAGCAGAGGTGATCAAACTCATCAGCTGTGACAGGCTCGTAAATGGTCACTGCGTCGAGTGACAGAGGCAGTTGGATCATCTGATGGGACAGATAAGCAGTAGCCATAATTTTATGAGCTGTTTTTACAGATAAAGCAAGAGACAGATGAGAGGAGGGAGACTGTGCATTGCTGTAACAGGCTGTGACCACATGCTCCTTAGTCATGGAGAAACTAAATTTGAGAGTCTGTCATTAACATTTTCCTTGGATAAGTGTACTTTTGTGCTGTTAGAATTGAAAACTACATAACTTTCAGAATATATTTCTAAAATCTTCCTAAGTTCAAATAGCACGTGCACTAAAACAGCAAAAACAGTGTTCTGGATGTTTCTCTGATAGTATTTTCTAAAATATAGGCACTGCATTTTGAAGTGAGAAATCTGCTTGTGCTGTTTTCCATCTGTGGTTGTAGCAGTGGCTTAATGCCAGTTGATTTGCATGTAATGTATTGCAAAATGGCAACAACATAAGCATAGAATCAGAATGGCTGAGGTCGGAAGGGACCTCTGGGCATTATCTAGTCCTACTACCCTTCCTGAAAGCAGGATCAATTGGAGCAGATTGCTCAGGGCTTTTTTCTGTTAGTTTTTGATATCTCCAGGGATGGAGAGTTCACAACCTTGCTGGGCAACCTGTTTTTAATGTTCTGAGCCTTCTCCAGGATGAACCTTTACAGCTTTCAGCCTCTCCTTTTATGATAGATGCTGTGACCGCTTCATCATCATCATCATCATCATCATCATCATCATCATCATCATCATCATCATCATCATCATCATCATCATCATCAGACCTTGGCTGGGCTTGCTGCAGTATGTGGAGCGTTGGGGAGCCCAGAACTGGACCCAGCACTCTAGAGAGGTCTCAGCAGGGCTGAGTAGAGGGCAGGGATCACCCTCTCCGCCTCCTTCAGGTCTCTGCCTTGTGCTGTTGGCCACCTTTGCAGTGAGGGCATATTCATGCCCTCATGGCTCATCTCGTCCACCAGGATACCCAGGTCCTTTTCTGCCAAACTGCTTTCCAGCCAGTTTCCCCCAACATTTAGTAGTGAACAGAGTTATTCCTCCTCAGGAGCAGGACTTGGCTCTTCCCACTGTTGAACTTCACAGAATTCCTGTTTGCCCATTTCTGTAGCTTTTTGAGGTCCCTATGAGTGTCAGTACACCCACCTGGAATTTCAACCGTTCCTCTCAGTTTTGGATCGTATAAAAATTGCTAAGGGTATGCGCTGTCCCATCGTGTAGGTCATTAGTGAAGATATTAAACATAGTGGCCTTGGGGATTGACCCCTGGGGTATGCCACAAGTGCCTGGCCTCCAGCTGGATTTTGATGCTTATTACAGCTCTTTGAGCTCAACCATCCAGACAATTTTCAGTCTGCCTCATCGTCTACTTATCTTGTCTTGTACTTCATCAGGGTGCCAGTGAGGATGCTAGGGGGACAGTGCTGAAAGTTGAGATAATCAGCATCCGCTGCTCTCCCCTCACCCACTGAGCTACGTTTATCTCATGGTAGAAGGCCATCAGGTTGGTTAGGTTTGATTTCCCCTTTGTAAATCAGTGCTGACCACTCCGAATTGCCTCTTTTGTCCTTTGTATGTTTTGAAGTGGCTTCCCGGAGACTTTGTCTTATACAAACTTGCTACACGGTGGGTAAGTTTAGAATGCAAGTCCATACCTTTAGTCAGACAATGTAGGCAGGGAACAATAGGTGCTTTAATTGCAGCTGTGCATGATGAATAATCATGTACAGTTAAATGAATAAAAATGTGATGGTCTGCTTTTGAGTGGTTAAGATATTTTAGTTATTCTTAGACATATGAATGGGGGACCGTATCCTATCAATCAAAAATATTCAGCTATAGTGTTTTATCTGTGCAAACAGATACTGTGCAAATATACTGGATATTAATGCTGTAGGGGTATGAAAGTTTTATAGTCATTATCTTTAAGGTACATTTTTTTTTCTTGGAAGGAACTCTGATACAATTATATATAGAATTGAGAATTTCTTCTTGGTAGTGTTTTAAGAAATAATGACTTGTTTACTTTGTAGAGCAGTATGCTTCATGACAATAACTATACATTTCTATTTCTGCATAATAAGAAGATAGCTTTGTCATTTTAATGGAAAAATATGTATAGAGAAGAAAAAAAAATATAATTCTGATATATATTCAGATGATTCCTGTGATTGGAGAGAAATGTCTTGAATGCAGCTGATTAAATGACAGTATGAAAGTGGTTTGTTTGAATTTGAAAATTCAGTGCATCTTCTGTCAGTTAACATTTAATCAAGTTTATTCCTGATAACACCACTGACTGTAAACTCCAGTTCAGCTCTTAGTTTGCTTGTGTGTTTGAATTTCAAATAATTGGGTTGTTCATTTGTCTACTTGCAACAAAGAGTTATTCTATGTGCAGGGTAGTCACCCACTTTGTATGACAGCAGAATGAGTTTGATGACAGCTAATGCTGAAGAGCTGCTTCCTAGGGAATTCACATTCTTGGAAGAATTTGTCCATATGACAGTATCCTGTAGTGATAATTTCTGAGAAAGTAAATTTTCCAGTTAATTCATGTGAATTTCCTACACACACATACATGAACTTCATATACATACATGCATACATGATATATATACACACACACATATTCATGCATATATATATGTTTGCACACAAGTGCACATGTATCCGTGGGCATATATATCTGTGTATATGTACCTAAACAAATATATTCAAATGTTTAACACAGTTGTAAGTTGTTAGACTTTTGACATTTGTTGACTTTTTTTTTTCCTTTAAAATTTGAATTTATGAATCCAGTTTCTAGTTAAGCAGACTCTTTGTGGTAAAAATGCTGAGACAAATTTTGAAAGATTAAGTTTACTGTTGTTTGTTGTTTAGTTTCAGGCACTGCATGCTGTATCCCACGTGCTTGTTTTGCTAGGAAGGAACAACGTACTAAGAAATTCCTTAATATCTCTCCTGTTATCCGAAGTACATCAGTTTGCTGAGCAGATGTGTCAAGCTCACCAGGTATTGTTTTCTTTTCTTTTGGAGAAAGACCAATGAGTAATATGGGGGAATATTTCATCTACATCTGTTTATCACATAAAATGTAGTAAGTGGATCATTTTATAGATATGCATTTTTATCACTTTATGTATGGGCAGATTTAAGAGCACAAGGAATGTTACCCTGAAACTTAACCAGCAGATTCAAAAAAGAGGTAAAAAGTAAAAGAAAAATGCTTACAGACAAAAATTTATCACTCTGTATAATAAATAGTATATATAGGATTTTAGATCAGACTATGCAATTTTTGAAAGTACTTGAACCAGATAAAATAATTACTGCCATCTATTACATGTGGGTTATGAAGGCTTGCAGTTTAGGTATCCAGTTGGACATGCAAAATATTATGACTCTCTCTAGCTTGTGTAGACTTGGAAATAAGCTTGCATTATTTTCTTTAAGAATTATATTTCATATTTCACATTATAATGCTAATTTGTATTCTATAAATGTTATCCCTGACTATCTGTTCTTCATCTCCTATGCATTAAAATAACCTAATTACATTTTAAGAGCAGAGTGGAATGGAGATTGCATTTTCTGGCAAAATTGGCTTCTGAAGTTGAATTTTTATTTTGAAACTATGCAACACATGAAACAGGCCTAACTTTTCTGGTACACTGTTGATTTAAAAACAAAATAGAAGAAGTCGATTTTCCTTTAACATCTGCAGAACAGATGTATGAAATCAGTTGGGTATTCCTGTATTGGGGATTCCCAGTTGGTGATTCCTGGACACTCTGTGTGGGGGCACGTATGCAAACTGTATAGTTTCACTGGAGATTATTATTTGATTGTATAATACTATGGAATAGTCAAAGAAAAGAAGGACTGCTACACCAGCAGCATACGTGATGGAAAAGAAAGTTGTTGACATATAGAAAGAGTACTCATACTGAGTATATCAGCAAATACTCTGGTTCGGTTTAGCGGATGTTCAAGGTATTGCTGAAACAGTGATAACGTTGTTTTCTCTAGGATGTGATATAAGTTCTGACTGCTCAAGTGAACATATAGTTTCCAACCTGCATTTATAGTGTGATTAAATTATATTATGAAAAGGCTTCAAAAAACAAAAACAAAAAAAATTTTTGAAAGACTTCAACAATGGGTCTTATTTTAAGTCACTGGTACCATGTGAGAGTTATTGGTAGCAGCCAAATGCAAAGACACTTCAAACAATTATAAGGATAGGGAAATACAGAATGATTTTTTTTTTTAATTTAAAGAAGCTACACATTTTAACATAATTAAATCTCACTTGTTTAACAGAATTATTCATCACTCCTCTCAGTGCACAGTTTTCATGAGAGGCAACATAGAACTTGCTAAATAAAATTGTTCAATCCATTTTTGCTGTGCTCCGCGAAAGAAGGCACTGAATTATAGGCACTTTGCAGAGTTAGTTACCGTCATGGTGAAATTATTTTTATGTATTACTTTCCTGTTTGGTACATAAAATTTGTTAGGTTTGGCTCCTCTTCGGCTTTGCTTTGTTTTGGGAAGAATCATATATTTTATTTTAAGATTATAATAGCAGAGATTGCAAAACTGCATGGCTTGCAGTTGAGAAATTGGAAATAAATTAGTATTCTCTGATTTTAACCATCAAAGATTCTCTTTAATTCCATGGAAGAGGGTTGGCTCTTTCTGATGGGAAATGTTCCTATTAATGACACTGTTATTAGTAAATTTATGGGAAAAGCTGACTCATATATAAATGTAGAGAAGTTGGTAATTTCTTCTATAAGTAATTCTTATATAATAGAATAATAAATTGTTTAAATTGCTTTATCACCAGAATGGTTGGATGCCTAGAGGTGACATATACAGCATCTGTCCTCTTTTACCTGTGGGAAAGCTATCTCTCTCTTCCCAAATTTTCAGTGTCCAAAACAGAGGCCTTCTTCCTGGAACATCTGAAGAAAGCTCTGTCCAGCACTGAAGTGAAGGTGCCTGTTGATTGACAATGAAACAACTTTGTCTTGGAAAGTGAGCAGCTTTCTAGATCCATTTTGCAGAATACAGAAGTAAAGCTCAGCCATTGTTTTGGGGATCCCTGTTTACCATCCCCTAAGTACCAGAGGTTTGGAGGAGATGTCTTTGGTAGGTTAGGATAGAGAAGTCTTAGGTTAGGTTAAGAAAAAGTTAGGATAGAAAAGTCTTGCATAGCCCTTTGGGGATGCGAGAAAACCTGTGCTGAGGATAGGAGTTGCTTCTGTAAGAAGAATATAGAAGAAAGCTCTTCAAAAGATGCTGTGGTATTTTTCCTCCTTCCCTAATAAGTTGTCTTTTTTTTCCCCTCTCTAAATCTATCTGCCAGCCTTCTTACCATCTTCCTTCTCCTTCGTCAGGACAGTCTTCATGTAGTAATTCTTCATGTTGAGAGCTGACTCAATTTAAGAGCTCAAGAGAATTTCTGAGGTGGCAGGGGTTTGTGTTCCTTTATTCAAAAGGAAAAACAAATATGTTTTTGATCTTGAACATTCATTCTATTTCTCTGTATTTAATCTGTGTGAACTGAAATTCAGCTCAGTAAAATGTATCTGTCCCTTGATCTTCAGGACTAACTTTTTTTTCTATCTTTGAGGCTTTGCACCCCACAAGCCTCTGTCAGTCTCATTTTGATTGTGTAATATTTGTGCTTGCTGTAGGTCTTGGCTGCTATTAATACACTGTAATGATTTCCAGGTTTCTTGCCAACAAAATCCTCCTCAAAATGTGTCCCACCTTTACAAGTGAGCATGTATTTATGTTTACTTTTGTGCAGAGAGAAACACAGGAAGATGAGTTCCCTTTCCCCACTGTTTCGACAGCTCTTTTTGTTCCGACAGAGGAATAACTTAGTCCTCTCAGATTCAAGAATTCTTAGAGCCATGTTTACATTAGGAGAGGTTACTGATCTGATTCTTTCCTCTCCCTAAGTGACCAGTCCATCTTCTGCTACTGAAACATGTTGCTTTCCTGCTTCATTTTAAATGGGGTCACATTGTAGTAAAAAGGCATATTGCCTTCTGATACGGGAATTTGTTGATATTTTTCTAACCCAGTGTTACCAGCTTTTCTTAGAAGAGGAGTGAACCTTGATCAGCCAACCAAAAACCTCATCAGACACAGGACTTCATATATATCTTACAAAAGCTTATAGAGCTTTCTACTGAGTCCCTTGTGATACAGTCTTTTTACCACTTTTTGGCATCTGAGTGACCATCAGAAGAATAAGGGAGATTCAGGCACTTTGATAGGCTCTCTCATGGCTGTTTTTTACAGTGACAAGTTGTCTTGTATGTTATGAAATGTTCACCACCAATGTGATCTCAATTTTTCTTTATCACAGAGTTTTATCAGTGTTCTTCTGAACATATATATTGTGTCTATGGAAAAACAGTATGTGTCACTTTTTTATATATATATATTTATTCAAGAGCTGGTTGCTGTAAACATGAACCCTCTTTATCTCAAAGACCAACTGGATGACACATTCCGCTGTACTACCAGTTGACTGAAATATCTACCCTCCTGCCTTCTGAAGGCTGCTTGACCTTTGCTGTCCTTTCCTTTCTTCGGAGTGTGCCATATGCTACTCATCCTCAGTCAAACAGAATACTGCTGACTGCCAGATCTGACTGCTAGAACTGATGCTCAGATGATGGGAATGATATTTTGTGTGGTGCAGATCTAGTGACAGATCTACATACACCCTTGGTACTGCATATACTTGCTGTCTTCAAGAAGTGCTGTGATCTGTTGCTTTAATCCACAAGGGAATATACTAGGAAAAAAAAAAAAAAAGAAAAAAGATATATGACTTGTGGGTTCAGATGCTTTGAGAAGTTTAATGGTTGAGGTCATGCTCCATCTCCGTCTCTGTCCTTGTTGTTCATTGGGCTTGGTGAAGTGGGCTTTGAGCTAGTGGAGTTGAAGGCTTCATTTTTCCCATACTTTTTTGAACCTTTTCCTGTGAGCGGCAGGAGGTGCAGGTTGGCCAAATCTGTTGTGATTGTTCAAAATGTTCTGGTACTGTGCAGGCATATCTGTAGGTACACACATCAGAGGACTATAACATCTTAAAATGCTGCAGCTCATATATTAGGCAGGTAGCTAAAGTTCTAGTTTGCTTAGCTTGCTGCGAACTTAGTGTTCTTAAAGTTTATGCATTCTTGCATGTATCTTTTTCTGTGCTGTTTTTCAAATGAAATGAATTCCCAAGCTAGCTGTAGATGTGCACAATTGGCATAGTTCCACTAGATGTTTTATGTTAATTTAGAAACACTTATTTTTTTTTCTTATTTGATAATCTAAAGTAACATACAGGATCTGCTTTAAATATATAAAATGACAGCTTTAGAAAAAAATGCTCATAAATATTTAAATCACAATTTGCCAAAGGATTATACTTCCTACTTCAAATAATACTTCTAATTTTGTTAGCTGGCACTTGTCCTAATCCTGCTTTGTTACTTAGGCAAAACTGCTGGTAATTGCCAAGGTGTTTCACGGCTACCCTTGAAGTCAATTACATTGTGGACTTTGAATCTTAGTTATGATTGGAGGTGTGCACGTATCTGCTTTCTTTGTTGTTGTCACTGTTGTATGGTTTGAGGGTCGTCTTTTGTTTCCGTCTTGTGTCTTTGCTGGCAGATAAGACAAATCAAGAAGTCCCGATGGGAATATATTCAGATTAGCCTGCACTTAATTTTTGAATGTGTAGTGAATCACAGAAACTGAAAAATACAGGTTTTGATCCCAGCAATTTTTTGACCAATTACGTATTTTTTTAAGTTGAAGATATTTTCTAACATTGATTTGGATTGGGAAAAAAGAAAGACTTTTCCAAATTCATTTTCTAGATATTTCAGGGTTTTCTTTTTTAAATTTCCTCACTGAGACCTGATCAGAGCCACAGTTATTATATTAAAGTGTTTGCATCCCAGAATGTGTGGCTTTCTGCTTAATCATGTCTTCAATAAGAAGTTTGCTAAGCTCAGGTTGTGTACATCGGTGGATATGTACTTTCATAAACATTGAATATATCTGACTTTAAAATTCAGAATTATTTTAATAGGAGTGTAGCTGTGTGCCCTTCAATCAATCTTAACTGTCTTGTAGGATATAACTTAAAAAAGCTACGTGTAACCCTGGTCTTAGAAATTGAAAAAAAAAAAAAAAAGGTTCACTGTAGGAGAATGTCTATAATGAACTAAACTAGAGAAGTTCAGAATTATTTTTCATATTTCCATCTTGTTCCCTGTTTAAAACCATTAATCTTAGAATATGACAAACCTGTTAACTTCACTTTATGGCAGTAAACCATCAAACTAGATAGTAATTTCATGTAAGTTTCTTGAAGTACTTTATTGTATGCTGAAAGGAAAGCTCACACAGCAGCACTTTGCTGACGCCAGGACCTTGACTTCTAGGCAACAGAATATTAATATAAACATAGTTATATCTTTTCATTTTTATTGGTGCAGCATATGAACTTTTCATGCTGCTTAAAAGTGATATATAAAAATACAATAACCACACCTTATCTTCTTCTGGAATAGAAATCTCTTGATACCCAATAGAATTCTTTCTGCTGAACAGATAAAATTTTAAGATCCTAAGATTTCAAAATGAAAGTAGATTATTTTTCAAATGTTGAGCTTCTCACTGTGATAGCATATCTTACTTTATGATAACTGTTTCAAAGACAGAGGACCAGAAATGAAAAGCACATACCTGTTCACAGGCTATTTCTGACCTTGCAGATGATAATTTCAAGAACTCTGAAAACAGAAATTAATTTATGGTTAATTCTGTTTCTGATGAAAACAGAAAATATGTTTGAAAATAGAAGGAAGACATACAGTGAGTTTTTTGAAAGCCTTGTTATTCAAAAGTTGCTGATATATAGCCTGTCTAGCATTACATTCCTACATTCCATTACTTTTTGGACAGTATTTTTCCATTCTCGGTTCCTAAAAGTATTTCTGTCACAGAAAGTGTGCACAGAATAGGTTGTTTAAATGCAAAACACAAAGCTATGTTTTCTTAACACTATGTGTAAGCAGTAAATCCAGATCCTCAAAAGCATATGGGCATTAACATTTCTGCTGAAGTTAACAGAGTGATTAGAAACTGACTTAGGTCTTAGAGTGGGATTCATTTTATTTACTTTAGACTTATGCAGAGGAGACTGCTAACATTTTTATAGAAATCAACCAAGCAGCTAATATGGTTAACTAAAAAAACTTAAGACAGATAATTGTTCAAAGCATTGCTGAATGTTACATAAATTCTCAAAAATCAGGATTATTCTGACAGAACAGCTTTGACTAACATCAGTCAGTAGAGGTCTTTAGAGAGTTGGAGAAATATATCATGCTATTTGTCTCCCTTACTTCAGATTTTTGTCTGATTTGCTTTAGTTTCTTGCTTTAGTTTCTCTAGCCAAAGAAGGGAAATGGGTATTTCTTGGGAGCAGCTCAATTTAGCCTATTTTGGATGTCCACATTATGACATGATAGAATAATTGCCCCTGGAAATGCCTGTTTCTCTCTGTGGGTATGGGGAAAGAAACGCAAGTTGAATAGCTCAATTGTAGACATCCATATTCCAGGCATCTAAATTTAAGTAAGATGAATCCCACTGCATTTCTGTAAAGACCAAGCTATTATGTCAAAAAAAAAAAAAAAAAAAAAAAAAAGGCCTGATCCTTTAGACCTGTTTTCACATCATGCCTGGAAGGAATGCTTGGTTGGAGCACCAACAAATTTATGTAACAACTTTTATTAGATATCTGTTTGAGTCTTATGAGAATGGTAGAAAAATACACTTCAGTTAAGTTATTTAGTTTCTTCATTTATTTTCCAATAGTTCAAAGCCCTTAAGTGCAGGCTTTGTTGAAAAAGATTGATGACAAACTAGAGTACATGTACTGGAGGTGGGTACATGTGCTGGAGCTGGCTGTAACCCACATTCAGCAGTGATGTTTCTGATACATGTGCTGCTGAGTAGGAAGATCTTTTGCTAACAGTCCACACAGGAAATACGTTTTGGAAGGAAAAGAAGAATAAGGAGCATGGACACAGTAGAATTTTGAGCATTTTTATAGATTTTTGTTGCCATTCAGCACTGCATAACAGTCATGTCACTGAAATGTCAAACTGCATGTCAGCTGTTCTGTACAGAAGCAAATGAAGGGCTAAATTATTTCCTGTGGCTAGAAAGACATTTTTTTTTTTCTAGCAATTCTGTATACTGTGGACATGTGGAATGTCAAGATGGACAAGCTCAGTTGGTAATAAATCCATCAGGGAAAATGGAATTTGCCTGAGGCTCTGTTGAGTTAGATAACAAAAAGGTTCAGAGTGCTAAGAATTGAGCTATTAATGTCAAGGCTTGTCTCCATAAACCTTTCACTCTTCAGCAATTCTGCATTTGCTGGATGTTCTGGGTAGATACAGTACCCACCACATGCCTTATTCCAAATGCAGATGTGTTTGATGCAGAGAATGGTTCAGATAACCTTCTCTGTTCAAGAAGTCTACTCTGTTTGCACAGTATATTTAATCTCTTTAGCCAAATATATATGTTATAATATAACATCTGCATAGAAAGAGTATTTACTGCTTTCCGCAAATATGGTAGAAAATGGCTTACACTGTTAATTTTCAGGATCAGATGAACTGCCCTGTTTAGTAGGAAAAAAACAGACAAGAATGTTATTCAGGTAGAGAAGCTACATGTATTTTCCTGTCCATTGCCATCTGAGATCTTAAAATGGCTATCCAGTCTCCTTACTTTTGTGTAGTTTCCATTGATGGTTTCAATTTGCGCATCAGATTAATAGTCTAAATAAAAGGAATTGGTGTCTGTGTAGACCTCAGGAAAAATAATTAAACTTGCAATTTTATGCAACATCTGGTTGTGCTTCTTAAGATGTCATTTCTTTCCTTATTATGCCTATGAGCACAGCCTATTTCAAATTATAAAAGATCTTAGGGCTTTATTATATACAACAGCAATAGATCTGGAAAAAATGTCTCAGAATAGTGCTTTGGGTAAATACAGGATTATTCTTTATTCCATGTGATTGTTGGTGCTCTTGCTAAGTGAGGAATTAATGGCTAGATAGAATAATCAGTAGATCTGCAGTTTGTCTCATGGACATGTACCTAATTTGGTGATAGAAGATTCTGAAATAAATATCTCCTATAAAAGAGGGAAAGACTCAGTCAAGACTCGGTATAGATCAGAAGAGTGTCATAAACCTGTGAAATCTACATCTGCTTTCCCTGCATGTGCTATCCCCTATTATAGATTAGATTTTAAGATGCATACAAAATAGTGTGCCATGTCATACAGAATAGAAAAATGACAAATAGTTCGTGCGGTTTCTCTGTTCCTTCTCATATTGCAATGAAATGATAGTACCAAGGAGAAAGGAATTTAAAATACTCTTACAGAGCTAAAAGGTAGCAGGATTTTAACTATACTTAGGTGCTTGGCAAACCTGACTATGACATATAATCAGAAAACTCAGGTGTTCTGGAGAATAGAAGAAGCAAATATCGATTGTATGAGGACGTCTCTTTATTACTGTTGACTAGAGAATTAGTCTTAAGAATTTAATACTGGTGCAGCATCTCATTCATGGACACTAGAAAAGTACTAGAAAAGCAGAAATCAGGATTTATCCTATTTCAACAAGTAAACAGATAATGTTCCTGTAAATCCTGTTGTTTAAAATCATGCACCAAATAAAGGCTTTTAAAAAGTCTATTCAGAGAGCAAAAAATAGCATATTTTTAAACTGAACTATTAGAATTCTTGCTGCAGTAAAGAAATATGACATGAATGTTCCCCTAGATTAATATTGCTATTGGCATTTACTTCCTTATTTGGATTGTTAATTTTGTCCTTTTGCTATTTCTTGCTATTCAGCTCAGTAATCCCTCCGCATGCTTGAAAGCAGAAGCACTGTGGCATACCCACTAATCCAGAAGACCATTTGATTTTTACTTATTATAATGCCTCCAAACAGGTAGTGCTCCTTTTAACCCATTTTCTTCACGAGGCATCCCTGGTTACTGACAGGGTTTTGCAAAAGGGAATGGTGTTACGGGAAATAAAGCACTGCTTTTGTCATGGTTTTGGATGTTTCAGTTATCCATGTGAATTAGCAAATAGACTGTTTGTGCTCATAAAAGTTCAATTTATAGACAGGGCAGTGTATTTTTATACATTGTTGATCATCTGATTCTTTTTTCTTTTTTTAATTGGAGAACTTTTAAATGTTTTCATTACAATTTGCTTTTAACATAGTTTTTCTGAATGCTTTGCTAGATACAGTATAAATGCACAGCTTGGGTGTCAGTGGACTTGCAATTTATTTGCTATTTTTGGATTTCATGTCTGCATACGGCAGAACAGGTAAGAATTGTAGCACTGTGACTCCCTGGCCTAATTCCGTGGTATTCTGTTTGGCACAGTAATTATAGTTGGTAGTTAAGAAGCTCTAAATAACTAATAGCTGTCTGTAAATAACAAAATAGTTAAATACATAAACAGAAAACTATGGAAAGATACGATTTACCTGTGAAATTAGTTTTCATATATTTTCATAACTTGCTTCTGAAAACGTAGGTCACTCTTACACATAATAACTTAGAATGTAGGCTTGCCACATTAGGCCCTCGTTTGTTGAGTTTTTTTTGTTTTTTTTTTGCGAGAAATACCTTTGAATACCTGATTATCATGAATATATATCATTACCGTATCATCTGCTTAAAACAAGTTTGCAGATGTGGCATGTAAAAGGGAAAGAAGAAAAGAAGTGACTTTCAGACTGTAAACTTCACCCACATTGTACACCAGGTAAACTGCTGTGACAGCAGATCAAAGTGTCCTCTTTTACAAGGACCTGTTTTCACTTGTTTATAATTTTTGGCAAATGTTAGCCACTTGGGCTGAAATTTTCTATTAGAAATGTATGTCTCAGGCCGTTTTTATGCTTATACTCATTTGTAAAAGGACAATAACATTACCTCTCTCTCAAAGAACGGCAAAGGTGAAGTAATGCTTGTGGTATCTATGAAACTGTAGCCCTTTTTTGTTTATTTGTTTTTAAGGAGGTAATAATCCTGCACAGAGCAGAGACTGAATGCTGTGCATTTTACATCTATGCATATAACAAGGATAAAATAAGAACTAAGTATTATCTCTTCCAGTTAGCATGTTAGCATCATCAGGTCTCTGTCCTAAATGAAATAGGTACTTTTGCATTAAAAAAAAAAAAAAAAAAAAAAAAGTAATTAAAAATTTGGGCATAAGAGAGTGAAATTGGAATTACAATGTCTTTGTATTGATTTTAAATTTTGTTCCTAATTGAAAGCAGGTAGCTAGGAGTACATTAACAAATCATGTAAAATAAATGGGAGAAAAAAACTGCAGTATTAAAGAACAAATTCAGAACCACAGACCTTAATTTCCTCAATGTTTCATGATTTTGCTAAATGAGTAGTGGAATATATGAGCCTGTGGAATATATCTTTCTAATTCATGTCTACATATGAGTTGCTCAAGAATAAGTCAGAGCAAAGTACTTAAAGGCAGATTCGCTTTGGTTCATGTCAGTGTTTAATAAATTAGGCTAAATTAATTATTATTGTTTGCCAGACAACTTATAATCTCTGCCTGTGTGTTTTTCTTAATGTAGATGCCAGTATAGAAAAAGTGGAGAAAGTTGGCTTTCAGGGAAGGTATAAAGCTTCTGAGACTTTGCTTGTGCATGTTTTAAGACTAATGAAAAGGGAGAAGATTTTAAGCCCTGTAATGGTTTTAGAAGAGGAAGGTGGAGATTAAACTGTTCATAGAATTCTTTTTCTATGTAATACTGGTGTCTTATTTGCCATGCAGTTTTTTGAACAGTTTTGAAGTCTAACTTATTTTTCAGATTTTGGAAGACTTACTAATATTTTGCTCAAAATTTATCTGTATTACTGAAGAGGCTAAATTGCAAAAGGTGTTTTATGAGGAGGAGCAGGGGATGTTGCCCAACATTCATTAAAGTTTATTTTTCTCTTTAAGTAGGCAAGTTGTGATGTAAAGAACCAGTTCATCTAAATGTCAAGAATGTATTCTGTTTACTAAAAATAATGATTTGGGTACTTTTTTTTTCTTTTTTTTATTATTATTATTATTTATTTAAAAGTACACTAAAACACAGGCTAGAGCATTTTTATGCTTAATAGGGAATTTGTACTGGATTCCTTGTGTGCTTGTGTAATGTATATACCATTAACAGAATACAAATAAATAAATAAGATATTGAAGGAACTGGAATCATGTAATCTAGAAAAGAGATGACTGAGGGTCTTCAGAAGAGCAGTAGTAATAGTCTTTCAGAGTGTGAAGAATTGCTATGCAAGGCATAAAAGTAGCCTTTTATGGCCAGTAGAGTGAACAAAAGGAAATGCATTTGATGGTTAAGGTTAGGTGTTAGGAGAAGCTTTTTACTTGTTAGGACAATAAAGCCCTTGAAGCAGCTTATCTTAGTTGTTGGAATGAGCTGGTGGATGGGTAGCTCAGGAACAAGACTGGAGAGTCTTTCTTTTACTGTGCGTTTCCAGGTACACACACGAACATCTTGTCTGGGTGACTTACGTATATCTGAACCTGTCTCAAGGTGGGGACCGATCCTAGAAAATGATCACTTGAGGATCCTTTCAGCCCTAAATCTGAACTTTGCACTCTTAGTTATGTATTATATGAACGTAGATGATCATGGTCAAAGTTTGAATCTGTTCCAAGGGAGGGAAGGAGAGAACGTCTTGGCAGATTGGCAACTGCTTCTGAGACTGGGGAGGAGCTGCAGTCCTGTCCTTACAGCGTTAGTGAGTGCTGCGTGTGGGGGCAGGGCTGGTGTAAGGATGATGTTGTAACTGAGGATTTCAATAATATTTGAAAGCTTGTTAGTCAGGAAGGAGATTTGGGCTAGAATTTACAGTAGTTTCCCTCCTATTTTAGAGAACTTAAAAACATGCCCCACAATTAGAATCATAGAATCATAGAATGCTTAAGGTTGGAAGGGACCTCTAGAGATCATCTGGTCCAACCCCCCTGCACACGCAGGGTCACCTACAGCAGGTGGCTCAGGACTGCGTCCAAGCGGTTCT
>VZSV01000006.1:565343-706206 GCA_013398735.1 Nothocercus julius
GCTCTCCCCTCATCCATCCAGCTAGTCATTCTGTCATAGAAGGCGATCAGGTTAGTCAAGCAGGATTTCCCCTTGGTGAATCCATGCTGAGTTAATTAGGATTTCAAAGTATGGAACTTAAAACTCGTGTTCTCCAAGTAGTAATGCAACTCCAGCGTAGATTAGATCTGTCCTGGCAAGGATATTAAACAGGTGATTTTTGCACAGAAGTGACTTGGTTGCGTGAGAGGAAACCTCTTGGGATTTCCGTATTTGGAGTCCTGTGTGAAGACTGTATTTGTCAAGCAAATTACTTTTGATAGCCCAGCGTAAACTAAGTATTCACTATAATGTCTATAAATCATATTTCTTAATCACAGATAAGTGGATAATAAGATATATCAGTATTTAAAAGAAGAATTGAAAACTTGTTTTACACAGTCATAGTTGAGTTTCCTTTTATTTGAAGGGTCATCACTTTTCTTCAGTATTTCAGTAACCTTACTCTGTATTAGTAATTTTTTGTTACAGTCCTATTTAAGGCATAATTCCCTCAGTTGCTGATGTTTAGGAAAATAAACTCTTAAAGAAAAAAAAACCTACCTTCACTTGGTTGTCCTTCCCACACAATGTCAGATACAGGATTCTTTGTATCTGTCTCTTTCTTTGCAGAGTGAACTTCCTTCTCTTCGTAGGTAGTATAAGGAGAGGAAAGAAAAAGACTTTTTCTCCTCTTCAGTGTGTTTCACCCCATTTCAATGTCTTCAGTGTTTTCCCCCATTCATTTTCCCCCAACAGTTCTAAATTTACTGGAAGCCATTGGGGCTATTTTAGGGGTGCAGAGGTGGTAGCTCCCACCACCCCACAGAATTTCTCCACAGGCAAAAGCTGGTGTAACGTCAGCCTGGCAAGCTGTACTGTCATCAAGGCACTGATTTCTATTGAATTTGTCTCAGCTGGAGCCAGATTTCTAAATTTCTGTCACAAAGATGAGATGCCTCCAGTCATGTGATCAGCAGTATCTTACTTGGTAAATATTAACTCATGCTGAGTTCCAAATTACAAGAAAAGACTGCAATATATGTTTATTCACACACACACACAGAGGTAAGAGTCTAAAAGATCAACTCATTCCTAAGGAATCGCATTCCTTAAGTGGAAGTTGAAGGGTAGTCACAAACTGATATTTCACATGATCCTCTTGACTACAAGAGTTCAGGAATCTCTAGCTATCAAATTAGCTATAAAACTATGTTGACCGTGTAGTCTGCAGAATATTTTCCTTTTTTAATTTTGACGCTGAAACATATCGATTTAATTGCTGTTACGGTGTATTAAGGGTCTGCAGGAAGAGTTGTTGACAAATCAAAAAGTCATTTTTGTTCAGAGCCCTGATAGTTATGCATAGAAGTATGATGACTGAAAACTCAAGAGATAGGCATCAGGTTCCAGCTGCCACATTTCCAACCCAGCCTTCATTGCTGTAGGGAAATATCAACAATTAATGCAAAATCTAGAAAGATCACTTCTGCTAAGTTAATAAATAAAACAAACCTGATTTTATTAGCTGCCAATTGTATGCAGAAGCACAAGCAGTCAACTGTGATACTTAAAATAAATTGGCATCTTAGAAATGCTGTTTGAGAAATAATTATAGTCCCTGAAATGATTAACCATAATAGTAAATCTTACTTATCCACTTTTTCATGTCATTTTAAAAATCATTAACTTTATAAAATAATTATGATTTTATGATTTAATCATATATTTGCTAGTGCCAAGAACTGTCTGGGTCAGAAAAAAAAAAGGTCTGCTTTCTTCGATGCACCTTATTTGCAGATTGTGTTCTGTTTGTATTGACATTTTTTGCACAAAAAAAAAAAGGTGATTTGTCTGTAATATTCAGAGTGAGAATAGTGAATAGAACTATTCATAACTACACCAGTGTAAAGGAAATCCACTTAGCAGGTTGGCCACCCTGCCACCTTGGTGAATGTGTATTCCTACTGAAATAGGTTTTCCAAGCACTGATCTAGGACATATGTACATGTAACTTTGATGTTTAAGGTGGGTGCTGGCACATATATTGATTGTGAAACATAATCTTAGAAAGATGCTCTTGAAAGGGCATTCAGCGTGTCTTACACAGTGTTAGGTTATTGCAGATGAGGTTTCATATCCCCACCTATTACACTTCTCTCCACAGAATCATATGGAAAAGAAATATCTCTTTTCTCACATTTCAGAGTTAGAGGAGAGACCATTCTTGACTATTTCTCATTTTTCTGTTTAACTACTTACATTTTTCCTATCTACCATTTAATTGCTGTACTTGAATCTATTTGTTTTTTTTTTACTAATATGCCTTGAAATTCGTTTATTTATTTATTTATTTATTTAATTCTGTCATCTGTTTAGCTTCTCTTATTAGTTACATACGTTATAAATTTATATCTTAACTGCAGTGCTATTAATTGCCTCCTTTTCTATGCTCAACATATAGTTTATGTTACATTTTTAGTGCTTTTACATCACCTTTTAACTGGATTATTTTTTGTAGCAACACACTTTTTACTCAGTATTGTTGACACTTGAGGAATGAACCAGGCATATTGACAACTTGCAAGAAAAAAATTAGAGGATTTGGATAGCTGAGCTTCTGTAAGATTGGTAACACAATATAACCTCTTTCTGAAAGATGATTTAATCCAACTTCTAGGAAGAAAATCCATGATTTTTTTCCCAGAAGAAAAAACTTTTATCAAGAAATACCTTAATACCTTAATATCAAGGAATGTGGTCTTCGTGGTTCCATCTAGATTTGCAACTGGAATCTATATAAAAGCATCATATTACATTATTTAATATTCTTCCAGATATATAATCACAAAGAACTGGGAATTATTTTTAAATAAAAATGGAATTACCACTGTGCTTTTCTCTGCATTTCTTTGGTCTAAAAACTTTTTGAAGTTCAAAATATTTTTTTTTGCAAAATATGAACTTGTTTAGTTTGTTTTCCTGTGCTCTCCCTTTCAAGGAGAGTTGCTCTGTAGAAATGCCACTGAATGAATAAGAATTTGGAATCCGAAAGGGTAAAGTAGCTGTCTCTTAAGATGCAAAGTACAACAGCAAAAAAACCCCTCTGAGAACGGGTTTGCAAGTAAGCCGGGGAGCAGCAAAGAAGTACTTTGTTTTGGTATTACAGCCTATGCAGAATTTGCAATACAATGTACACAAGCAAAACAGAAATAATATTGTCTGTTGCAGACCTAAGGAAATGCTGCTTACATATAATGTATAAAGGGCTGTCTAGTTGTAAATTCCAAAATAACTGTTTTTTAATACAGCTTATTGTTGTTTCTGCTTCTTAATTTGTGTGCCTTCCTGTAGCTAACATCTAAGACTGAGCAGTAATGTGATTTTGCGTTTAGGGTATACATCTCAAAGTGGGCTAGCTAGTCACTGTCCATTTGGCTTTTTGTTTTTGTTACCTTTCTTATAGCTTTGTGCAACTCTTCCTATATTGCCTTTTCAATAACTGATCCCTGTCATTTCACTGCATAGTTTGCTTGAAGGCTGTTTATTTTCCTCGTTTCAGTACAGTTTTGTTTGTCTGCATTTAAAAGCAAGACTGTTACTCATTTTTATTAAGTGTTTGTGTTTTGTACCTTGCACGTTTTATTAAAAAATACATTAATATTGAATGATATTAAAAAATAAAAAACAACAGAATTGTTTTTTACTCTAAGAGGAATTGAAATGTCACAGAAGGACATAATTGAGGAAGTATCACAGTGCCTCAGATGTACGTGCCTAGTTCCCTGCAGCTGCCTCGCTTCTGATACAGTGCTGAGAGAGGTGTTTCAGCATAGGTTTGGCAGCAGTACAAACAGTGAGTGGGAAACATCTAAGATTTAGGAAAAGTTGGAGAAGTATGTTTCTTAGATCTTGCTTTTCTGGGTAGCTCAAGCTCTAGGGGTTGCAATTTCCAGATGCAAAATTTCCAGTACCTGATTTTTTCAAGTTGCAAATAGAAAGAAGAAGGTTGCATGGATCTTTTTAAATGGTGTCAGTAGATACTGGTACTTGTGATGTTCCCTTGTCTTGGAGAGAATTACTTTCTTAGGAAATGGTGGATTTGTGGATTTGTACAGCCTAATCTCTGATGTAGACAAATAGTTAGATTGCACTGTTCTTTGTTCACCAAATTCTCTATCATGCCCCTTATATAATGCTGCTTGTGTAGTAAAGTTCACACTTTATTAGCTCACAAAGCACAGCAAAACCAGCCATGGACTAGAAACAGAATGAAATTCATATGAAATCCTTGTTTCCTGTGTCACTTTCCACAATGCTTGGATAAAACGAAAGGGTTAGGAGAAAAGGGAAAACACTTGTCGACACATAATCACATTTTTTTTCAGACATGCTGACATGGTTCCACATCAAAATATCCTTAGCTATTGTGTTATGCCAGTCCTCAGATAGCTCATTCATGTTTGTGTTGTATTTGTTTCTCTCTTGTTCCTTTTATTTGCTTATGCACCCCATTAAGATTCAGAATTCCTTCTTAATATAGATTAGTACAATTGCATTAGTCTTTAAGCATTTGTGTCAATACTTTCTAATGTGTTACCGTAGTGCTGTATCTTTGTAAAGCAATTCTGGTCTCAGTTGTCTGTCTCTTTAGTGAATACTGCAGCTACTAGAATAAACACTGTACTTAAATTATTTAAGTGTTTTGAAAACAAAGACAAAAGAAATGCTGTCAGGCTTACACATAGTCAAAATGTTACTTTTTTTTTTTTTTTTTTTGAGCACCTATATTCCTGCAAAATTATTCCGGTTGGCAGTGGCTGTCTTCTCTAAAGGCATTTAATATGCAAGGAGAATACTTCCTCCCCATACCCCCACCCCCTAAAAAAGAGTAGCAGTTGACTTGTATTCAAAACTGCTTACAAATATGAGTATTACAGAAACAGAATAACTGCAATTACACTCTGTGTGGAATATTAATGTGCTGCTTTGCATCAAGTGGGCCTTTGTTATAAGCTCATTTTATGGGTGAGCCAGTGTAGATTGTTTTCAATAGGAAATATGGCATACAGCTGTATTAATAAAACCTTGTTGCACATATTGCCATCTCTTAATATGCAATTAAATACAGTTTTAAAACCTCAAGTAAATCTTATTGCAGTACAAGAGCAGTAAATTGAAAACTACTGCAAGTATTTTGTCATTATTTTCATCAGTTATTGTAGCAAGCTGATGTTAGCTCTATTTAGCTAGATTTAAATTTTGAGGATTTTAGTTATTGTAATTCTTTTTCATAACAGTGATGTATGTTTGTTTTGTTTTGCACTTAAGAATTAGTTCTTTAAATTCCATGCCATTTACCAAGCACAGAAAATAAAATCTTAGCTACTTTATTTTCAATTATTCTAGAATATTATTAGCATTATCAGATAAACTGATAAAGGTAAGGATGATGAGTTGCAGTAAATTTGGTTGGGTGATGATGTCTTCTCAGAAAATAGGTAACAGAATAGAAATTGCTATTATGGTATATTGGGAGAATTGCCCTTGCAGCTTCTTGTATTCTTTCGGCCCACCTTGTTATATAGACCAGATGGCTTAGGGATTTGTGTACCGAGAGCTGCTTTTTTCCTTAGGTCATGGCTCCGTAGACAACTTGAAAAGCAGTCAGAGGAGTGCAGTCATTTTACCACTGTCACTCTCTGAATCACTTTCTGCCCCTCTTTTCAGTTGCTGAAAGAATACGTTCACAGGTTATGTACCTCAAACATTCTGTAGAAAATTGATATAGCAAAAAAAAAAAAAAAAGGGATTTCACATTCCATATCACCTTCTTGCCAAGGCTCTGTGCAGTTTAATACATTCCTACTTACACATTCAGGATAGCACTGAATTATCCTAAGGAAATGCTGCAAGATCTTCTTATTACCAGAGGTTCTTTGAGAAAGTTGGCTTTCTTCATGAAAGTATTAAGAAGGAATATATTTCACAACTGAGCATACTCTGTATGCTTTTACAAGGAGGATTTCTCTCTCTCTCTCTCTCTCTCTCTCTCTCTCTCTCTCTCTCTCTTTCTCTCTCTCTCTCTCCCTCTCACTGAGTCTTTCAGCTAGTCATTCAGTGCAGCTGTTTTGCTGGTAAGATGTTCTCCAATGTGGAGTACGTCTCTTGTGAAAAACACCATCTTAGAGTTGACAGTGTCATTTTCAAGCTATCTAGTAAAATACGCAGATCAGAAAAACAAGGATAAACTGATTTTACTCTTGAATTCGGTGGAATTTGGTGCGTATGTGGGATGTTACTGTTACTTCTGTTACCACACAGGAAGATGATGGATTAGAATGTAAAATGGTCAAGTTCTAGAGATAAGACCAGAGGCCTGACAGCAGAATTGAGAAGCTTACGACAGAATTGTCAGAAGCTGCTTCTGTCTAATTAGAAAGCTCCCTATTCTAGCACAAATTCAAAGTTATTCATTAATGTCCTCCCTCACCAATTTCTTTTCCGTGGTGACTTTGAGAAAAAAAAAAAAAAAATCAAAGCTTATTTATTCATGTGAAGGCACCAAAGGCTGGTCGGATACTCCCTCTCAAACAAGAAGCTTTATGTTTCCTTTGAGGAACATCTCCTGGTTTTAGTTTTGTTTACCTTGAGAGATGCATTCCTCCATGGTTGATGTGCTTTTTCATAACCTAATCCTTTCTAATGACAGAGTGGAAAGGAAATCCTTCCTCTCATTAGGATTCTAGAACCATAATAAGATCTGTTGGAAAGATGTTAATAGAGAAGACATAGGAATTCAGATCCATGACAAGATAAAGATTGGACAAAGGAATTCAGATCCATGGATCATGTGTAGAAGGCCATGTTCCTTGGCTGCTGCACACGTACAGTCACAGCTTGATCCACAGCAATAATGGTAACAGCATCACCCACATGAAGGTCTAGTTTGAGAGAAGTTCTCACTTTCCTTAAAAAAAAAAAAAAAAAGTAAAATTGAGATCAGTCTGGAACTTGGAGACTAAGTGCCTTCATCTGTAAGTGAGCATTTAGTCTGATAACCCTGAGGTAATATCAGCCAGTTGAGATTGTGGAGAGACAGGAGGCAAATATATAGTTAAGATGATTTCTTGCTTTTTGGGAAATTGCTGTGTTACTTGAGGGTAAGGGGTGGCGGTGGTTCGAACTGGTGCTTGAGGTATATTCTGAAAATAGCTTAGAGCTAGAAGCAGTAGAAAGAGATCCCACTGAGGAACAGTAGGTGGGAAAAGACTAGTTATCCCTTTAGGATTGATGAATTCAAAGCATTTCAGTTCTTACTGGTCAAAAGATTGACAACTGAAATGAGCATTAAATGAACCATAGTTTCACATGATCATAATCTCATCTCTTCCATCTCCAGTAGAGAATCTAAAATACACACTACTACGTAGAAAAAATGGACCTGTGACAAAATCAAATGCCAAATTTTTAAGCATTTGGAAACTGGAAAGATTAAACCTTTCCTAAAGCAATGGATGTGCGTTAAGAGAGGGTAGGAGAACCTGAATTAGCTTTAAATAAGTTAGGTCCAGTAGCAGAAGTAGTCCAAGCACAAGTTTCTTATTGACTGATTTGCTGTCAACAGGAAAACAGGAATGGATGTATTGTATGGCTACCTTAACACCATTAAAATATAGTAACAGTAGAGTTGTGTGTTTGCTTGTTCACAATCTGCAATTTTCTGTATTGTTTTGAAAGTTTTCCCTCTGCTATAGCATATATATTCTCCACAATAACTCTGATACCAGTAGAACTAATCCCCCCAAAATCACTGATTCAGGATAGTGAATATATGTTCTAAAGAAATAAGCTGGAGCATTAAAAAAAGGCTTTTTTTTTTTTTTTCCCTGTGACTGTTCACTTTTTAGTAGCTGTTATGATTAATATTCCATGTGGGAATTATACCTTCTAATAACTAGGAATTTACTAGGTGTCAATTGCAGTGTAACGAAGATGAACTGTACGCCTGAATTTTGATAGGATTCTAATTTTTTTATGATGTTAATGATTCAGTATGTAATGATTTTCTGTCATATTTTGTTAATGTGTTTCCTGCTGTCATGTGAAATTCGTAGGGGCCCTGTGTTTTTAATATGAGCTGTTAATATAATCTTTTGGTATTTTGTATTATTTGCAGTGGTTTTAATCCTGCTTAATAAATCGAGTAATAAATCTAAATTGCATTAAATGTACAGCGTTATATCTGTTTAACTAGCAAAAAATGCAATATCTGAGAAAAAGAGGAATGCTGTTGTGTTAGTAAAGGACTTAAGGAAGCATTGCTACATTCTTTTAGGTATTACCTAATGATAATTCTTAAATTGAATTAGTTGATTACAGATAGCTGTGTGTGTAAAATGTAGTCGGAGTTTCAGAATTACCCTACATGGTCCATGGTTGAAAGATGCAAAGATATTTCTTAATTAAAATGGTCCAGGACAAAAAATAAAGCATCTGTGTTAAACTGAAGCTCAGCTGTCATTCTGGAAGATTAGTCATCCTCTGAAATGCTGGATTTTTTTCTAATTTTTCAAGACGAGTTTGCCATAATGACAGGCACTGTATCTAACACTACAGTTTGATGGTGCAGTAAATCTGACAGGAGCTTTTCTATTACTTGATTTAATAAGAGGTGGATACCTGCAGAAAGAACAAAATCATCCCGGTGAGCCTGTTCTGGAATCATTTGCCTTAATTCTTCTGCTATAATGCTAATTTTTATTTTACACAAAAGCTCATGTGCTGTCTTAATGGCAGTGAGGATTAGAGACTATTTTTCTGTAACCTTCTTGAAACTGTATTAAGCTCTGAAATTCTTTAGGTTAATTCTAATTGCATTTTTAAACTGCTTTTCTCAGAAAGCAGCATGCACTGTTTAAAGTTCTTAAAAATTACTAATTACTCTGCTATTGCAGTTCCTTCCATAGTTATAAAGTAAATGTAAGGAGCTTTGTATCTTTTTCTTCAATCTACAGATTTGATTATTTTCCACTTTTTTTTTCTTTTTTATCCCCCACTGTCGCCCCAAGATAGTGTTGTAGCAAGAAGATCAAAAAGAAAAGTCTGTTTTATTCAGATTCAGCATTCAGAAGTGTTAAAGAGCAAAAGAGATTGCGGTAATCATTGAAATGTAGCCTGCCTTGTGTTTCAGCTTAGCAGCTTAGTACGGTTTAACTCTTGGTCCAGAGGCGTGATCAGTGCCATGGAACACTCTATCTGACGGATGGTTTTTTTAAGAGGCAGGAGGGAGAAGAGCTGAAGAGGTAGGAATTGGGGTGCAGCAGGGGAAGTCATGGCAGGGCAGTTGGTATGCTGAGGAAGATCAGGAGGAGAGGTTTTCTTATGCAGTTCACCTAGTACTATGACTGGTTGAGGGCCATTAGAGAACCTTTACTTTAGCTGAACTTTTGTGGAAGTTTTTTTGTGCAACCTTTGTGGAGCTGCTGGAGAGAGTCCAGCGCAGGGCTATGAGGATGATCCGGGGCCTGGAACATCTGCCCTGTAAGGAAAGGCTGAGAGCTGGGCCTGTTCAGCCTGGAGAAGAGAAGGCTGAGAGGGGACCTGCTCAGTGTCTCTAAGTACCTCAAGGGAGGCAGTGAGGAGGATGGGGCAGCCTCTTCTCAGTGGTGGCCACTGATAGGACTAGAGGAAACGGCCACAAACTGAAGCACCAAAAGTTCCACAGGAAAAATTTCTTGCCAGTGAGGGTGCCAGAGCCCTGGCACAGGCTGCCCAGAGATGTTGTGGAGGCTCCTTCTCTGGAGATCTTCAAAATTTGCCTGGATGCCACCCAGTGCCCCGTGCTCTAGGTGTCCCTGCATGTGCAGGGGGGTTGGACTAGATGATCTCTAGAGGTCCCTTCCAACCTCAACCATTCTGTGAGTCTGTGATTCTATGAAATGTGGATTTGAACTACTGCAAAATTCAACTCCATCAACTGTAAGTACATTCCTAACTTACATCTGTGTCACAGAATGAAATACTGCTTTATTACTGAAATTATTTATACTTTGATTGATTGATACCATGAAACTTTTTATGCAGCTATAATACCGTATTCATATGAATAACAGTCTGTTTCTGGAAATTTGAGTTTAATAATTTTCATCAGGGTTCTTTAACTCCAAGAAATATATTTAGGTTGACATTCTTTAAAACCCTTTTAGATTTCTTAGTGCAGATACTCTTTCAATGGTCCTTGATCATTTGTTTCTGACTTTGAACATACTTTGAGTTCTGAATGGGCAATTGTTTTTAATGATTTCTGTATCTGATGTTTCCACTTCAAAATTAGATTTATATGTTTTAAGCTTCTCTGGTACCTGCAATTTGGATGCAGTGGTCTCCTTTTGGGGGAACTGTATTAAATACAGTATTCTGTATTTACAGAATTTTTTGACTTAGTTATGAAGAGCTTTTGGGGTTGGCATGGCATGGCCTAGTATATTTCACTGGTAATAGCAATATTTATTTTTTTTCTACATGTTCCTGCCTAGATAATTTTTGCATTTTTTTCTAGTTCAGAAATTGAAAGAAAACTGATTTAGCTCCTGACAATCCATTTGTAGTTTAATCCCTTTCAAGTTTTTTTTTTGTTTGTTTGTTTGTTTGTTTTTGATTCAGATAGCTGCAATTTTGATACAAATTGGAAAAAAATTTGTCTTTAAAATGCTATTTCCAAACGCAGCCATTTTTAGTGGTAATTTGGGCATGTCAGAATGTTAGAGGACTAGGCTTTTAATTGTGTATCATCACTTTTCAGCACTGGTGCTGCAGTGACACACACAAGTTCTATACTTATGTGCTGAACCTCTAAAAAAAACTGTCAATTTTACACTACTGTATGTATGTAATGTTGGGGAGAGGGAAAAAAAAAAAAAAAAGCCAAATGCCTCCACACTCCTGAGTAATTTCATTAATTATTTTTTTTAATTTTCTTTCTCCATTTTTTCCCCTGATAGCACCTTTGGATGGGACTGTCTGGTTCACTGTTTTTGTTTTGATTATAATTATGCTTAAGTAGTCCATTTGGCTTGACTTGCAAGGACCCATATTGTGATAGATACTCTACTTCATATTCTTTTCTGAGAAGAAAAAAAAAAAAAAGTATTGAAAAAGTATTGCGTGCTTCAACTTGTGAAGGATGGCACTGATTTTTTTTTTTTCCTATAATATATTACAGAAATAACATATATGACAGTTCAGGTTTATGCCTCGCAGATTGGAGGGAAATTGTTTTATAAATTCATATTACCTCAAGAAGGAGATTCATACTTTTTTTTTTGTACTCTCTAAATAAGATTTCTTCATGGTTCATATTTTAGCTTTCTTTAACAGAATAATGGGTGTTAAAATTTGTATTCTAAGGCTATGTCTTTGTTAAGTTGCTTACAAGGCAAATGCAGTTATGTTTCCTGTTCCAAAATAGTGGAAAATAATCTGAGTGCTTTACTAATAGTATATTTAATTTCTTACTGTATATATTGGAAATCATATTATTGGATAAGAACAATATTGCTTAAGGAGGCATGGGAATTTCTTGCAATTCAATATATCATGTTAGTTACTAGTAACAGATGACCCTGTTAAATGATTTGTGGAGGAGACACAATATGTAGATGTCTCTGGGATAAGCATCTTTCCCTTGGGTGACTGAATGTAAGGTGTTGTTCACGCTGCTATCAGAAATGTTTCCTAGAGTATGCCAAGTCACAGTTTCTGGGCAGATAGAATTTTTGGTGGGATCTGAAACCTCTCCACAGTGACGCTGGCTGGGACTTGTAGAATGGTGTTGATAAAATGTTGCTTAAAATTGTAATCATGGCACACCCTGTAACTACAGATAGATTTAGTCTGAGAGTTTAGCTGACATTTTCTCCCCTCTGGATTTTACCTTTTTCAAATATTAATAATTCCTTGACCCTTTCTGCAGACAAGCTTTATCTTGACTTGCAAGTAGAGCTGTTGAGTCTTTTGAAGTCACTTGAGGAGAAAGCAATACAATAAATAAAGATGACTAACCTGGACTTTTGGATCCTGTTGAATCAGAGAATCTGAATATGGAAATGAATTCTATATATATGTATATGTAAACATATAATTAAGAAATTGCAGGTGATGTAAATTTTGCTTTAAGTACTGAAAGAGGTTGTACCTGAGTTTAAACTTTCATAGCAGATGGATATTGATGTGGTTAATAGAGATTTTGATTACTGGGAAGGATGTCAGGGAAGAGTGAATTTAGAAAGAACAACTCAAAAAGACATTAAAGAGAAGTGCTAATTAGCAAAAGACTGAATCCTGAAGGTAGTGGGTGAGGTAGCTCCCTTTTAGCCAAAGACACTGGTGTCAAAGTCGGATCAAAAAGACTTGCAGCGAAGTCTTTCATGTATGCCTGCCTTAAATATTTTAGAGATGCTTATCCACATGTTTTCTAACCTATAATTAATCAATTAGAAATACCCTCTTTTGTCCTAGTGCATGCTTTCTGATAGATTGTTGTGTTTGTGCATTTTAATGATCCAAATAGTGGTTATTTACATGGCGGTGGAACATCCAGTTAAAAGATTTTTCACATCACTTTGATGTAAAATGCCAGTTATCCAATGCCAACATATGAGCAGCACTCCGGAAGATATATTTGTCCTGTCTTTATAATGCGAGCACAGCAATGGATCGACTGAATAGGAATTTCTCAAAGGAAAAACAAAGAGTCAAGATAAGAATTCCCTGTGAGAATTAGTTGTCTTTGCTCGTAAAACTGAGAAAGAGAATATACCACCACCTGAGTTAACAGTCATTCTTGAAGCACATTTCCATTACCCTCTAACTCAGGTCAGATAAGTAGTGTTAAAAAAAAAAAAATAGACTATACACATGGTGATGTATGAGAAGAAAATAATATTTTCAGTGGTGTTTTTCCTTGAAAATTTCAATTTGTCAGCATTACCTTAACAAGCGTACACAATTTACTAAATGCTGAGTGGTAGAGTTCCAGATGGTCATTTCTTTCTCATTTTTTCGTAGTGGTGATTTTGAAACATTTTTCCTAAAAATGTGGTTCTGTCAAATACTTTTTCATTTAGTGACTTGTTTTCATAATGGTATAGTTGTTAGGACAGCTCTGTTGTTAAATTACTGAAAACTGAGTTTCAGAAGGCCTCTTCTATGCAGGAAAAGTGAGTGCTGAAATTGTTCTTCATTTCTTTGAACACTGATGGCTGCATTAGGCTGTCAGTGCCTTGTTATTTCGATCCCAGATCCACATTGCTCTTGGTTTAGGCAAGCCCTTTCAGCTGCAGAAAGTGAAGACAGCAAATTATGGGACATGCTGAAATGCAGTGAGTAAGTGAGTAACGACACATAATGTACCTACAGGAGTGGGAAGTAATTTCAAGTAGTGTGCTCTGATTCTGTTAGTGAATATCGTAGTATAGAAAATGCTAAATATTGAAGATATTCCCAGAAGTGGGATACACACCTTGATTAACTATAAACTCCCATATAAATCATAGCTATATGAGAATACTGTCATTCTCTAAGGGACAGAAACATGTCTAAAATCACATTTAAAATTATGTTAAAGCAGACTGAGACATTAGTGCTAGGAAGTGATCGTTGGGCACCAGTGGTGCCACTGATCCCATGGCTTCCTTCTCGCGGCCTTGTGCTCCTTTTCTCCACCGCCAGCTCCTCCCACGCAAATGCCCTAACCCTAATTACTTTTCCTCCATTGCTCCCCCCCCCCTTTTTTTTTTTTAACTGTACCCCGAGCTGTTTCCCTGACAATGTTATCTCACCCTTATATGTTGTGTTATTCTGTGTTGTATTATATTATGTGCTTGCTTCGGTCTTGCTGGCCTTGCAAGGTTGTTCTCTCCAAAATGTTTGCAATATTCCTCTTCAGCTCTGTGTGGTTTGACTGTTTCTCACATAGCTTCTCCTTAGCCCACTGTAAAATCTCTCCTCTTCTGTCTGTAACTTTTCAAGTCAGCGGCTTCCACTGCTGCGCGCCCCGGCCGGCAGTTTCTCGTGCTGCGTTCACATCACCTCAGAGCTGGGCCCGGTCCCTTTCCTGCAGTGCTGCCAGTAACAGCTTCAGCAGGTTGGCGCTTAGTAAAACTGTCTGCAAGGCCTTTTTTTTGCTGTCATTAGTAAAGTAGTAGTTTAATTTGCTGCATTCCTGAATGAAGAATCTGTTTAACCAGGGAGAAGACAAGGAGCAGCTTCCAGTCCCGCTTCCAGTATTCCTCTTGTGGAAGCATTAACAGCCACACTGGCGTTAAGTGAGTTTTATTGAGGGACTGACTGAGCTGAAATCTATCCTGACTTAAAATAAATGTTAGGTTTCAGCCAGACCCTTTATTTTCTCAGATTCAGTATGCAACCCCATGAACAAGCTCTGGCACAATGTAGGAATGGGAGCAAGTGGCCAGCAATAGGCCACTTGAAGGAGGAATTTCTTCCAGAGCTTATCTGGAACCCTTCAAAATTGAATTGCTCCTAGAACAATGGCAGAGATTGTTTTTATTGATAATCTGATATTTCCTAGAAATCAGTGCAACAGAGGAACATAACCTACCACAGCTGAAATAATTCATTTTAATAAGTAATTCCCTAGAAAAATAGATTACAACAATATCAAATTAGGTAAAGAGGAAGAAATGCTTGTGATCAAAAAGGGGATAGTAACTTGTAAGTGAAAGAGGAGGAAAGCATTAAACAAACGTTATTTTAGAGTAGCAAAAGTAGGTGTCCAGAACTTGCAACATTTAAAGGCATTGGACACTAAACTCCATCTAAGCATAAACAGATAGCGTGTATCACTAGAACTGTGTTTTGAACAGTAAATGTCTTAAGAACGGTAGAGAATTTCTTTCAAACTAGTATTCTCCTGCTTTTGTTTTATACTGCTGTTACTGAGTGCATTTAAATAAGTTACATAAATTGATATGAACCAAAAGCCAAGAAATAAAAATATTCTGTGTGCAAAACTTGTACAATTGCTTAGGATATTTTGTGTCTCTGGTTGAATAGCCTAATCTTCGAAAATTACATCTACCATTCTGTGAAAGTTACTTGGATTGTTTCTGTGCTTCACAGTCTTATTTTTTTCCCACAAATTTTGCTGAAAACCTAGACTCCAAATCTGTCCAGTAAGACAAGAGTGACTTGGAAACTGTCACAGGGGCATCTGAGAAGAGTTTGGTTGTTACTTTGCAAACAGAGGAAATTTGATAAAGGCCAAGGGTCCAGAACATCGACTGCTTTTAAGCATCCTGACTGTCAGTGCTGCCTGAGTATTTAAACAGTTTTCTTTAACATGCTAGTACTGATTTTTAAGATTGCATTGCAAAGAGGACAGGTCAGAGAATTTCTCCCTTGCTGTTGGATGTAGTAAGTGTGTGCTGTGATGGTCACCCTGTAATATGGGGAAGATGGAAGGATTCACTGCAGTCAAAACTTTAGAAATTCCCAACATTCTGAACTTGGTGATGTAAATACGTGAATTATGAGTATCAGGTCATCAAAACTCACCCAGCCCCTTTTTAAGATGCGTATCCACCTTAACTATAGCTTAGTCCTATACAGCTAATAATTTTAAACATGAGATTTAATTTTGAAAAATGAGAACAAGTAAAAGAAAATAATTTTATAAAGTTTAAACTCAAAATTGAAGCTATGACAAAATGCATCTTACTGCTGAGAAACACGTTTTCAAAATTCCAGTGAGGTACAATCAGCACGGACTGATCTCATAAAAATGCTGCTAAAGGATAAAAGATGGTGCAAGGCAGTATGTAGCCTACCCATGAGGCAGGAGCCAAAGGCCAGATACACGTTTTCCTGAAGAAGAATCCGTGAAGGTCCAGCTACTCAAAAGTCAGAGGCTAAATAAATATTGCCCAAAGTAGTGTCAAAAGCTACTCAGCAAATGCCTCATAAGCTTTCCAAAAGCAAAATAAAACTCAGCCTGTATGAAAAGCATATCCCAAGACTACCAAGAATCAATAAAAATGCTGGTATTTACATGTGTTCAATTAGATCAGCCCGAATTCATTTATATGCCCATTTTAAATTATAGTCAATAGCTGCCATTCACTGTTTTTTTATTTTTATTTATTTTATTTTTATTTTTTCTAAATAACTGAGTTCAATTTTGGCCCTTTTTGGCCTTGGCATATGCACTGAGATACAGTCAGCTGACAAGAAACTCTAAGTGTTTTATAAGTGCTAAGGTCTGTGAAACGTCTCTGGTCAGTTTTAGTTGGGCAAATGGAGGAAATAAGTATCAAACCAGGAGGGAGCAAGCATTCTTTAGAGAATGTTCTGAAGAACATCTGATATTTGCTGTTCTGGACTTACTGGAAAAAAAAATCAGCATTTTTTGATCAGCAAATCAGGAGGTAGTGAGTAGAGTGTCTGTATTAGGCACCCATGTCATCTGTGGAAATGATCATCGTTTTCTTTTTCTGAAAAAATTGTTTTACATTAACTCTGCTTCATATTTATGTCATTTTTGAAGTTAATGTATTTTGACATTATAGTTTAAGAAAAGGTTTTCTTTGTACTTTCTGAACTTTCTCGATGGACCAGCTGTGTGAGTGTGTACATATTTTGTACGACTACTCACTTACACACATTGGTGAGTAACAGGAATAGGCTTGTCATAACTGTATATGCACCATTAGATAACAGCTCAGGTGTATCTGTACTAATTCCATGGCATAAATTTACAGTGGTAGTTACTGCATCAAAGGGTGCTACAAAAAACCCTCTAGCAAAAGATGTACAGACACATTTTGTTCAGACTAATAAATGGGTCAGAAAGGTTATTGATCCTTGAGCCGTAAAATGTTTTAAGCTGATTTTTACTAGTATTATAAAAGAGTATTTTTAAAGTGAGTGCATTTGTCTCCTGAAAAGAATAATCTCAGAAAATGCTGCCTCTTTGCTATCAGGCTTACCCTTTCTATTCTAAGTCACTTCTATATGGCTAAAATAATTTTTTATAGTAGAATTTTCAGAGGAAACAGAATTAGTTAGTCAGTGATTCCTATTATTCATAATCAATTCAATAGTTTGTTAATTAATAAACCTTACTAATTTAGGTTGCAGTTTTCAAGACATGCTGAAAGTAACACAGTTGCTTAACTGTTTGGAAAAGCTGAGTGTTACGGGGATAAGTGAAGTGATATCACTTGCCTTTCTAAACATTTTCTGTTGATTACTCATGTGAAAGGAAATCTGAGCAAATCTGCAGGGCCAACACTTAAAGCCAACACAGGTTTTTGTTATGTTTTATTTTTTCTTGTAAAATTGTACTTCTAATATTCAAATTACAGGACTCAAAACATAGAACTCCAGTTTTGTTTTTACATGATAATTTTTCTGGACAGGGTCATACTTTATCATTGTAGGTTCTGTGTTTCCTTTATCACTATTTTTAAAAAGGTTCTAATATGAATGAGGAAGCCATTTGTATGGCTTCTCCATCCGGGGAGACTGGATCTCAGAAAATGGGAATCCACCAGTTCCAGTTATACACTTAAACAGGTTTTTTTTTGTTGTTAATCATAAATAATTATTATTTGCCATCACCTGTGGATAATTAGGGTTAGCTGACTCCATAACAGGACTGTTGACTCTTCGTTTGCTACCAGTAATGATGGAGCATTAGTTTGCCTTTTGTCACAAGAACGTAAATATTTTTTTGTTGATTTTTTTTTTTTTTAGCAATTGTATCTGAGTATATAGTCATTATGATTATATAAATATTACTGCATATTTTAACATGGTTCCCCAAGCTGTCATCTAAGCAGTGGGCTACAGAAGCACTTTCACATTACACTTATGCATTGCATTTTTTTTATTCCCAGATCCAGGACGCATGTGACATTACCCAGTATGAGAATATTTTTTATCTGTTCATGATTCTGGAACAACTTCTTCAAAATGAGACAGAAGAAAGTAACGTTTCAAGCTCACAGTATGACGGGGAAGAGAAAAACAAATTTATGAAGAACGTTGATCAAATTATTCTTCACCTTTCAGATGAATTCCCTTTGTTTTCTTTATATTTATGGAGAGTGAGTGTTCTTTTGAACTCAGCTCAAATACAAATTGATTAAAAAGGCCTACTTTTAACAGCGCATTTGTTATGGGAGTGTATTGGAAAATGTTTAAACCAGACAGGAAAATTGTCATTATTGTAAAACATTTACTTTAAACTACTGTCCCGTAGAACAGTTTCTGAGATAATGCAGTTTATTTCTGATTTTAAATATAGAAAGAAATGTAATAGTTCAGGTGTCATTTTGAATAAATACTGTTTCCTCATAGTGGAAAACAATATAGTGGTGGTTGCCGCCACAGGCAAAAAGGGCAACAAGAAAAGCTATTTCAGGTGGTATTTAAAATAAGCACTATCAACTTCTAAGTCTAGACATAATGAGGTTTCCAACCTAGGCAGCCAAATAAATGCCCGTCTTTAAAGAGTTGTGGAGCTTCTATGTGCTTTAGAAACACAGGGTGGTTGACAGTATTGGTAATAGCAAGTAGACTTAACTCCTGGAAAAAGTGGGGTGATGCATTAAAAGTGATGTAGCAAAGATTGCAGTGTGGTAGTGGAATCAGAAGCAAAGTAAATATATTATTGCTTATAACGATATAACTTATTTCTATCAGTTCTTTTAGAACAATCTTAGTTTCTGGTTTAATCAAAATAATAGTTTTCTGAGCTAAATAAAGACGGATACTTAATTTCACAACTTTATTACTTTTACTGTGTACTGTTTGGCTATACTTCTATATGGATATGCAATAGACCTAATTTACTCTGAGCTGACTAATGATTCACTTGAATAAACTGAGCCCCTTTTACGATTGCTTTAAACCTTTGTTGCCAAGACAAATGAGTATTGATAAAATCCCCTTAGTATTTTATGTATTATAGCTGATTTTTACATTTTTTATTTCTGTGGAATGAAATTATACTCGTAGGAAAAATTAAAGTTACATATTTTAATAGAAATCATCATAAGCATAGAAGACCTTTAGAATAAGAGTTCAGCAGTACCTTAACTAATCCAGCCTCTTTGATAAATTTGGAGGGTAATTATTATAATGAACAGCAATTTTTCTAGCAGTTAAATATTTTATCTTCCTTATTCACCATAAATATAAAACATTTTTAATATTTGTCCTTATCCTTCCAGTGGCAGTTTTATTTAGATTCATTTTTTATATAAGTAAAATTCTCTGAAGCAAAGCTATACTGAGACTGTAAATAAATGACCTTGTTAATTTGACTTTTATTTATTACAAATAATTAACCTGAGTATTCTGTACAAGTGAAATACAATAGTATTTGCAAAACAAGTTACTTTGCTGTTGAATTGGCTCCTGAAAGAGATTCTTATACTCGCTGAGAAGTGCCCAGCATTATGTTCTGTTTCTTAAAGCTAGTATTTAGTGTAACAATTGTTATACTTGTCTTAATGTAACAGTTGTTAATTGCTTTAGTTTAGCAAACCTCAAGATAAGTCTGTCTGATTTGTAAATCAGGTGGATAAGTACACCTGAATATTCACTCTAGGAAATCTGATGAATTTATCCAAATTAAAGGAAACAAAGCTAAATGAACAGAAACTTAAGTTTGGCAACCACTTAAGTTTGGGAACTCCTGGGCCTTTTTGTTATTGTTTTACTTACCTTCATTTGCTGTAGCTAGACTGCCCATTTACTGCCCTCCATGCACCTTACCTGAACAGTGCTGAAAGAATGATTACAAAGTGTGAGGAAGGGAGCAAACAAAAGGATACTGGTATCAAATTGTTAAACTAGTTCAAACAATATTCAATCATTTTATTTTTTAAAAACATCTTCAAAACTATGGAAACAAAAGAAAACAAAACTTGAGAGGATACTGTAGTCTGAATAATAGGAAAATGTATATTGTTTCAAGACTCCTGTTGTGAAGGAGTACAGTCTGAACAATAGATTCCATACCAGTGTGTATTTGCTTATCTGTTGGCCAATTAATACCTTTATATCAATAAAGCAAGTCAGGAGGAGAGCGATTCTGTGCAGATAGTAGTGTTGTCTCACCAGCAGACTCTCTAGGCCACTAGAAGGGCATGTCACGTTGCTCTGACAGGAATGTGGAACTGTTCCTTAGACAGGTTTTACAGTGTTAGGGAGTTCTGCTTCGAACACCATTTAAGTCTTCAGAAACTTAGGAGCCTGTGAGCAAAGATACTATGAACTGATCACATCTCCCAGTCTGTTTCACTATATAATTACATCATACAGTTAAACCATGTTGGCAACCATATCCCAGCTTTGGTGATACCAATAACCTTTGAAACTGTTTTAGGCAGATTGTTTCATGTTCCTCCAAGAGATTTTTCGTCAAGATGGGATTCACCTCAAGATGAAGACATAGAAACAGAAACCTCTGTGTGTAGATATTCCTGTGGGGTTGTGAAATACCTGTAAGGTGCCCTAATGTATTCTACTGGGCTCCAGCTGTCACTCCTAAGGAACACAGATCTTCTGTGAGTCCCGTTGTCACACATGTGGATATCCAGGGAGTGATCAGAGGTTTCAGGGTTTCCTAGTTCCTTTTCCAGGGTTTCCTGTTCATCCATTCTATGACATGCTACACTCAGCACACAGGGCTTCTAGATTATTTTTTGAGACATCTAATATTTTCCATTCAGTAAAGACCATAGGTCCCATACCTCTTCTGGATTTGGGATTCCTCTGTGGAGGCCAGATAAATAAAAAGTTGATATTGAAGCACCTACTTGGTAAGAATTTCAAGACTTGTAGTAAATCAAAGCCCCTTCCCTCAGTCAACAGGTTCTGGTTTTCTTTTTACCAGGCCACGCTGCTAGCCTGTCTGGTGTCGTTTGCAAACCTGATGAACAGGCACTCTGTCACCTCCTCCAGGTCACTGATATTAAACAGGGCATGTGCCGGAAAGGCCCCTTTGGTATTCTGTGTGTCACAGGTATCCATGTAAAGTATGACCCATTAACTACTACTCTGTGAACCTGAATATCCAGCCACTTTTTTCACCCAACTGGTTGGTTATCCACCCATGCAGACCGTAACATCCTAACTTGGGTACAGGGATGTTTTGCGGAAAGTCTTACTAAAGTGGAGGTCTAGAACATTCACTGCCATCTCCTATCCACAAATAAATTCATTTTTATCATAGAAATCAACTAGGTTGGTCAGGCATCATTTACCTTTGGTAAATCCGTGCTGGCTGTTCCCAGTCACCTCCTTCTCCTCCATGTGCTCAGAAATGTGTTTCAGGAGGACCCCGTGATTTTTTCAAAATGGACATGAAGGCTGAGTGGCCTACAGTTTCCCATTTTGTCCTTTTGTCCCCTTTTTGGAGATCAGTGTGACATTTATCTGTCTTCAGTCTATGACTTTTTAAAAGTCATAGCAGCCTTGCAAAGATACTGACCCTGACTTTCAGCACCCTTAGATGTAGCCTGCCTGAACCCACTGACTTGCAAGGACTTAAGTTCTTGCAAGTAACCCCTGACTTCATCCTCATTACAGCGGTTAGTTTCTCTCTTGAACCCTTTTACCAAGCACTGAGCCTTGCTGGTGAAGACTGAAGCAAAGAAGGCATTGAGTACGTCCTATTTGTGTGTCTGTTGTCACTGCAAGTTAGATGCTTTCCAAACTCTTAATGTGCTTGAGAGCTACCTGTGAAGTACTGTGATGGGGACTTCAAGAGTCCCCAGTAATTAATGTAATGTATTGTAGTTTATCTTTGCAATTCCAAAGAATCTAATCTTAAAATTTCAGAAATTTCAGAGCTTGTGTAAAACTATTTAATCTGAAACACAGTTTATTTTTGCCTATCCAAAAAAAAAAAAAAAAAATGCAGTAATTAATATATGTTTATATTTCATTGATTTAGATAAGGGAATTCAATCTTTAGGCCTTTTCTTGGTGTTGTAACAGAGGACTCTGAGAATACTCCTCCATAAAACCAAAAAAGTCTTACCATTCCGGCTGTTTTTATTCCTGCAGCCCGTGAGCACACCTGGCCTGCAAGGGACAACTAAGTGGATTCAAGCAAAGTTTGCATCTCAGAGGTGAAAAGCCCTACCTGTGATGTGTCTCACCAAGCAGAAGTGCAGGAGTTCTCCAAGCCCCCTGACTGCAGTGTAGCACTGCAGTTGAGCTTTTCTTGCAGTCCTGCTGCCTGTAATTTTGTGTTTATGCTGTTGGTTTCTTCTTGCAAAGCATAGCTCTCCACACTAAGCTTCATCGAGCTCAGTCATTTTCACTTCCCCCCCACATCAGTTTTGTAATAAGATGACACCCAAATCTACAAGAATTAAACTGACTATGAATTTAAGGATTTGGGGGAGCATGTCTAATGCTTACACAGAGAAAAAAAAATCAGTGTAAGCAAACTTATGTTGTAATGTGAAAATCACTTAGGTAATAACTGGAATGCGTGAGTTAAAGAAATACATGTTAGTCATGTACATCACTGGAAGTATTTTTGACACTTTCTTCACTTATTAGTTTCTAGTAAAGTTGAAAAGGGTATTAGAGGCAGATTATGCTTAACTCATTTCACTGTGAAGTTAGTGATCATGTTCTGCCTAAAATGCCCTTGTGGTTATTTTGAAATGAATTAAAGATTTTCATTTTTACCACAGCAAAATGTTGACAGCTGGAGGATTTTGCTGCATTCTGTGACTAGACTGCTTGCAAATTTCACATCTACTATTACTGCTAATACCTTCCCTCGCCTCTTCAGCTTTGCTTAGGCAGGGCATATCGTGAGAGTTTATCTGCACCTGTTTGGCAGTCGCAAAGGATGAAGTGCTGAAATGGTGTGAGCAAATTTGAAATAAGACAGGAGGCTCTCCTATCTATTTTACTTGTGCATGATGCTTCACCTTAATGAGGATTTTTTTGTTTGTTTGTTTGTTTGTTTGTTTTAACTTATGGATGCAAACATCATACAGGAACAAAGCAGCTCCCATAGAACATCTACCAAAAAAGTTTACTCCAAAGAGTAAAAAAGACTGAAACAAAAAGCAGACCAACCAACTTCATACATGACCTGGTTAATGAGCCTGTACGTTTTTACTTTTCTTTTTGTATTTTTATTCTGGATGTATTATTTTACAAAATATTTTGAGGAAAAGTGCATATTATAACCAAAATATGGAACCCACTTTTAGGCTCAATGATAGAGTTAATGTCAGCAATACTTTCAATGAAGATTAGAATTTAAAAATCACTAGATGTATATCTTACTAATTTTGAGACTGATAAATAGTAGATCATTTTACATAATGTGCTACCAATTTCTGATAAACAGGAATATATCCATTAAATATTCTGTGTCCCTGGTCAGATCTTATATTTTTCATTTACTTTGACTCTCTTACTTGTCTCCTACGATTCAGTCTTTCCAAGCAGCATTATTTGTCTTTATGTCTTATGAGCTGTTTTGATAATATCTTTCTGATATTATGATTCTTGGAGAGTAGTAACCCTAGGTGTGACTGTACCTGTTCTCCTTTGTATGATTCTGTCTTTGCTCAGCCATGCTGCAGCTGCATGTACAAAAACACCTTATGTTGTGCTGAATACATTACGTACCTAAGTCCAGGATTTTTTTTTTTTTTTTTTTTTCTTGCATTAAGATTTAGACATACATCTTTTCTTTCAGGAAAAGAAGTAGCTAAACTCCTCTGACCTTCCTGTGATGACACTGAAAGAGGTGGTTCAGGTGAAATGAGTCAGTCTCCGTGGCCACACACTTCAGCAGAGATGTTCGGTTCAGCGTGTGTGCAGAAGAGCACAGCCAGAAGGCTGCAGGGCCCCATGACCCTGAGCTCAGGATGAAGAGCAGTCGTGAGCAGCACGATGTAGTCTGAGTAGTGACCTTTTCAGGCAGTAGCTACAATTTCTTCACCAACCTGATAGCCTGCTATGATGGAATAACTGGCTGGGTAGATAAGGAGAGGGCAGGGAAAGTTGTCTACCCTGTTGTCTGCCTCCAAGGCTAGGCAATGAAGTATGGGCTCCATGAACTAACACTGAGGTAGACTGAAAACGGACTGAAGAGCAGAGCTCACAGGGTTGTGATCATGTACCCCAGGGATCAGTGTGGAATCCAGTCCTGTTCAACTTAATTCACCAATGACCTGGATAATGGGTCACAGTTGGAACTGTTTATCCGGGAGAAGGCTGAGGGGGGATCTTATTAATTTACTTAAATAACTGAAGGAAGGATCTAAAGAGGATGAGGCCAGACTCTTCTCTGTGCTGCCAGTGACAGGACAAGAGGCAACAGTCACAAACTGAAACACAGAAGGTTCCGTTTGAGCTGTTTTTCCTGTGAGGATGGCTGAGCACTGCAACAGGTTGCCCAGAGAGGTTTTGGAGTCTTCATCCTTGGAGATATTAAAACACTGTCTGGAGAGGATTCAGGGCTGACCCTGCTTGAGCAGAGGAAATGGACTAGGTGATCTCCAGAGGTCTCTTCCAACCTCAACAGTTCTGTGATTTGGTAGTTAGGAAAAGAAGTGTGTCTGTGGCATTTCTGATTCCTGGGTTTTCCTTTCCTGTTTGTATAGTTAACTCCTCTCTTCCTCTCCCTCTTTACCCTTTCTCCTTTCACCTTTGTAGAAGATACATGCTATTTGACCGACATACTACCTATGTGCAAAGTGTTAAGTCAGGGTAATCTGTATGGCTCCTCACAAACTGCATTTGTAGGTCTCTTGATTCAAAGGGAGTACAGGGAAGGCAGTAATAAGGGTGTTCTTTCTTTTGCTCTTATGGTACAGAATTGAAGTAGGTAGGTCACTCAACCACATGTGGAAAATCAGGATAAGTTCTCTCATTTGTGTGGAGCATTTGAAAACTATGTCTTGTACCCCTCTGCCTGTGTTTACATTAGCAAATATAGAGATACATTAGGAATGATTCTGTAGGGTGAAATACTTGATGCAGGGGCTTTCCATATATACTGCAGGCATTTTTGAGCATTTACTTTAGTCTGGATTTAGTCTACTCTTGTGAATTCAACACACATCAGCTGCTGGAGTGCACGAACACAGTCTTGAGCACATACTCTGGTTTCGTTACATCCAAAAGGAAACTAGTTTGTGCGCTCTGAGTCTCCCATACAGTGAGAGCTGCGAACACCGTGAACAGGGGTGATGATGAGACTTGCTTCAAAAGGTGTGCATCTAAAATAAAAGGCTAACGTGTGCGCACCATCTGAGTGCTATGATCACAGTAATCAGACCTCTGAGAATGGACTAAAAACCAAATCTTTTCATTGGAAGCTGAGTTTTCTGTTAATTCTCTTTCTAGTCAGTCTTGAACTATTTTCCTGCTGGCTTCACAAGGAAAGAGAGAGTACATCTACCATTAGAAATTTTTAGCTGTACTTGATGAGGGAAAACGTCAGAGCAGTGATAGATAAGGGTTTGAGTCTCAGGGTGTAATCATTAAGCTTTTTATAAAGGGAGATGGGGAAGAGAGTGGAGGAACTTTTTGTGTCCTACAGTACCTGGAAAAAGAAAAGGAGTGATCCTTGCTGTGTTCCTGAAAGAAAGAGAGCATAGTTGTGGACAACCATTGTCAGGAAAGAACTAAATTTTGGTTCCCAAGTGAGTCAAAGTACTTCTTCATCATTCTGAATAAAGAGTTACATCCTCCTCTATAAAGTCTCCTATTAACTAATGCTAAGCAGGACCTTGCTAAGCATGTCAACATTAAATGTCTCCCTGATAACTGTTTTATCTGCTGCAGTTCCTGTTCAGAGGCGTGTAAATGTTCATCACACTAGCCAGGCCTGGTCAAAGGCTACAGCTCTAATAGCAAAGTGACCAGTGCTAGGGCCTGTCCTCTGGCCACCAGGCCAACTGGCTATGGCCACTTGGTGAAAGTCTCCAAAGCAGAGCTGTCATGTCCAAGATACCTGTTAATGAATGGTGCCTGGCGTGTGTCAGCACCCGAACTGAGATAGAAAGAACTGTTCAGATCAGTGCTAACTGGCCTGGGCCAAAAGTGTGCCAGGGACCATTCTGGCAGTTCACCACTAAATATGAATCAGTTCTGTGCCCTGACAAAGGTAGAGACAAAATCACATTGTTTTCCAAGGTCATGAGAAGATTGAGATGGATTTTTGTGCAGACAGTCTTGTCACCAGAAATATGTGTATATGTGTTGTTCTTTCTCTATAGCCCAGGTACTTGTGTGTGACAAATTTACAAGTTCCTTTGCAAGATTTGTGCTCTTTGCTTTAAATGTCATTCTACCCAGAAAGAAATATTACCTAAGATATTCAAAAGGCCTAAAGAGGGTGTCAGAGGAAGTCACAGAGGAAAGAAAAGAGCAATGTTTTATTTAAGTGATAAGCCACAAGGCCTGAACTCCCAGGAAAGAGAGTAAAGGGAACTTTTGGTAAAAGGAGTTCTGAAAAGCGCAACCAGTGTCTGAATATGCTTCCAAAGTACATGGGGTCCATCACATACATGTTGCACATATTCAACATAAGTTGCATCACATATGAGGAGTCTTTTGCAGAAGTTTATTCTGGGTTAAACCTTAGCGTACTTGAAATTGTTTTCTTGCTAGTGGTATTAAATTTGCTTTTTCTAGTAATTGAAAATGTCTGTGTTAGGTCTCTAGTTATTACATTTCTTTCGACTTCTTTGTGCTTAGTTGTAATTTGTAACCTTTCTCAATGTACTCTATCTGCCTGGGTTTGAGAGCGTCACTAATAGTTTCTACTCCTTCTCCCAAATTACTTACGACAGCATCCGACAAAGTTAGTCTTAAGACCATCCTCTGCAAGACACAGGGTAACTGTCTGCAGTCAATTCACTCCCATTTGTCTTGTCCTTATGTAAATGTTCCTTCCAAATGTAACCTGACCAAGGAGAACCTTAAAAAAAAAAAAAAAAAAAAGACAATCAGCAAGACAATCAGAGATCTCTGAAGGAGAGAAGAATGAGCCAGGCTGGGAGACACAATCAGCAAAACTAGAGGTCCTGTGATGTATATATATATATATATATATACAGGTTCCAACTTCAGCATCTGTTTAAATCTTTGGTAGCAACACTGATCCTATCCTCACATCAGCTCCTGTGAGTTATCCTAAAGGATAGTGACTGTAAGTGGATGCAGCTGACAGTAAAAACGACTCAGGGGACAGGAAATCTCTTGGAAAAAGAAGAGAATCTTCTTGTTTTGACCTCTAAAATGAAAGCTTTAGTTGAAACTGGGCTTCACAGTAGTCTCTGGAAAAAAAAAAGGTGTTTACAAAAATATGTTGGAGTTCTAAAAGTTACAATAGAAAATATCTGCTTTTAAATAAAGGCTTTCTCCTGAAGTATCTGCAGCTGGAATACTACAGAAGGGAGAAGTTGGAAGTGAAGGTGAATTCACTGTGCAAGAAATTTGGAAGGTAAACAAACATAATAAGTAGTGGCAAGTAAAATCAACTTTTCACTTCAGCCCCAGAAGCTGAAGCTCTAGAAATGGGTTGCTAGTAAGAAATATGGTTGTGTATGTGACTATGTTAAACTTGAATATAGAGTTGAAAATACTGACCTAACAAACTTTGATTTAATTCAAAACCGTAATGAAATTTTGAGAATACTTATAATCTCTACAGTTTCACAGGTTCATAAATTTTTCCTGTTAGAATTCTGTCTCAGAATTTCACTTAGTTTTTCTTATTTTTAAATGTGATTTTGTAGTAGTACTTAGAATTGGGAAGAGATATGCTTTTACTATTCAGATGCTATAATAACTGAAACTTTTATTATTTGAATTGATGAACTGAAAATATGTTCCAGCTGAGTGATCCTTTCTTTTTTCCCTATTACAGATTCAGACTGGAGAAGTCCTTCCTTTAGCATTATGCATGTACTTAAAAATCAAGCATATACTGAAAACTACAGTAGAGAAAGTACATTTCATATACCTTGAAAAAAACAGTGCCATCCTTTTTCCTGGAGCGTCCACTACCCTAACTTTCAGAAAGCAGGCAGAAAAGAAAAAAAAATAGTGGTTTAAAAAGAAGGTAGAAAATGTGACTGTGGAACAGCTCTAAACCAAGACCTGGAAGGCATAATATTTACAATAGGGAGAGAATGCTATTTACAGTAGTAATTGATTTTTTGCTACAATATTATTTTGAAGTACGAAATTCATCACTGTATTGTAAAAAATAATTAATTTTTTTTTTCCAGATTTATATATCTTTTGTATTGTTTCTATCTGTTTACCGACTGGTGATTTGGTAGCCATAAAGCATACTTTTCACATGTTTAAAGCTTACATAGCTTCCTTGAATTACTAGACTTCCAATATCTACATTTCTTTTTGTCTCTCAGGTTTGTTTTATTTAGAATGTTATATATATTCCCAACTCAAATTCTACAGACATTATTTACATTTCAGTTAACTTCTTATTTAAAATATAACTACACAGCTGATCTCCACCTAAGAGGAAGATTGTTGCAGTATTTTGTAATCAAAAAAAAGCCTAAAACTTCAAATGACTAAGTAAAGTACTAATATTAAAGGATTTCATTCAGCAGATCAGATTCCATTAAGTACAGAACAAAATTTTTCAGACAAATGTCAATAGGAATTCTGTAGAAAAAAATATTACTCATTAATGAGCTGGAAGCCATTAAGATACAAATCTTTGAAGAAGTAAGCTGCATTTGTATTGAAGTATAATCCTCTCATGTAACAGCTGCCAAGTTTGACTCTTTCTAAAAGCTTTTCCTAATGCCTCACTGATTTCTGTTTCCTACTCAATAAGTTACAACATAATTAGCATAGAACCTAGGGGTAGATGATCAATCTTAACTTTTTAAACTATTAATCTTCCTTTCGTATTTATTCTTTCAGCAATGTTCTTTCTATATGAGATGCTGTGCTGCATGAAAGCTGCCACTTCATTTACTCTTAAAAAATGCTGAGGTGATGAAGGGTGGAGAAATTGCCATCATTATGCAAACACATGAGTTTACTGATATAGGCAGTCTCACAGCTGTCTAAGTTTTATTTAAAAATAAGGCTGGCCAGTAAACAAAAATTTCATTGACTGAATATTTGAAGTCTTTTAAATTAACCTTATTACAGTAAGAAAATAAAGCTTGACCAAGAATAGGTCACTCACCTGGAATAAACAAGTTCAAGCTTTCATTCTGCTGCAGTTGGATAAAGCAAGGTCTTGAACCTATTTCTCTCATGTTAATGCTTGTCTTAGCTTACCAGTTGACTGTCATTCTGTCCCTTTTGCAATTCACATAGTTTTAATCTAATTAAGTTCTGATTAATATGGTATTTTTAAACCAATTAAAAGTTCTACTCAAACTTCAGAAAAGTTACCCAGGAGGAAGAAAAAAAAAATTGATAAAATCTTACTCTTAAAAAGACCCATCTTCAACATTCAGAGGTTAATATTCCTCTCCCCCGCCTCCCCGTAATGTAATTTTTTAAAAGTTTCCAATCAGCTCTACTTAGTTCTGAAAGGGGGGAAGCAGTTCACTACTGTAAATCATGCTCGGCACTTAAAGATAATTTGTAGAGCAATTAAAATAGCTACAAAGATTTTATGGCGTGCAATTATGTTTCTTCCATCAAAACATCATTAGTAGGAAACTTGTTTACCCTTGCAAGTAGAACTTGTTAAATATAAAGAAAAATGCAACTTGCAAGTATTAAAGGGCAGATTAAGGGACAAATTAGATGCCCAAGGAGTCCTTTTGAAGTGGGGTTTTTGTGTGCTCAGCTTCATTTTTTCTAGCTTTCACTGCAATAAAAGTACAGAGCTCAGCAAACATACTGAGGCACATGTAGCTGTTGCCAGTTGCAAATGCAAAGTATTGCATAAGTAATAAATATAGAAGGTTATGTAGTTAAGTGAAAGAGCAGTATGTGCTTAACTTGAGTACTATGTTGTGGCATTTACCTGTTTTGTGAACATATACATGCTTATATGTTCTTAGGATCGTAGGAAAACGCAAGTTGGAAGGAACCACAGGATACCTCTAATCCAACCTCCTGCTCAAAATAAGAACAGCCATGGGGCGAGAGCAGCTTGTTCAGTGATTCATCCAGTCGCGTCCTGAAGATCTCCAGTGATGAAAAGTGCACAGCCTTTCTGGGCAAATGCTTACTCTTTGGCAGGCCTCATCAGGAAGCTTCTGCTTACCAAGGCTGCACATCTCTTATTTCAACTTACACCTGTGTCTTGTCCTCCCTCCATGCACCGCTCTAAAGGGCCTAGATCTGTCTCCTTGATATTCTCCCTGCAGGCGCTGGCAGGCTGCTGGCAGGTCTCCCTGACCCCATCTCTTCTGCAGGCTGAACAAACCCAGCTTGCTCAGCCTCCTCTCACCGAGCAAGTGCTCCAACCACCAGCTAGCCTAGAGGCCTCTGCTGAGCTGAACTCCACTGATGTCTTTCCTGTGTTGGGAACCCAAAGCAAGCTGCAGTGGGCAACATGTGGTCTGACAAGTGCCAAGCAAAGGGGCATAATCCCTTCCCTTGATCAACAAGCCCATGGTGCTTGAGGACTTCAGCTGCAAAACAAGCTATATACAATACTATACAGTTGCATAAGTCATTCCTCTCTACATCCTGATGCTGATGAGGTCACAAGAAGAATGAGGACCAACATCAGAAAGGGTTATTGTTTTGACTTATTAATAACTGGAGATATAAGTATGTCTTATGGGAGAATGCTAGAAATTTTGGATTGTTTAGGCTAGCGAAGAGACGACTTAGGGTAGCAATGATAACAGTTTTCAAATATATAAGGTGTCTTTAAATATTTCACCTGATTATTTAATTCTGATTCATATGTAATACTTTGAAGTTTACAGGACTACTCCCATGAATCAACATGACAGAACTTAGTTATCAGAGCATCCTCTAGCTGAACCAAATGAGATTTAAAATATTTTATAAAAAAATAAGATTTAAAACACAAATGGAACTAAGTCGTACTTTGCTAAAGTTTCAGAAACTTAGGCTTTTAGCTGCAGATAAAAATAAGACTGCATAAATTAATTTGAGGTGTTAATTGTGTTTAACCCATTGATGTGGGAACGGGTGAAAATTGAGTGGGAATAAGATCAGGTTAGCAAAGAGGAAATGTTCAAATCATTTATTAGTTTCTAGGCACCCTCATGTTTTAGGGAGAAAATGGAGGATGGAAGAGAGAGCTTCGCTTCTGTGTTTATTCAATAGACTGTTCTAAAGTGGTAGAAGTTGTGTCTTATTTTTTTCTTGCCAATGCTCCTGGAAATAAACAGAAGTAGCTCATCCCTGCAGTAGGGTACTGAACTCCCAGGTGTCACTGTTGAAGGTGTACTTAATTTCTCATTTCAGGCTTAAATTGAAAAGTCTACTCCTTTGACTGATCTTGTTTTCTTTTTTGGGGTGAAACAGATCAGTTCCTTTAAACTCTGCAGATAGAAGAGGTTGGTAAGTATCTAGTAACTTCAATAATAGGCTAGACTTCTACACAACTTTCCTCAGATGCTCATTCATTCTTCTCAGTTGTATTGTCATCTCTTGCTAGGCAGTAACAATTTGGAGTACAATGAAAAGATAAGTTTATGCCCTAAATAGCTTTGAATCTAAAATTAAATTTAACTCATCAGTATGGCAGAGTTAGGAAAGTAGTCGTACCAGCAGCTGTCAGAGTTATAAAGTAATTTCTTATGGCAAATTTTTAAATCTGAAAATGCTTTAAATTTAGAGGGAAATGTCTAGAGGGCAAGTACGATGGATTAAACCATGTTCAGGTTTAACTCCTATAATAATCGTGGAGTTTGGAATCAGGAAAACATAATACTAAAGTGGCATTTGAAATTCTAAGGGGTAATCCATACACACACACACACACATTGAAATATTGGGTATGCATACACTGAACTATTCCAGACTGAGTGCTTGTTCATCTTTGCAGTATACTTAGGTTATTGCCCAAACATTCCAACCTTTGATGATCTGTGGAAGAGCATCATTAATAAGGGATGCAGAATGCATGATGATGATTCTGTGATTCAGTGATTCTATTCTCACTTTCTCTTCTTTTCAGCTGTTCAGGGTAGTTGGAATATTTTATAGCCAGCAGTTCTTTCCTTGTTAATATAGCTTCCCTTTCATCACTTACAGGGTTGCTTTGGCCCATGAAAGGTTTTGTGTATATTTAGAAATATTGGTCTGAACTTCTTCATTTTGTTTATGTCATTTTGTGATCAAACACTACTTTTTAGTTGTACAGTGGCTGAACACACTGACCACATTAGTTGTCTGTATTGTCAAAGAACATCTATGGAAAATGAGACTAATTTCAAGAAATTACTGTGCTATCAGATTCTGGAGTTTTCTTCCAGCTATGCTAGTGCCAGAGACTGGACATGTTCAGTTCCTTGCCTGGAATGTTTCCCGCCTCTTGTAACCAGCAAATTTCTCCAATCCCAAGTCTTGAAAGCTCCAGAGAGGTCGTTTCCTTACTGAATGACCTGGCACCATGAGATCCTAGTCTTCTCGATTTCTCTGGTCAGCCTATTTCCCAGGGTTTGAATGGAATATAAGCAGACTCACAGAGTAGTCCCATCTTAAGGAACTGCAGTTACATATTTTTGAGCCTGACTGAAGTACGCATTAATTTTGTAGACTGATAGAAGACAGTTTGAATGAGTCATGAGTCAATGAATGACTCAGTCTGGGCAATTATCACAGTAAATTTCTCAGACAGTTTCCTTACTGTGTTTGATACTAGCTTTTAGAATCTTTCCTGGGATCTCCTGGTATCCTTAGGTCCTTCTCCAGCAGTCACGTGTACTTTTTGGACCAGCCTCCTTCCTGGTATTATATAGACTAATAGAAAGTTGACTTTCTGGTTTCCTAATCTTCAGCTCAGCCTTTGAATACTTCCTCATCTTGCTCTTTAGGCTCATGTGTTCTTTTCTCATTCCCTTGGCCTTGATTTGTTCTGGACAGGACCAAGCAGTTCCTGTGCAGTGTCAACTGCTTTTTCTTACTACCCTTCTCTCTACCTCAAAGTTTCCCTTCCATTTGTTCTCAAACTGTATGCCTGACAACTCCCATTTTGATTAAGGGTACTCAGACACATTTGCAGACCACAAAAAAAATCTACTTGTCTCGAACTCTCCCTTTTTCAAATTTAGCCTTTTAGATAAGTTTAGATGAGATGAAAGAAATGTTACTAGAGCTGTTCTGTAAAATTTTCAATAAATACCTCTATTTTAAAATCATCTGGTAATTTCTGTGAGTGAAGCGTGAGGAAAAAAGTCTTTTTAGCAGCAATGACATTTTATGATTTGAATAAGTAAAATTACTTTAATCCATTTCTCTGCAATAAGCTAAGTTTATCTCACTGCCCTTTTAGTTGAACTCTCTGATCTGAACTAGGAATGCACGTTCAAATCTTTTCAACAATAGTTAAAGCTGTTGTGGCAGACAGAGCATTAGTTATTGGCTAAGAAAGGATTGGAGGATCAGTATTTTGGTGGCTGTTTTTTTAAAGTAATAGATACTCTATCTCCAGTAGTTTCTCATCACATAAGTAATAAAAAATCCTCTGTATAACTTCAGTGACCTGGTAATTTTATGATTGAGGAGAAAATTATTGTCAACTCATTGGTCTGTTGATTCAGTCTTTCAGTTGATTTACTCGTTATTTGTTTTTAATTAGCTGCACAATTTATAGTAATTTAGCCCCAGTAATAGTTACATTTTTCTCTACTCACTTCCTCTGTTAAATCAAAATCCATACATATTAAAGAGAGTTCTCCCAAATTACATCATTAGTTCAATGTTTGTCAGTAACTCAGCCAATAACTTAGTTATTTAAGTCGTTCTTCTAAATTACTGCTTTTGTCTCCCAAAAATCGACTGGAAAGTCGATGATGAAAAGCTAGTAAAAAAATGTAATGTGTTTTGAGGGGAAGATGTACCACGGCTAAATACAAAGCAGAGAGACCATGGTTCATGGTGTTAGTTAGGGACTTCCAGTCCAGGGACTCCCCTCACAAGTATGTGAGTAAGGTATGGCAGTTTTAGAGGAAGCTCTGAAAACTAAGATACTCAATATCAGAACTTCCCTCAAAACTCAGAGTCAAAGCCTTTGCCTCCAAAGGGCCTGTGCTCCAGCTCCCTAAGTAGCTTTCTGAGCCTCGGAGTGACACAGTGACTATCAGCTCAGGCACTAAGGAGCTTTCTCTCTACGCCAGAAACAGGGTGCTCTCAGAGGTTCATTGAAGATGAATTCAGTCAGTAGAGTTAATGGCTATCAGAAATCTTCCCCACCCTTTGGTCCAAATGCAAAATGTGTTTTTATTTGGATACCTTAAGATAAACTTAGAATAACCTCTTGCAGAAGAGTTCTTCCTTTTCTTACTTGCGCTGATGTAGCTGGAGCTCTTCTTCCTTGAACATCTGTAATCCAGTATGTGTGCAGCAATCCAAATGTGGTTTCACCAGGTTGTCAATGGAAAATAGCACTTCTCTATTCTATTAGCAATACCTTTCCTGATGTATATTAGATTCCCCTTTGCCTTTTCAGCAGAGCCTCCTATTGACAGTTCAATTATCCTATAATGGATCCATACTTAACTTACATACAGTAACTCACTGTTCCTCTGTGGTTCTTAACTGAGTATTTTTAGCAGAGCTATAGAATCTGGAGACCTGGCCTAACACAATATTGAGCACTGGAACAATTCCGTGGTATTCTTCTGATATGCTACTCCTGATATCATGTAACAAGTTTATGGGAAACATTCATTGTAAAATGTTCTGACTTATTATCCTTCCATAGTAGATATTTTGGTGTTTGTAAAAATACAGTGAAATTAAGTAAGATTTTCATGAAATTATGCATGCAATAACATTTTGGTATGAATGAGATATAACTATTTTAGTTCTATTTTATTATGTGCATTGATCCTTTACTTTTGTATTAATTGTACAGTCCTTTTAAGTCCTCAAATTTTCTTGTTAATATTTTAGTCATGCTTCAATATGCTTATGAAAAAATATGAGAACTGAAGTACTGAAACTTCCTGTAGTTGCTTCATTCTGTGGGTTGTAAACCTGTTGTAGTAGGGCTTGCAATTAAAATGTATTTACAACATATTTCATGGTCATTGTGAAATAAGAAATATGTCAAAAATATACCATATTGTCTCCTCTTGAAAAGAGAGAAAATAAGGAGAATGTTGGTAGTAGAAAAAAACAGATGCCTGCCTAACATCAAGAGGTAGAAAGACCTTCAGTAGGCTTAGACCAAAAAATCATGTCATGGGAAAGGGAGGAATATTCTGGTACTGTTTTCTTTCTGTAAGACTAAGAACAGTTTTTTACTTGAAGGTAATGCTTAAACTGTTCCCAAAAGCAGTGTCAGGGCATTATGTTTCTCTAATAGTGTGGTAGTTGAAAGGTTTGGAATAATTTGTAGATAAACACAATATCTTCCTTCAAAAAGTTGCAGTAGATTGTGGGGTCTAAACTGTATTTAAATTGCATAAATTTTCCCACTCTAGACTGGGTTTGGAATAATTTCATATGGTGTAAATCACAAAACAAAAATAACATTTCAATTCAGGTCTCCGAACTAACATCTGACTTTACAAATAGGATCTAAAAATAAGATTTAAAGATTATTTGTGCATCAATGGTAATCAACCCATATGTTTATTCCTAAATTCTAAGGCTCCTCTTTTGTCATTTCTGGGGAACAGATGCTGCAGGGTAAGCAGTGGGCATATTTTCTTGATAATATTGAAATGTGTTTGGAAAATTCAGGCTAAAAAAAGTAATGTTTTTTTTTTTTTCTCAAAAACTTTAGTCTTCCTAGTCTTAGAATATGTACTTATCATCAACATCTTAGTCCTTAATCTTGTTTGCGTTCAACCTGGGGAAAATAATAATCTTCAAAAGGATTATGTGATTTTTGGTTCCAAACATTTCCAACATATGCCACCTGGGACGTATCATGATTATAAGAGCAAACTCATCCATTTTGAAAGACTGATGGTTTTCCTTTAGCAGACTGAGATAGGAACAAGTTTAATGACAGAAGTCAGAAAATCAGTTGGCCTTTTACTACAGTGAAAAGGTTTTGTGAAAAGGTCCTTTTTTAAAAAAAATATTGTTCTTTGCAGTGTTGCACATGAAGTGCTTCAGAATGATTGCAAAACCAATGTTAGTGTTTACAAGGAAAGCGCTTGGTTGATGAATGCTGTGAAACAAGTGACAAAGGGACAAAAACCTTAAAAATTATGCTTCATATAAAAGTGCACATTATGAAACATTGCAAAATAAAAACATTGATAAAGTTTTTATTTGTGTCTTCCACAAGAAAAGTGTTTCATGTGGAAACATATGCCTTTTCGTGTGGTTTAAGTTGTGGTAACATCAGGCATTCAGGATTTGACAGGCTCATATATAAATAGTTTAAGAAGTTTTATTACATCAGAAGTTAATTCAGGACAAATGACATTACCATCTCCACTGTTGTAGTAAGTGTGTACCCACTACACTTGTCATCTGGAAAACCATTTTGCTGTTGAATAAATACATTAAATACATAGAGCAGGGAGCAAGGTGAGGTTCCACAAAAAAAAAAAAAAAAAAACAAACCTTTCCATTCAAGACAGAATCTCAGCAGTACTCCTACATATCTGTGCATTTGTTACATTCCAATTAGAAAAAAAAATCATTGAATTTCACTGTCTACATTAAGTTATATGATGGGTTTTTCAACAAGGAAACTCATTTATTCATTTAACATTTTTTGTGTAATGACAAGATTACATCTTAACAATTGTATTGGATTTTTGCCTTTTCTGATGCAACATATCTAATACAAAATGGCTAAGATAAAATACTGTCTCACGAAATAAAGCTCTGTCAAATAAGCATAATGTTTTTGTTTCAGAACCTTTACTGGGATTCTTTAAAGTTCACGATTGCTGGAATCCTGCTTCAATAATCTAAGTTTTCTGATGACTCACACATCAGATACCTTTATTCTGAAATTTTTAAACACTTTACCATGTTGATAACTCAGTCTGTGTTTGATCTGTGATTTACTTCCATTTTCTCTGCACATTCTTTTTTTTTTTTTTTTTTTCTGTCATAAACCCCTCACCGCTAACGTCTCTGTGGAAGTTGGCTTTGGGAAATTAAGAGGATGGAAAGATTTGGGAGGTAGTGGAGAAGGTAAATCTGGAGCAAATTTGTAGATGGAGGTGGCTGTGGTCCATCCTGAGCCTGAGGAGGAAGCAGATCCATCAGGTCTGATTGCAGCGACTCTTGTGCTCCTTGACAAGTACCAAAGCTGCAGCAAATCACCATGACTAGTCTTCATGAAGGAGATGCAATAAAGCAGTAAGGTGGTTAGTCACAGAAGATAACTAAATGACAAGGGGCTTAAATGAGGCCTGTATTTCTCTGAGCTGGGACATTTTGTCCCTAGGTGGCACAGTCGTGACTCTACACCAGGGGCAGAAACGCTCTGTGCGAATTTAACAGAAGCAGGGCTATCGCTAAGTAATCTCTCATAATTACTGGGGGGTTTTACCTTCAAAAAATCAAAGAAACAAAAAAAAAAGAATTTTCCTGTCCCACAGGATAGACAACTCTTTTAAAGATGCTACTAAAACCTATGTGTTCTTTTAAAACAAACATTTTAAAACAGAGATACTTTTCCCACTAGAATTGTTTTACAACTTAATTTCCTGTGAAAATATTTTCTCTTGCTTCTTATTCTAATTGCATCTGCACAGAAGTCAATAAACGTATAAATGATGCTTATTTTGTATTCTAAATCCTAACCAACTATCCTTGCGTAACAAAGCTGTTGCCATGTCTGGTAGTGAAAACTCCGATGAAGTATGCGTGCAACTTACAGTGAAATACATGCACAAGAGCTCACCTAAGTACCTTAAAGAAATCACTGTCAGGGCTTTACACTGTAAGGCATAAAACCGCTGTGCTGTTTAAGATCCACTTTACATTTACTGCATATCCCAAACTTTCACTGAAGCCAGGAGGAATGGATTAAAAAAATAACCACAGGACCCAAAGGACTTTCATATTGGCTCTCTGGTGAGTTTTAAAATGCTACTGAGTACATGATGCAGTTTATCACGGGAGTCTAATAAAGTAAACATGCTTGCATGTCTGTAAAATTGAAGTGCTGCTACAGAGAAACACATTTCAGCTGTTGTGAAAACACTGTAGCTTTTAATTCTGTATAAGTAACTAAAATCCATTCTGGTTTGCTATGTGAATGTCAGCTGCTCCAGCAGGATGATTTATGCGCATCATTAAAATAGCAATAGTAGGAGGATTTACTATACCATATTATAATTTTCACTCTGACTAACAAGGAAAAGGAAATAAGACAAAGATACATAAGCAATGAGGACAAAAAAATGCATATTTTATTTTGTTATGAACATATTTTACATCACCCCATTGTATTCATAGGGCCTCAATACATTAATTAGAGAGTTGCCATAGCCAGCAGAAAAGTTCTGTCAGTGTGTAGCTATGGCAAGGAGCAGAGCAGGAGGTTGGGATATAACAGCCTCTAAGTTAGATTTGGAAACTTTCAGAAATGAGCTAGTAAGTGGGGACTTGTCTGATGAGAGAGAAAGGGAAAGTAAAGTGGGTTTCAGTGTCAACGGCTAAACTATAAAGAAAGTTTTTAGTGTAAACCAGAGGTGCAGATAGGGAGAAAATCTTCATGATATGTTGAGTGGTGCAAATAGAGGAAACAGAGGGAGGGCGAGATGAGAGGTGTAGACTAAGCATGGAGGAGAGTGCGTGAAAGAGGTCAGAGAGACTGGGGATCCTTAAGAGTAGGGAGAAAAGTTTTAATTTGATTTAAAAATACCACGGAGGCTAAGGAAATCTGAGAGAAGTCGGTAAGGTGCAGCTGCTTGATCAGAGCATGCACCTCACTTGCCTGGTGAGCTGTTAAGGACTGGGTACGGCTTGACGAGAGGATGAACAACATGCAAGATGAGAAGAACTTGAAACCTGAAACTGTTTAAGACTGTTAAAACAGACACAAGGGCAATGCAAAGATAGATCACACTGAGGTTTTTACAGGAAAAATGACATGAACGAAAAGCACCTGCTACCTATGAAAGCCTTAAGGGTTATCGTAATAACTAGGCTTAAGAACAAAGTCACGGTCTGAGACCCAGGACCCAACCAAAGTGCTAAGCAGAAAATAATAATGGTACGCTGAGACTAAGCAGCCTGAACCAGAGCTCTCTGCTTCATCCTGCTCAGTGCAAAGCTTCGTGGGGAAGGCAACGGATGCATCACGGTACATCAGTGCACAGAAGACAAAATTACAGCACTACTGTTACTGCAGTTCTGGGTACTCAGAATAGAGTCCTAGACCTACATAAACATGGCTAGGTCCTGTAAAATTCAAGCAGGTGAGTTGTAGAATCCCCAAGCATTAGAGAAGAATGCAATTATATCAAATTAATGAAATGGAGGGATATTGCAGCCACTCTACACCAGAGCTTACAAAACACAAAGTAACTTCTCACAGCACTATTTAACTTCTGCCTGGACCCAGTGCGGACTTTAAGGGTACCTTTTGCTTCTACTTCAGTTTCATGAGTATAACTGGGACAGAACAGGATCTCACATTCCACCAAAACATTTAATTTGTTCCAGCTCTTTTAGCCCCATTCCCCAATGTACTAATGTTTAAGAGTTCTTGCAGCCTCAGCATGAAGGGTATCCTGTGTTATCTTCTGCCTCGCTTGTTAAAGAGAATTATTTATTTTCTCTGCATGTGTGGAGTAGGTGCTAAACACAAAAGCACCCAGCCAGCACACAGATAGCACAGCTGTTTCTTTTTCCTTCACCAGCATCTGAGGTGAGGTGATAAAAGAATCTAGGAATTAGTCAGCTATTTAGCAAAATTTGAGGATGACTGGAATAAAATGGGACACCTGGCTTCTGTGAAAGCCAATCCCATTATATCAGAAGTAAAATCAGCTCCCTTTAAGCCAGATGTCACTAACTTAGGAACAGATCCAGTAATGGATTCACTGATATGCTCTACTGAGATAGCGTAATGTTGCAAATTGGATTTTGTTCTTGAAAAATCCGAAACACGGTTAGGCTCATAATCATAACCATCTTCGTGTGAGCAATGTCTGGTATGTCAGAATGAAATCCAAGACAGCTGAACCACCGAGCAAGGAGTTAATTAAAACTGGCCATCTACAAGTGTTGAGAACAGGGCTGTATTTTGAAGTACTGCCTTGAAATTCCAGCACGGAATCCTTACAAGTGCCTAAAGGGGGGGCCTCTTCTCAGAGCTGGTTACTCTGTGTGTGTGTGTGTGTGTGTTTGTGCGTAGTCATCTCCTTCCTCAGGGCACATGTCTATAACTATTCATTAATAATGGAGCAGGGCTCACCTCTTTCTTTCAAAGGTTTGTTATTTGGTGGTGTTACCTGTTTCTTGTATACGCCCAAAATTTAATCTCCTAGGAAAAAGTCTTATGTTCAGTATTCTTCTCAGCCCCTCATATTCTCAGCTGTAGTCCACCAGAAGATTATCCTATCCACCAATTTAGAAGTCAGGGTAGGCAGTCACCTTTCTAACTTTTCATGTTAATTCCGTGGCACTTCTGTATGCAGAAAGGCATATGAGATTTTGGGGCTGAGAGGGAAAGAAGACAGGTGAATGGCTGACACCGGTAGCAGGTAGTCGAGACACCTCTCGCCGCGAGCGGCCCTGCTCTGCTGAGGCTGCGGGGTGCGACCTGGCTCTGCTCCCCTCACGCCTCTTTCCCGGGGAACTTTGGGCAGGAATGCTGCCGTCCGCTGCGCCCCAGCCCCTCTTTGACCGAGTAAAGCTCAGAGCTGCCCAGGAGTCACTCTGGACACTTGCAGAGGTAAAATCGCAAGACATACGAAACTTCAATGTTAATAAAGAAACCCATATGGGGTTCTAGTACTTTGACAGGTAGACAGCATTACAGCTGGGTTTTCAGGACCATGAACATTTGTATACACACCATTCTTTTTTTTTATTATTATTATTAATTTTTTGAATAACAGTGTTTAATGCATTTTGTTCTTAGGCAAAATGTCAATAGATTTGGTACTCTACTTTCAAATCTTTTGAAAGTAAAATATGGAGAAAGTGTTTTTTTTTTTTTTTTTAAATGGATAGTATTAAAAGATTAAGTCAAAATGATTAATACAGGTTGGTGGTGACAAGGTAATTTATGAGCTGTTAATTGCCATATGGTGTATTTCAAAACCACACATTACAGAATAAAAGGAATACCAGCTGTGTGTGCTAATATTGATAAGACCATACAAGGAACATGTGACAGCCACAGCTGGGTAGCTGTAAAGGAACAGGTGTTTCCTTTACACTATACAGGTAAAAGGCATACAGGCAAGTGAAAGAGTGTTTCCTGTATTGAATATAATTAGTTATGGTGATTTAAATTAATAAAGCTGAATTCATAGATGAAAATAATATATTTTCACAAGACCATTTTTCTAAAAATAGGATGAACCAACAGGCAAGTCAGTATTTATCCAGAAGGAATGGACACTAGCAAAAAAACCTGGTTAGTTAGTTTGATAAGATCAGAATAATCTTATTGTGAAGAAGTCTTACATGGCACTGATAAAAAATTTAAGTGCTTTAGATTTTTAGAACTGAAGTCTTAGCTATGAGGGATTGAAAAGATGAAAACTCACCCAACAAGACTTGAAAAAGCTGAGGCTTTCACAAATGTTGAGTGCTCTGACATGAGTACTCCCATGATGACTGGGAGGTGTAAGGATAGTTGGTGGAGAGCATCCATTCTCAGGACAGCCTAGTTCAAACCAGCTGGTCTTTATGTATGGGACTGTCACTGACAAGCACCCCTTCACAACTTTATTTTTTTAATACTCTTGCTTAGCTAAATTATTGATTTATTAATGACTGTCAGTTACATATTCCTATCACATCATCTAAGAACTAACAGGTTAGATACTTCACCAATAAGCATGAAAAATATGAACAATTATAAAGAAGACTGGACTATTTTTTGTTGTCGCTGTTTTAGCCATCTACAGTCCCAGGTCAACCTTGTGATTCCTCTACAAGGTGCCAGAGAGGTTGCCTTAAAGTTAATTCGTACGTCATTTATTTGACACTTACACTATAGATATGCACAGAATATGGATCTGAAATTGTACTGAGCTATGGGCTTTTTGACTTGAACTGAGATGAGCATCTGGCAGGGATCCACAGAAATGCATAATATTTTGAGTTCTTCCTGGATGATGCATCCGAAAAGCGGTAATGAGGTAAAGCAATAGTGAAAAAAAAAGTATAATACTACATGCTGTATACAAAAAGAACTGCAGGAGTGCAGTCAGTATTTAGATTATGAGGCTATAGAAGTTTCTCAAAACCCCTTGGATTTGTTTACTCTTTTTCTCTGGCTTTTTGGCATACTTAAGGATTTTCAAAAGATCAGCCATTCCACTCTTTCTATAGGGAAAAGCAAAATCATTTTAGTAATTCAGATGTCTCCCTGTGTTGTTAGGCCATTTTTACTGATCTTATTATATCCTCCGTTAGGTCTAGAATAATTTCTCACCATGTGACAAATTCCATAGTACATTCATAAAAAGCTGTAGAGTTGAGAGGATTCCCCAGAACTCATCTGGTCCCACTGGGGCAAGTTTAGCAGCACCTAGACACTTTACGAGCATTTCTCTAACTTGTTTCTGAAATCTTACGAGCTATAGCACATGGACCTACTTTTTCTTAATGAAAACAATATGGTACTGAAAAAGCTAAAATGAAAGTAGTTTTTTTTACTATAAATTTTTAGAAGCCACTTCAATTTGAAAAGCATATGTTTAGATCTTTTCATTTTAGCATTATTAGGTAAGAATTGTATGCTTTCTCCTTTTTTACTTATAATGAATTAATAAACTAGTGGAAATATCTACGTAAAGCAAATGGAATTTTAACAGTTTCCTAAAAGTGTTTGAACTCTTTGGTGATAAATGAATCCCCTAGATGAATGTCATACACTTAGTTTCACTGCACTGCCATGACAGAAAGACTTAACAGCCCAGTTTCAGTCTGAACACTGGCAGAACTTGTCTGCATCTGCCTTATGCAAAAAGTTCTCCGAAATGATCTCCATCACAATGTTAAAAATGAGATATTTTGAAACTGGTCTGTCTTCTTCTATGATTGATAAAGGCCATTTCTAGAAAAGTTTAATCTATAGAATGGGCTCAGTAGTATTTTGGTGATGTTAGTATGAGTTTTGCCGTTATCTGAAACTTAAATATGATGAAATTTTAGACTTTTCTTTGCCCATTCTGAGTACCAGTTAAAATGTTCACTAATGCCTCGTATGGTCTCATCTAGATACATAAACAGAGCACATGCTCAAAATCAGAATTTATTAGCAGGATTTTTTCTGCTAATCATTATCTTCTGAAATAATGTGTTTACAGATTATGGATTTATTTTGAGGATTTTTTTTAGAATACTTCTTCTCTGATAGATTTTTGTATTCTAGATGTCATAAAAAAGCATTAATAGCTTCAATATATATTTGAGCTGTATCTTTTTCCTGGGATAATTCAGTTCAGTTGTGTGTAACCTGGTCCGTCTGAAAGCCCAGCTTTTAAATGACATTCTTTTTATGACGAGTTAATATGCTTAATAGCTCTAGAGTGCAGGAAAAAATCTATTAGCATTATCCACTAAGCATTGTTCCTTTTTTTTTTTTTTATGTAGACTATGTCACTAGCCTGGTTTTTAAATTGCCATCCACTGACAAGTGAAATGATCTTTTGTCTCTATTGTTACAGTCTAATCAAACAGCACTAATCTTGTTACTACTCTGCCAGCCTTCTGCAGAGGGAAATGATGGGCAGGACAAACTGGAAGTGAAAAGAGGCAGAAGGATGTCAGAAGGAAACTGCAGAGCTCAGGGAAATGCATACTGTAATGAATGGCTGCTGCAGTTGCTGCAACTTTAGAGGATTACTTGGTGTCATATTTCCAGAAGTGTCCCTTTACCCAAAAGGATTGACCATAGTTTGTCTTTCATATTTTACATCTAGGGCTGGCAGTGAATTCTTGACAGACATGAAATTAAATGCATAAAATTGTCAGTTCTCACTAGAGTTTAAATTACAGTGGAAAAGCCAAGCCTGTGTCTTAACTGTGCGGCAGTAAATAGTTCTTATTCAAGCCTCAGTATGAGGACTATTTTGTTCATCTAAGGCTCTCTGGTATGTGCAAGAAATGGCTCCTAAAAGTCAGCTGTCCCTGACCAGGGCCAGCTTGCAGTGGAAAGGGAACTCTGTGCCCCCAGACTTAAGAAGATGATTTTGCTTACAATCTTACCTGGTCATTTTTAAAGATACAGAGGAGGCATAAGGTAGTTTAAAACAGGTCTTCTCCTTGGTGTGCCTCTCTTACCTTAGAAACTGTACCCCTAAAAAATACCCCCTCCTAATTTTTGCTGCAGTTCAATCTTTCAGTCTGGCTGCGGTGCTGCCTTCCTGAGGTGACTGCCTCCTCTGGTTTGAGCATCCCCCAGGGCAGACCTCTTGGGCCTGTCAGCTACTACTGCAGTTCTATCCCTTAAAGGCAATTTCCTTGTCCACTGCAGCTCTGTGAATGAGATTTCTTGTCTTCTGTAAAGCCAGCAAGCTGTAGGCAGGGCATCATTTGCAATAGTGAAGGCCAGATCTTACCATTTACCCCCAAAAGAATAACTTACATCACTGAGTGCTGCTAGCTTCAATACAGATTATCCCTGATTAATTGTCTGAAATAATATTTGTTTCCGTTGTAGCCCCATGTAGCTCCATAACCCTAATCACTGATGTTGAAATCTCCTTCACTTTGGAGCTCAGCTCTCACAAATATGAAGGCAAAGAACAGTCTAAGGTATGCAACAAATAGAAGAGCTCTATAATTATAGTGACTTTTCAGTGTTGTCTTCTCACTTATGCCTGAGATCCATCTGAGCTAACTTGATATAACTCAGTTTTCCAGTCACTCAGCATTTCATAAGCTGACCAGGGAAGAGGTACCTAAAAGGCAATTTGTCTATTGTGTCACAGTTGTTCTCACTTGCTACTTTGTCCATTGACTGTAAAGGGTGAAGAGTCTGCATAGTCCTTCTATGTAGATACCCAAATCAGGTAAAATAGGTCCTTACTAAGCAGGACTTAGTAGGTCCTGCTTACCTACTCTGTCTTAGTTGCAAGGGATTTAGTTGCATGCATGGGAATCTGTTTTCTTTTATTTGTCAGTAAATTTCTGGCACGTAGTAATGGCCTTCTGATGAATGAACATTCACTTCTCATAAAAATTTAATGCAGCAAGATTCACTGCTAATATTTGAAATTTTTAACTCTTGCAAATAAGGTTTTATGGTAGGTTTCTTTTTTGCTGAAATAACATTAACGTTTACTTTCTTGTTTAACTAAGGAAAAAGGACACATTTTTATTTGACAATAGATTTCAAAAGAGCAATGAAGAGAAAGAAGTAAGTGGAAAACAGCATGTAACTGCTTGTGAAAGGCAGAGCAAAGTCAGAGTATTGGTCTTGTTGCCAAACCTCCTCTTAAAGTATTGAAGGCTGCCAGTGTTCTCATGTGGGAACAGGAGTGGACTATTCAAATTTATTTCTCAGATTAGCAAGAAAGATAAAAATACAGTTCCTTCTGCAGCTACTTTCTCAGTTCTATGTCACTGAAAACTTGCATTCCAATCCTTCATCTTGAGATGTGCGCTTTCCCCTCACACTGCCAGTATTGCTCTTCAGCTAGCTCATTTGTTGGTACTATTGGTGCAATTCAAAGAAGGTTGAAACAAAAGGATGGACAGAGAAGAAGAAAATAAGAAAATTATAGGAGAAAATAAATATGCCAGGCAAGTAAGTGAGGGGAAAAAAAAGGGAGAAAAGTTTTGGGGAAAGATATAGAAAAGGCTTGACAGAAAGCGTAGTTGTTGGAGCAGTGTATGAAGCAGCCTTGATGGTCTGCCAGTCATTCAGTAAAGAAAACAACAGTGGCTAATAGGAGAGGTTAATTGATCCGTTGTGTCAGCCCTCAAATCACAGCATTTTTAAAAGCGTGTTTTGTTTGTTTTGCTTTGACATTTAGTGTTCAAGCCCTTCCACCATGCCAAATATGTGCACAGCAGGTAGACATACTTTTATTTGATGCTGGGATTATTAGATCTCCCCATGAACACTGGGCACCATTACTAGGTAACTGTATCACCCACTGCGGGAAATCGTTCCTCCACCTGCCCCACCAGGAAGCTGTCCCTGCAACTGCTACACCAGCACTGCCAGCCCCTCACATGTCCCTAGGACTGCCTGTTTTCTAAACCAGTTCTACTCTCTGTCTTCCTGATGCTCAAGCATGGCTTTTTTAAGCTCTTGCCCCAGTCTTGGCTGCCACAATCTGTCATTTTGGGTCAAAATGAAAGGGATTGGAGCAAATGAGAAGTGCTTTTGTGTGCAGGAAGGCGGTGAATGGAGGGAGTCAAGCGGGGGCTGTTCCTGCACCTCCAGTTCTCTTCTCTTGCCCTGTGAATGGTGTCAAGTTTCTGGGAATAGAAGGGAAAGAGGTTCTCAGTTCATGGATGTCACTGAGTGAGTAGATTCATGCAGGTCAGGATGAGCTCCTGCTGTAAAGTAAAACTTTGTGTGTTGTCACCAAGCTACCCGCAACTTCACCACAAGAAATCTGCAAGCTCTGATGTGGTGGTGAGAAAACACCAAGAAAACTGTAGCTGCATGTTCCTGTTAGTCCTGCTGCCCTTTGCTCTGCTGCTTTTAGGGCAGCACCCTATGCTGGGGCAAGGGCTAGAGACACCATATGATGACTTAAAGCCTGAAGAAGGAGTCATCGACCTTTGCTGGGATTGGGCACAGTATTATGTGTTATGCCATGGACAACATTTTGTCAGCTTTGCTTTTGAGTCTCTTCACGTGCCTGAAAAGATCCTCAGAAGTCAAGGGAGCCACAGAGTACTTGGAAGCCATGTGCTGGTGGCCACTCCTATAGGCCTTAGCCAGCTCCCTTCTCCCATGTGTCAGAGCAAAGGGAAAGGCCACCGCAGGTTTCATGGGCGTAGGAAGTTTTGTTTACTTGCCTTTCTGCCCATGATTTGAAAGCTGCTGTAGCCGTATAGAGGTACAGGAACTGAGGGGGAAGCTCAAGGCTCATGCACGCTCCTGCTTTCATCTCCTACTGAGCTCCTACAGGGAGTTTGGAAAGACAGTTAAAGAGTTGTATACAGAGCCAGTACTCCCAAAAGACTCTCAGTAGGGTGAATAAGGCTATTTATTAAAACTGGAGGTGACAGCAGTGGAGCTGAGAGTCTCGGTGTACTTCCATCCACTATGTTGCTACAACTGAATTAAATGATGGAGTCACAAGATCAGGTAGTGTCTCCCAGAAGACATGCAAACCACCAGACTTGTGAAGGAGTGGGACGTGGGTTTGGAGTGGAGAAGCAGCCATGTGCAGTAAAGAAATATTTGCCTATCAAACACATTAACGGGTGTGTAGGACCAGTAGAGGTAGACTATTTACTGTCAATGTTAACAAGAGGAAAGTTTAATTTACCCTTTAGAATGAAACCTTATTTTTCCCAAGTTGATGCTGCGTTCTCATGCAGCATCACTTTCTACAAGAAGGGAAATGTGGAAGCATGGCATACTAAATGCACCCAAGGCAGGCATTTTGCTTGGCCGGAGGAGATTTCAGCTGGTGGTGCTTTCCTTGGCAGGTCCTTGGCTTTGCTGGCAAAAGGCATACATTTCTTAAAAAGTCTATTTTCTAACTGGTCCAAATGTGAACAGTGGCACTTGTGGCTCCATTCAGCTGCAGTGAGAAGCCGTTTTGAGTGGTTGGAGTTTAGGGAGAGTGTAGATAGCTTGGTTCGCGTAACAAAAGAATGTAGCATCCATAAACAGACTTTTCCTCCTGTGACAACTTAGTTCCTGTAATAACCTTTGTTTAAGAGTCTTCTCAAAGGGCTTTTGAAGAACTCTCTATGTTGGATTGGCTCTATCACCATCATCGATGTGGTTACCAGCAGCCTGCTCAAATGCCAGCAGGTTTGTGAGGGAGGCACACGTGCCACACTGACATGTTCCCTTCAGCCTGGCTCTATCTGCATGCTCCCTATTCTGGTCTGTAGTTGTGGACTCCACCGTCTTGCCAAGGATGCAGTGAGGATGCAGTCACCAGGCCCCTGCAGAGGCCTCCATGCAGATGGGAGTTGTTATCAGTCCTTTGGCATCGTGGTTGTTTGAATGGCAGGCTTCACACTTGCCCTTCACATCCAAGTTCCTCTAGAGCTCTCATGAGTACCTACCAATCCCGAGGATTACTGGCATCTGGTTTAGTACTGTCTCCATTGCAGCTGTGATGTGTGATAGCTGCACTGTTTATTTGACTGCTTTGACACACCACAATAAGGCAATCAGTAGGTCCTGAGCTGAGATCTAGTGACTGCTTATGTCACTAGCAGAGACTCCTGAATAGTTTGATCTAACCTGAGTTGAATCTCTAACTTGAGTTAATAGGTAATTTTCTTTATCTTATTGTATACAGCTGTGTGGAAGGGAACTATATCCTTTCATAAGACACAGCAGTTATAAACTGTGACTACACAAAGCGATTCAAATAAATCCAAACTCTTGCGTTTTGTTATTCATGCACACCTAGAGACTATTCAGCAGAAAGTGGCCAGTAGTTTATGTTTAACTAATAAGGTCAGCAGTATCTGTTCTGATACCGCAGAATGCATGCAATTGCTTCCTTTGCAACTAGTAACAATCCACAGTTACTACAAGTTATTTTGCTTTATACCAGAGAAGGTCTGTCTTGAGTCTGTATAAGACAAAGCCAGGTGATGAAGAGAATGCATTAATTGTGCAGCAAATCTCCTTTTCATAAGTCCTTAGCAGTCACAGCTGCCATCTCTTTTCCAGGCACACCGTCCTCGTTCTTGCCTTGGAGCACTAACATCACGTGCTGCTGCACAAGTGAGCTCATCTGTTAATACCTCCGTGCCAGAAGAGAATGACTAAGCTGTGTGGGAAGGAAAGGTGTTCAGCTCAGGGTTGACTGTTACTTTCATTATGTAAAGTTTCTTTGTAAAAAGATATTTTGACTACGAGTAAGAATATTTAGATTGAGAAAAAGTAGTGGTGTCTCAAACGAAATGCCTGAGCCAACACTGTTCTTCAGGTCTTCTCTGCAGACTCAGAGAAGTGGAATGTCAGCACAGGCATATTCAGAGGAAGTCAGTATAGTACCAGACAGTTTTTTTTTTTAAAAGGCTTTGAGTATCCAATGCTAGCGAAGTAGCAGGAAGGCTGAACATCTAGAAAATGCTAAGTGCTTTGGAAATTCCAGTGTATTGGAACAAAAAATTAGCATAGTAAAGCTTGATTAATCTAATAAATCATATTCTAACCAATGTCAATTTTGATCCAATATTAGAGATCTAAATTTGCTTTAGTTCAATATTTGAAACTGCAGGATTTCATACCAGGAGTCTGTATTTCACTTTCCCCTTGCTGTTACAGAAAGAACTGCTTTGAGAACATGTACCAGAGCCTTGACCAAACCAGAGCACAGTGTTCCCATGACTTCCATCCTGTTTTAAACCCTGTTTGTACAGATGTAGTTAACTAGAAGCACATAAAGTGTCCTTTTTTTTTTTTTTCTTGAAGTGGTTGCTAATTAAGAGAGTGGGATTAAATCATCCTGTCTCTATCTAGTGCTTTTGAGTTTGACATTCCTTACCCTTCTAATTAAGAGTGAACATTTGCAATGAGCTATTGATATTTCTGGCTGTACTTATTAACTCATAAACAGTTGGGGTATGAAAGGCATCAGACTGACTGCTCTCTTATGATGGGGAGCTGAAGTACATGGTGCTGCTCATGCTCAGAAAACAAAATAGTTGTGCCCTAACTGTTAACAAATATTATTTTAAATGACAACAAAATATTTTGATTGAAGCATCCATAGTTAGGAATAAGAGGCTAACATTCACAGGCTGCTATCTACAAGTCGTGGCCATTATACCGGTGTATAGCAGTTAGGCTTACTTTTCTCTGAACAGTCAAAAATGGTCACTCCTGCCATTTTTGTTCATGCCCTTATGTGCCCAGCCCATTATTCCTCTAATTCATTCTAATTGTGTGATTTTGTGTGCAAATGGAGTATTAGCAGTTTCTGAAATTTTGAAAACTGAATGTGGCAGTGGACGATATCACAGTTATGGTAAGTGTGTTTCTTCTTTGCTTCATGGAATGCTGGCCCTTGAAAGAGCACTCCTCCAAACCTGGCAATTGCTTTGGTAAAAATGTAAAAACTCATTGGATTTCTGTTCTGTTATGTTCTTGCTTTTTTTTTTTTTTGCCTTTTTTTTTTCTTCTAATAACTGCAATTTTAATTTAACTACTCTTTCCCTAATTCGGTCGTTTGATGTATGTTTTCAGAATATTCAGCCTTTTCAGGGACATTTTTCACATTCTCTTAGGGACAGCTTCTATTTCTGCACACTATTCCTAAGGAGAAAATTGTCATTTCAAATAGTTAGGACATCTGTGGAATCACAAACAAGTAGGATGGAATGTGTCTGGTGGGGTTATGCAGTCTATTCGTCTACCCAAAGTTGGTTGAGATAACTTTTTATTGCTACCTCTTTCCAAAATCAGAATTTGTGCTTATGTTTTATATAGACCTCATGGGAATTTAGGCGGGGGAATGGGAAGCTAAGAGCAGATCTAAGTAGAAAAGGATGAAAAGGATTAGGAGAAAGTTTGTCTTACATTTTCTTATCTCAAAAGGCCTGCTTGTCAGCAACTCTTGTGAAACTGTGTAGGACTAATATCATGGGAGCATAGCAGGGTGACCAGAAGTCCTGAAAATTATTGAAGAATCAATCATACATACTATATACTGTAATAATAGTATAATAATTAAGATGGCTTATTTTCTCCTGGGAGTTAAATTCTGTATGCAGCAACAGCTATGCTACTTCTGTGGAGAAGAAAGTGAGATGGTTGGGCATTAGGTGACTGGTCTTACAAGGCTCTTTCATTATCTCAGCAACCATTTCAGATATCTTATATAAGCACTGAAGAGGGCACAAGATGGATGGGAATGTTTGCAACATCTTCTTGCTTTCCATTTTTGTGCAAAATTATTCTGAGCAGACCCCTAGTTCTCAGTTCCCAAACCACTTGATTCTCTGTCCCTTTTCTTCCTCCAGGCCTCTGTAACTGGCCTCTGCACTGCTTTTGCATGAAAGACTCTGTATAAAGTGCAAATTTCTGGCAGTGGGAGCAGAGGGAGAAGGATGCCTTTCCAGATGCCTTTGCTTATGCGAAGTTCTGTTTCTTTGTCCTTTCTTGAACTCACTGGAGAGTGGTGCCGGGCATTACTGTACTGCTCATAATAAAATGTCCTCACATAATCAATGCTCCCCTCTGGTTTAAAAAGGCCACCTCTGTGTACTCTGAAAGCCTTTTCTGTTTTCACTAGGTTAATAAGGGATAAAGCTGTTTTCTGTGATTTTTATGTACACTGTACAGTGAAATGGTGCATTGCTTGCTCATCTCCTTACATGTTATTTAAGACATAATCTCTATTGATTGGGGACATATACAGCCATAATTAACCCTGAGATGAATTAATAGCTAATACAGAGATGAAACATTTAATCACCCTTAAAAACTGTCTAGTGTGCTCTGTTGCAAAGCATTTTTTGCTGTTCTATAGCAAGTCATAAAAGGAGGAAAGAAAAATATGCCCTTTTGTGTGAGCCATCAAAGTGCTGGGGTGACCGTGGTGTTTTGAGCTGTCTGCTCTGTGACTTAATTGTTTAACACATGATATATTTGACAGCAACCCTGGACTAGAGTCGGTCCTGTAAGTAAGTGATGCTCTTTAGAGGTCAGAGGACAGGTACCTGTTAGCCTTGGGTCAGCTTCGCTCAGTCGCACATTTGTCCTCTTGCAAACCTGAACTGAGGGTTGATTTCAATTCAGTTTCTCTCCCATCAAGCTCCTTATCTTTAACTTGTGAGTTGTTCTTTCCAAAATAGTTGATTTCTTCCTCTGTTTTAGGAAAATGCTCAAGAACTGAATTATTTATGTCATGCTGACACCATACTGCTTCATTGGAGATGGGAATGAATATAAGGCAAATAAATTATCTTGTGTTACTAGGTGAAGGGACTTTAGATAACACAGAAGAGAAGTGTGATGTTGCTCATCAGTGTCCTGTAGATGCCTCTTCAGCCCTCGTGTCTGGACAGAGATTGCATCCCTTCGTGCTTCCAGGATTTCTGCGAAACTGATGCTATGCACGAGCATGATCTGTTGAGCTGGGCTTTTCCTGAGCTTATCCCCAGAAAGCTTGTATGTGCAGGTCAGTGCAGAACTGGTGTTGAGCTTTGCCAGGCTTTCTATCCCACAAGACTTTATTGTATTTGAAAAACTCTATCACAGTGAGGAGAATTTCCCCTACATAACAAAAGGTACAATCCTACCCTTCAATCCCCTCTTGTTTAAAAAAGACTGTATAGCTCAAATTTCCTACCATAATTTATGCCAGAATCACCAAGTAGCAAAACTTCAATGTCTCTTGACAAAATTCGTTTTCTTTCTTCACTTTGCTTCTGGCTTCTTTAGAATTAGTTTGTACTACGAGAGTGATTTTGTAAATATATTGTTAATGTGATAAAATGTGCTCTCAATAATAAAAGAAAGGCATACAGTGTGGTCAGAACAACGTTCTCACTTCACCTTCTAATCTGGGCAGATAGAAGCACATTTCTGCTTTTTGTTTAGTGTTAACTTCTTTACGTTCCTCCTTCAGTGTAAAGTCTTAGTAGATTATTACATTACTTTCCTGGAACCTCTGCTTTTTGACCTGTGTCTCCAACTTGTCTCTCTGCCTTATGCCTAGAACAAGTCTTAGTGACATTTTTGTTCTGCTTCCAGGAAAAAGGTTTCCTAAATTTAAAACTGATGACACATGAAAGGAAAACAGTAGACCAAGGCCTGTGATTCAGATTTCCACAGAAGTAGAAGATGCAAATCAGAACTTGATATTACTCTAGATGCATAAAATAGTTATTAGTTCAGCATCTGACATTCCAGACAGCTATATAGATATATATATATAGATATATAGATATATATATATACAGCCAGATAGCCAGATTTTTGTGCCATATCCTAAAAATTATTATGAAAGTTCATTAGAGTCAAGAAAACTAAAATCAGTATGACAATAACTCTGTCAATATTCTTATCCAGGTTGCTTCTCCTAGTCAAGAAGAGGACTAGTCAAGATGCATCAGCAGATACTGATGAAGCAGCCAGTGCTATCATGAGATCATTCTGTATCATGACAAATAGGAGAAATCCCTGGTGACTGGAAAAAAAGGCAAATATTATATCCATCTTCAAAAAGGGGAAGAAGGAGAATCCAGGCAGCTACAGAACAGACAGGCCTATGCTAGTCTATGAGGAGATCATGGAGCAAATGAAAGCCATTTCCAGGCAAATGAAAGTTAGGACTCATTTGGAACAGCCAGCTCACATCTATCTATACGTCTGACCAACCTCATTGCTTTCAGTAATGAAATGACCAGCACAGTGGATGGAGTGAGAGCAGTGAATGTCATTTTCTTTGACTTTAGCAATGGTGTGACACAATTTGCCAGAGTTTCCCTGTAATCAAAATGGGAGATGTGGACTGGCAGATTAATGTCCAACCGATGGCTGGCTAAGGTCCTGAATACTGGGGGTGCTAGTGTAAAACATCTTGACCAATGTCCTGAAAGAGAGAGCAGAGTACACCCTTGTCAGTCTGGTGCATGACACCAAACCAGGAGAGGAGTTCAGCATGGTGGAGAGCGGATCTCTATTCATAGAGATCTGGACAAGAGGAGGGAACTGGCTGATAGGAGTGTCATGATGCTCACCAAATGCAAAGTCCTGCTCTTGAGGCTGAATGACTGTGTGCAGCAATATTGCCTGGAAGCTCTGCAAAAAAGGGCCTTGACATCCTCACGGCAAAGCAGCAGTGCCTCCTTCTGGAAATACTGGCTAACTCTGTAATGGGCTGCATTAGGAAGAGTCCCCCAGAGAGGTGAATGATTCTTCCTCTGTATGTGACACATCTGGAGTACAGTGTCCAGTTTTGGACCCCAAATAAAAGCAGATTGGAAAACTGAAGAGTGTAGAGGGCCACCAAGATGGTCAGAGGCTGCAGCACATGATGGACAAGGAGAGGCTGTCTTAAAGAGGAGACAGAGCCAGATTCATTTCAGACCTGCACAAATGAAGGATGAAGACAGCCAAGTTCCAACTAGATATAAGGAAAAAAAAATCTCAGTGAGGTTAATTAAGCACTGGATTGTGGTGCTTAGGGACCCCGTGAAGCCTCTTTTCCCAGAAATTTTCAAAATTCAATAAGGCCCTGAAGAAACTCACCTAACTGAAGTTAGGTCTGCTTTCAGCAGAGGGTTGAATTAGAAGACTTGCAAGGTCTTCCAAGGTATTTCCAACCTGAATTATTTTATGATTCTCTTATTTTACATTTTGCCCCTAAAGAGCTAGCAGGTGTCTACCCAACTAGAGCTATTGGGATTCTAGCTATTCCTCCTAATCATTTTTCCAACTCTTACTGCTGTTTCTTTCTTTAACTAAATTACTTGTGACAATAAATTTCTTTTCTTTACAAAGGGCAAATGTCCAGACTGCACTCAGAGGCCTGGTATGATAACATAACCAAAGTGATTCGGGAACAGAGATTACCCTGTATGTCTGTTGTTGATATTGGAGGCACTAGGCCTTTTCTGAACTCATGTTGGACTGATATGACAGAGAGGAGTTAACCAGAGATCTGTTTATTCTACAGCAGAAAATAAGTAACTGTAAGTAAGTCAGTAAGAATTTTTTCATATCCTGTAGAAGGAAGGTAAAACCTTGGTGAGACGGAAGAGGGAGAAATGATTTTTAAGTTGTAGTATATCTCAGCAGTGGGCAAGAAAGAATGTTTTAAAATCTATCCATCTGCCAAACCTTCTCGTACAGGGTTTGTTATTTCTAACACCCCTTCCTTAGCATCTCCCATGCTGTTTTTTTTCCAGTTTTAGGAGAGCTGGCAGTGAGAGATTTTTTGAATGACAACCTCAAATCTCACTGCTCACAGCATTTCCTTGTGTGTGTTTTGAAATGTTTCTGTTACAGCTGGAACTAATAAAATTTTCTCTGTAGCTGCACTCCATGTTAACTTGCATTCTAGATATATTCTTTAAAATTTCAGTCTTACAGGCCAAGGGAAAACTTACCATAGCAGAGTCACAGGAGGTTTTAATGCACCTATCACAAAAACACATAAATGCCTATCTTGGTCTTTGCTCGCAGGGGCATAGCATGGTATATCAAAGGCATGATGTCCTTACCATGAGGTTTCTCAAGTCTTGTCCTCAAGTATTCATTTGATAATATTGGGGAAGGGACCTATTCAACAGTGGCATGCATCAGTTCAGCTTACCCCAAATTATTAACACTTTGACTACTGTCTACTTAACCCTTCTATGTTTCCTTGTTATCAACTAATTGCTTATCTGCAGTGATGCCTCATCGTAATATCACCTAGGTCTAACTTCGGTGGGTGAAAATGTGTTGAATTTTGCAGGTGCAAAGCTCAAGGGAGCACACCTCGGTGCCCAGTAAGCGTTGCTGCCGTTGGGTTAGCAGCACGAGCAGCTGCCTCCCCGCTGCGTGAGCAGCATTCAGCCTCCACCCACAGGCCTCCTGGCTCAGCCTGAAGCGCTCGTTGCCTTGGGCCAAAGAGCTCAGTGTGCAGGTGGAAGCTCAGCAGTGGGAAACGTCTGAGTTTTGTCTTGGCCTAACAAAAAGGCAAATTTGTCTCATGTTCTTGCACTTGGAAGAAAAGCAATTTTAACCCATCTCTATAAATATCCCTTTTTATTTCCTTCTTTTTCTTCTTCTTTCCCCACTCAAGTCTCTCAAGCTTCTCATTACCTCCAGAGTATGATACTATATAGTACAGCTAAAAAGCAGGAATGCTTTTTATTATAGATTGGTGTGTTAGTAGCTATAGCAAGCTACTTTTATGATAGCAGCCTGTAGAGTTATGCCATTATATAGCAGAATATCTACAAATCTTTGGTCCACTTCTAAATCCTCCATGAGAAAAGGGCCAAAGAACTGCTTTTGCCATTGAAAGAACCAGGCTGTGTTTCAGTTTTTGGCCTTGAGGACACTAACCTGAGCAAATAAGGTAGCTGCCCTGCAATGTTCTTGTCCTAACTGGACCTTCTTCAGAAGGAAAAGTAAGGTTTTAGACTGGAATGTGAGTAGTACTGAAATGACAGGGTTACTAAGTGTTGTAGAGAGAAGCTAGGTGTGTAAATACTGAGGATACTGTTATTGGCACAAAGTGACACAGATACACTTCCCAAGGAAATGTCTTTCCCTGTCCAATATTTCAGATTTTACTGTTCCTAATCATCCATGACGATCTAATCAAAACTGGTTATCATTGTATAGGCATCCTACAGCTTACATTAGCTGAGGCACGCTGTTAATTTTGTTGTAGCAAAGCAGGAGTGGCAGTGCCTGCAGTTGCAGGGACACATCCTGGATCACGCTTCATTGGGATTCTGGCAAGTGCAGCAAAGCAAACAGCCCTGTATTAATGTAATCCATAACAAGAGCTAACAGTCTGAACAAGACAAACCTGAACCATGTAGAGAAGTACCCAAGACAGACTCATTCTGGGGGTCAGTGAAAACCTAGAAGACAACTCAAAATAAATATCTTATTTGGCTTTATCTGTCTTCATATCTTGTTTTGAAGAAATAACTCTGTTTTATGGCCACTCCTATCCTTTTTCTACTATACTTGCCACCTCCATTCCCACAATAACATATTGATCATTTTTAAGCATGAACTGAACAACTAAAAATACAGTCTACATCTCTATTTTTTTTTTTCATGGAAGTATTTATCTTTATTTTTTGGGGTGATAGTAGCTTAATTCAGTATCGTAACTTCAGTCAAAGTCCAACTCAGAGTGGTACAGTTTTTTATCAATAATGAAAATTTGCACATAGTTTGTATTGCACTTACAGCTTTTAAATCCTGTCAGTAAATCTATAATTGTGAAAATGCAGACACATTAAAGATGAAAATCCTAAAACATATTTGGAAGAGGTATGATTGGACTCTGGTAATGGACACAGATTGAAACACAGGAAGTTCCACGTCCATGTGAGGAAGAACTTCTTTCCTGTGAGGGTGCCAGAGCCCTGGCACAGGCTGCCCAGAGAGGCTGTGCAGGCTCCTTCTCTGGAGATCTTCCCAACCCGCCTGGCTGCCACCCTGTGCCCCGTGCTCTGGGTGTCCCTGCTGGAGCAGGGGGGGTGGACTAGATGATCTCTAGACGTCCCTTCCAACCTCAACCATTCTGTGATTCTGTGTAAAGCATTGCCTAGAAATATAAGGAAGTGGCTATAAGCCCGTAATAGAATAAGCCCTTCTTTTGTTCTGACTCACGTGGTTTGAAATTATTCAAATCAAAAAAAAATGCAGGGGTAGTATGAAAAATACTCCAGTGATACACAGAAGCACTTATATTTTTCAGGTCTGTCTATATTTTCAAAGACACAGAGAATGTGATCACAAAAAAGAAATCCCCACCTATATTATGTTTTTCTTTTTCACCTTTATTATTCATGTATCTTTGGGTCAGCAGTACGTTAAGGCAAATATCATGTAAATTGTCATGCTCGCTTCTTGTAGATCAGTGAGAAGATCCAATAAGCTGAAGAAATAATGATCAGGCCCAATCCAAAATTGAAGGATGAGAGATGAAATTTGGAACTATTACATTTCTTTTCCCAACTTTGTTTCTCATACATAATCCTTGAAAGACATATTGCTGAGAATACATAAACATATATGGGAATATAAACCTTCCTGTCCTCATGCTGTGAAAGGCAGAAGCTGTAGCTTCCAATCAGTACTCTAACTAAACAAGAGAGCTGAAAAATTAATGCTGACTTAATTGCAATCAAATAATATATTAACTTGCATGTCTCTGCTTTATCACCTCATCACAGATCTAAAGAAGCTAGCCAGGAGGGAATGCATCATCTTTGTGAACTGGTAGATATTTTTGAAGTTTGAAGATGATGTGTTCTTTCAAGGCAGGTATGCAAAACAGCTTTTTTTTCTCTCCAAGACAAAAAAGGAAACAGTAATACTTCTTATCAAGGCTCACCAGGTTTATGGCATCAGCAGGGTATGTAGTGTATTTTTTTAAGGATAGCTTCATATCTAATAGCAGATAGATACAGAAATATTTATATAGCACCAAAGGGCGTATTACTAGCTGACTTCTTTGATCCAAGATAAATTAATGGGTACAAAATATATGAATTCAAAACACTTGTACTGCCCTTAAGGTGTAGAAAGGTATAATGTATCTTCCAAGATAAAACACTATCCTATTAGATTCCGTCTGCTGTCAGCTGCTCTCTTGAAAATAATTCCTCTAAGGAACTTTATAATCCTGGTACATTGTAAGAAAAGCTTCACATTGCAAATGGGGGAGCTAAAAATGGCTTCTTAATCATGCATTTCCATTACAAAAGTCCTTCTCTGTCTTTCTGCATTGTGAAGGAGTAAGTGCAGTGTGGTGCCGGTATTTTATGTAACAGACTAATGGCTGTTACTTTGCATTGGAGAAGATGTGACTATGTTCAGCTTGACTTCTTCAATACTGGAGAATTCTGCCTTCCTTGGTTAGCCATGGTCCAGCCCTCATGGCAGCTCCTGGGGAAGAGCTCTCCTCTTGTTGGGCTAATCTGTAGAGGTGAAAGCAAGATTCAGTCCTGTATGTGTGTGTGTCCTCTGTGTGTGTGATGTGTGTGAGAGAGAAGATAAAAGGGAGAGGGCAGTAGGGTGCCCGTCTGCAGCCCAGCCCTGCAGATGGCTGAGGCTCCCCAGGCACTTTCTGCATTTAGAAACACTACTTTAAATGAAAAGTTGGGCATTAAAAAGGTGAGCACTGCTTATACTTTCTTCCTCCACAGCTAAAGTGGCCAGAGGTAGTGTCCATGCATGTTAAGCATCTTAAGGACATATCTACTTGTGCCTTTTTATGCAATTTGTTTCAAACACAAAGAAAGGAATATGAAAGACACTGAAATACGCTAAAAGTAGCCCACATGTTTTTGTGGTTCTAGGCCATAGTTATAACTTTAGTTTTCCTTCTAGATCTCTTATATGCATCAGGATTTTTCTTAAGTATGTGTTGCTCGTGATGAAAGCCCATTTATAAACTAAGGACAAGGATTGTTTTCTTGTCCTACATACTGTTCCACATTAGTCCATGGATGTGTAAAAATGGATGCTTGTAACAGGTCAGCATATTGCATTTTCATCATGACACAAGATGATGATATTCCACTGAATGTATCTCCATTGGGATTGTATGAACAGCAAATAATAAGTTTAAATATTGCACCTTTGTCCTCATCATGGGCATATTACTGCTTGCGTTTGCATTCTGCAAACTGTGCAGAGAGGTTGTACCCGCAAAAAAGGCTGATAGAAAGCAAATGTGAAACTTGTACTGCAGCCTTGGCGGAATGTGAATTTTCAATTTGGTTTCTGTGAGCACTGGCACCTGCACATTAAGCACATCCTTCAGTCTCGCCCTAGTCAACAAAACACTTCAGGATTCAGCAAAGTGCTCTCCTGAACTGGGGCCTTCAACTCCGATCTTGAGTGTGCTGCAGGCAGTGGGAGCTTCGTCAACAGCGGCAAGGTGAGCAGCCTCAGCCCTCCAGCTTCAGCACATGAAGAAGTGCCCTTAAAACTTTTTATTTCACTTTGCCAACCTTGGCTGTCAACAGCTCCTCCTACTGCAACTCTCCTTAAAATGCACCACTTCGCTGTCTTCTTCTGCCCCTTGGGATTAAGGGCAAGGCTAAGGTAGTGGTGCAGTACAGCGTGCTTGTTTTCCAGAGATGATCTTTCCTAGCTCATTCCTGCCCCGATGGCTCCAGAGGTCTCCAGCTGCCACTGCAGGATGCAGTGCTGCCCCACCATGCCCATACGCAGAAGGTCTGGCACCAAAAGTGATTTGCTCTTTGGCACCCAGCCTCCCGCCTCTGCGTGCCTCGGCTCAAGCCAGGAGATTCATGAGGCTGGCGCTCTCTCCCACAACTGTTTTGCACTGGGCATCTACCACTGGGTCTAATCACCCCAAAGCTGAAGCATTTTTAGAAACACAGCCTATTTTTCTCTATCTCTGTTAAATATGGAATAGTTGGTTTTGGTGTTGTTTTAGCACTCACTGAAGGCTGAGACTAACCCAGGGCAGGAAGTAAGCATGGGCTTATCCTGAACTACCGTATTCAACTCTCAGTCATGTAAAGGAGAATTTAGTAATATTTTCCTCTGGATCCACAAGCAAGGGCACCTGGTAGAGAATAGGGATGGAGGTACAGTGGCCTGAAGCATTAAAGATGACAGCATTTTCAACTTACATACTTTTTACAGTGCAATTTAACTCACTTCTGGGTGCTTTAGTTCTTCCAAAAATATGATTTTAAAAAGCAGTTATTCTTTGAGTTAATTATCTACTGTATTTGTTTAATATGAAATTCAGATTAAGTGCAAATTGCCTTTTAGAAGTGGTGGATCAAAAAGCTGGTTTTATCTAGGGCTGACTTTTTTCCCCTCAGGTTTAATAACTTTTTGCTCACCAAAAGGAGTCAAAGTTCTCATTTTCAAATGCAAATAGCGTGGCAACAAAAGGCACCGTTTTGTCTTTACTACGTCTCTTGTCATTGACACAGTACTCACATGGCAGCGTTTTTATCCTGAATGTAATTAATAGTGATTTCAAGAATATTTAATAACAGTATCCTTGCTTAAGAAGATTGACATCCATGACCATTGTTGAATTAACCCCCACTTTCAAATTCTGTCAGAACTGAAGGGTAAATTTTAACGTGCAAGTTGCTTCCTCAGCAACATATTTCAGTCAATTTATATAAATATTCTACAGTTAGTTTTATTCTGCATGTCTCTGCTTTTATTCTAATTTAGAAGCAGAGGGAAGTTAACCTGGATTAAAAGGAAACTTAATAGACAATAGTATAGTCTACTGCATGTCTGAACCATTTGCAGTTACGAGGGATATTGAATTTTTGCGAGCTGAGTTTCTAATTGAACTTAAAGAAATATTTGCCAGCACTACATTTTATTAAAGATAAACAGTGTTGCAGAACACTCATTTTTTTTAATTTTTAATTTTTTAATTATTTTTTTTAATTAACTTAATTAACAGTGTTACCTTTCAGTATTCAGTAGAAAGTTCATCTAGAAGCAAAGATTAGCACAGTTAATACCAGTGAGAAACCTTTTGCTTCAGTTAGAGATAAATAAGATGCTTAGATAAATGAGATATTTTTAGCTCTTCCAGGCGTGATGAACCTCACTCTAGGATACAAAAATCCCTGGCTAAAGCAGTCTTGGAGCCAGCAGCAGTCACTGTTGGGAGTTAATGAAAGATGGATGAAGTACCATAAACTGACAACAGTATTGCTGTCCCTTTTTTTTCTGTCTTTTTTTTTAAGGGGAACAAGGATGAGAAGAGAAGCAAGGGAGCTACATGGCACTCAGCTTAATTTTAATACCTAGAAAAATTCCAGAACAAATAATTCAGAAACCTTTTCATACATATCTGGAAAAATTATAATAAGATGAGTTGCCAGCACCTTTGTTATCATGTAACTTGTTCTTGGCAAATCCAATCAATTCTCTTCATGGCAGGATAAGAGCCTTTGTGTGTAAAATGGTAGCTGTGAATATTTTATATCTTGATTCTTAGTAAGGCTTTTCACACCATTTAATATGATATTCCCTAGTTGACTACAGAGATACAGTTTATGACACAATCCTAACCTGTAAGCAAAATTATGCTGAAGAAAAACATACCAGCAGTTTCTTGACAAAGAGTAAGGATATATTTATGCAGTTCTGCAGGGGGTTGTCTTATTCTATCCTAGTCTGTGTTTTCATTAATGGTCCAGGTGATGGAATAGATAGGGTGCTTATATGAAAAAGGAGAGAAGTACTACAAGTATGCTGCAAGGCACAAAAAGAATTGAAATTGAAAAAAATATTCTTAAAAAATCTGCACATTCTATGGGAGTCACTACAAAGTGCTACACACTGGCAGGAATAATCAACTGCACTAATAGGGAGTGGGGTAAAATTGATTAAAGAGCATTCTCTGGGGAATATCTAGGCGTTAAAATGGATTTGGAGTTGAACATGAGGCTATGAAAACGTAATTCTGGTTTGTATAAATCTGCAAATACAACCATTGTGTGAAGCAATCCTTACGTTCTGCTCGGTAATGCTAAGGTCTCTGTTGCAGTACTCTGTCTGTGTTTTGGCAACAGTTTCAAGAAACATTCAGATCAACCAACATTTAAAGAACAGCAATAAGTGCAACAATAAATTTAGTAAATGTGTCTGTTAAGAAAAGACTGAAAGAACTGAAGGCCATTCACTCTAAGGAAAGAGGGACTGCAAGACACATGGTACTAGTCTTCAGTGTGTAAATGTCTGCTTCAAAAGAGAAAATAATATCTTATCTCAGTCCAGGGGGGTGAAAAGGCAAGTTATGGCTGTAGTGAACCACGGGAACTGATTTCCTGAAGGGCAATAAGGTCTCACTGAATAATATTTCTGAACATCTCTCTGGAGTAACCATAGGAACCCTGTCTTGGGGCAGGCAGACTTGTCTTTCAGTCTCCATCCCTCCCTGCTTATCTGTGCTTATTGACCAAAACCAGAGCAGTTTTATTCACAATTATGCACACATAATAGGTTTTCTGGATGTTTATTAATGGTGTTACTGCTGTAAAATTTAACATGTCATTCAGCTTGACCCATCTCCTCATAAAGTTCAGATGTTAATGCAACAAAGGCAAGAAAAACCCTTTTTTTCCCATTCTTTTATTTTTGTGTATGAGGCTTTTCCAGATGGTGTTTGTGAACAAGGAAATCAAATATATATATTGGCTATGCTCTCTGTTATTTCTGATTTGTTATCTTCCTCCCTCTCTCTGTTATTTCTTCAGCAAATGCAGATATTTTCATATTTTCTTAAGGGCACTATAACATCCGTTTGAAGGATCAAAACAAAAAAATACAAATTCCAACAGATGTGAAGATAATTCTTTATATGGTAGGACTCCCCTTTGTTATAGGAGAGTAAAATATTACTATAGCATTTTTGGTTTTAGAAGATTTGTTTCTGAAAAAAATATCTATGATAATTTTTCTACTAATCTACTTTATTGAAATGAGTTTTATTACACACACTAACTCACTCAAAAATGTCTTTTTTTCATGGGAGATACTTTCTAGTACCAATTAATTAGATCTAAATTATTTTCCAACCAAATTTTTTATCATTAGTAATGCCTGAATTGAAGAGTGAGTATATATTTTGTTCATAATTTTCTATCAGGTGAGTTTCAGTGGTTCCCATTTCTGTAGGATGCTGATATTAATCTCTTCCAGGTCTTAAAATATATGCATTTTCTTCCAATGACAAGGAGTTTGAGACTGTACAAAAAGTGCTAGTCCTTACGTGTCAGGTTTCTCTTGTTAGTGACATATTTATGACTGTTTTCTTACGTATCTTCTGAAAGGAGACTTAGCATTTGGAATATTGCAGATGGTGGCTACATCTCAGTCAATGCAAACCTCTAGTTTTTTTCTTATAGAAATGAGGCCCTTCCACTTCTTAACAAAGACCTTGGCCTTTAAAATCAGGATAGGGAATGGAAGGGTGTTCAAAAATAGCTGAAAAAGTCATCAAGAAACAAGATGGTGTCATTTCAGTAGGACTCCGGGAACCTTCTGCAGTGTGGGATACTTGAAATCCCAACACGCAGTTTACTCATCCAGAACCTTACTCAGTCTTCAGGCAGCCTCAGCTCTGCCTTAGCAATCACAACCAGACTTTATGTGCTGGGAAAGAGCTGTGCTCCTTCCGTGTGCTTTGCCAGGGACCATGCCAGTCTCTGGGGCAGGGCTGAGCGGAGAGTTGCACTGGCCGTTCAGGAGCATCTGAGCTCACTGAACATTAAATCATGCGTTTCTGGGAATAACCTCCGTGACGCCCTTCCAGAAGAAAACGTAAAACTTAGGCAATTCTTACAGTGAAGTATTTCCATTTTTTTTTTGCGTTGAACAACGTACTGGACAACCAGTATTTGCTGAAATTGTTAAGTGGAAAAACATGCTAAATACAGAATCACACAGAATCACAGAATGGTTGAGGTTGGAAGGGACCTGTAGAGATGATCTAGTCCAACCCCCCCTACTCAAACAGGGACACCTAGAGCACGTGGCACAGGGTGGCATCCAGGCGGGCTTAGAAGATCTCCAAATCACTCTTTGCCCTCACCCTCCTCCCGCTCAGTAGATATTCAGGGGACTACATGGCAAGATCACTTCCAGTTTGACTTGTGTGCCTTCTGCATATCAAAATACTGCATCCATTTTGTTCTTTCCATGTCCACTGTAGCAGCGCCTCAGGCTCAGTGAATATTTACCCATGTCCAGGGTTGACTGCAAGGTCTATCTCTCAGGGAGAAAGGGCTGAGGTCTGTTTTGAGAAAATAACTTCAGAAATCATTTTTTTCCAAAGAGAATAGGATTTGGGGACCAGATCTTGGAAGGTAATTAGAAACCTAAAGATGTAATGAAGCATTCAGGGGTTTACACTGGCCATCTAGGGGTGCTTGTTCGGTGCCTAGCGGTCCAGCATCTCCACTCAAATGCCTGAATAACCCTAGAATAAAGTACTGTACTTCCAGTACACTGGAAGGGGTGTCTGCAGGTAATGTGCAGCTCATGGGGAAGGTTAACTGCCTCCAAGGGGAGCCCTAAGCACACAGCTCTAGACACTGAATATTCAGTGGGCTCCTAAAGCTCTCTGGAGCTCGCTGAGTCATATTGTCAAATTTAACCTTTCTGGTGGTTGTCAGGAGGCCTCATCAGCCTCACTTGGGGCCACATTGCTCAGGTCCACCCTTTGGGCCCACAGAAATGTTTCCTGAATGAGGCTTGTGGTGGACAGGTTCATTTTTGTGGCTGCAAAGCTGTGGTCGCTACTATATTAAGTCAAAAAGCAGTGGAGCTTCCAGGATGAGACTTCAACAGAAACACTTGAGTGTCTCTCTATTGACATTCAGAAATGGGCCCACAGTTTGCAAGTCCTTCCTGAAGAATAAACACATCCTGTCCAAACCAGCCTCTCCTTAGACCAGCATTACTGACTACTAGAGATATTTGTCATCAGAGGAGCAAGACCATGATTCAGATTTTTTACTCATTAGTTAAGGATCCTCTTGCCAATTGTTGGAAACCTTATCAGCTTTCTCCTTCACTCATGCAGCTCACTTGTGTCAAAATGAAGGCTTTAATAGGGTGTTTTGCATTAAAATGGAGATAAACAGTGTGTTTGCTGGAAGCAGAACAAGGCAGAATAAGCCAGATCTTCAGCTGATATACATTTGTCACAGCTCTGTAAAGATAATGAAGCTGTACTAATTTACATTAGCTAAGAACCAGAACTGCTATATCTCACGCAGACTCCTCTGCAGATCTTCTTTATGCAGATAAGGAGAGACGCTAGTGGCAACGTGCAGTCCTGACAGCTTCCAGCACATGCTTTGAATAGGTCAAAAAACAGCCTGAATCATCCTCCCAGTGAAGATCAGTGATATGCAAGAACTAGTAGCAAGTAAAAGGTTGAAGTTTTCTGAATATTTTTGGTACTCTAGGGCAAAACTCCTCTGCCTTACTTTTGTCCTCAAGTCATTTTTCTTTTCCTTCTCATTTATATATGGCTGTCTGAAAGCCTCTCATGCAATTAAAATGTATGGGTTTATTTCAAATCTCACTAGGGACCCTCTGTGGTCTTCACTCCTTTCTCTCCTCTTGGCTCTTGATTATTCATCAATAAGGATGATTTTGCTTGAGTTTTCTGCCTCTTCTAGTACTTTCTTTCCCTCCCTGTCTTACTTAATTCTTCTGCCTACCTGGAATTTTCCTGTAGTGTCACATGATAAGTGGGAGTCACCTGGTATTTACCTGCATGTATTTCTAGCAGATATCACCCTGCCTTTTAAAGTGATAATATCAATTTAAATAATTTGAATAACTAATAAAGGTTGAAGGGATTTCTCAGTGTTGTACTATTCTGAAAGCACGGACTGCCAGTGGCCTTCAGGATGACCGGAGCTGAGTCTGCAGCACTACGGATTCACCGTTTGGGACCTAAGACCTTTTGCTTTTTTCTTGTTTTATTAAGGGGAATTGGAAGCAAAAGTGTTGATGATCAGCTCAGTGTATTTGTACCTCTTATTTCCCTTTGCTGGAATATTTGTACCTTGTGCTGTTCTTTTGTCTCCAGGTAGGTGGCTACGAAGGCAACAGCCCAACTGCCAGGGCACAGTGGAAACTGAGGCACGCAAAACCCCATCACCGCAAGGCTTTGCAACAAGCAAGGTAAAGGTAAGCAAGCTAAGACAAGCAGTAAATGACAAATTCAGCAGAAAGAAAAGTGTTTTTATTCTGTTCAGTCGATTGTCTCCCTCCCAAACATAAATTTTGTGTTTTGAGAATTCTTTGGAGTATCTTTATAAACAGAAATTTTCTTTGGGTTTGTGTGTGTGAGTGCATGAACTGTTTTTTTTTTTCTTTGAAAACTCAGTGTGGAAAGTTCCTCTAGCTCGAGGTATTTTTCTGCCTTTGAGTCCGTATATCCACTGAGATGTAATATTCATTTCATTAGGCTTGTCAGTGTTAATGCTGCTCAGCTCCATTTAATGAAAACACTAAATTAACATGTGCAGAAGTTCTCTTTCATTAACTGATATATGACAAAAGTTTCCTGGTTACCTGCTAGTGTACCTTCAAGGAGAGTAAGTAGAAGCAGTGGCTTAGAGTTTTTAAAAATATATTTTTTAAATGTAATTAGTAGGTTGTATACACTATTTGAGAGGTAAAAGCAGAGGAGAATTGATACCATCTCATAACAAAACCTCGTTCAATTTATGTTGTACTCTAACAGATTGAGTAGCTACTATTTTGTGCAGAAATAGTCTCTGAATATGTACTGCAATATCACTGAGTATTTTAGCATAAGAATTCTCATTTTCAAGTTTTCTCTCATGGTCTCTTTTTGCAGTGGCCTTTTGACTTTAGATCACATGCTTACATCTAATTGAAGAAGTGCTTATATGACTGTGTCGGCCGATTGCTTTGCAGGAAGAATTTGAATTACTGGCTGTTTTCTAGGAAGTTAAAATAGAAAGTGGCAGTTTCTCATCTAATGTTAACCAGCTACCCTGTTTAAAACTGATTTGCATCAAAGGATGGGAAAGAAAGCCTGAGAGGAAATATGGTGGAACACGCAGTTGGTGAGAGAAGGGCCACAGTGATCCAGGAGCTCAGGAGACTTTAGCAGGCAACAACCAAGCACCCTTTTCAAAGGGAAATGTCCAATGATCAGGGAGGAGTAAATTAAAACTTATATGCTTTATCAGGATTGGCTTTCATGGCTGCAGTGCTCCTAAAAATCAGACTTCTCCTTCTCTGGAGACATATGCCTACAAAATGTTTGGAGGGAAAAAAAAAAATGAGAAGGATTAGAATGAAAGATGCAAAAGCAACTGTAAATAATCCCTTCTGTTGGATCTAGTCAGCAAAATACTCTAAATACCAGCTTGCACATCTCCCAGGGGATCAGGTTCTAAAAAGAAAAAAGTTTGATGTGGACAGCAGGCAACTGTGGTGACTTTTTAGCCAAATGAAGAAGCTCATGTTGTAAAATATCTCCGGTCTCACAGTAAATGTGACACCCAAACATCCTACAAACTATGCAGGGTACCAACCTGCTCAAAAGTCACCCTTGCTTTGGCTAGTATGTCTGCAGCAATGAGATGCCACCCATCTGACATAAGAGATAAAAAGCCATGGATCATAACATTTTTTTTTTTTAACCTGAGTTGATGTGTCCTGGAAAACCCATTGCTTTTCCAAGACAAATACAGTCCTGGCTTTGTGCTGCTGCCAGGCAATAGATACTCAGACTGGACAGAGCCAAACCACATGGTGCTCACAAATAAGGTTTTTCTTTGCAGGAAGTGGGTGCTCTGCAAGGTAACCTGAGGACCGTTGTGCTTGCTGTGTTTTTTTCTTTGTTCAGATTACCTGGACTGCCTCCATGCGCTTAGGGATAAGGAATAACAACGACTTGAAGCATAGTTAGTTTTCCTTTGTGAATTCAAAGTTTATGACTGATTATCCCAAAATTGATTTCTCACAGATATTTTTATAACAAATATCTCATTGTTATGCTCCATATGGACAAGCTAAAAATCCTATCCTCCAAACATCTTGCAGTCTACATAGGTGAAGCAAATGAAGGTGAGATTATTATAAATGTACACAAAATTATTTAAATGAGAATTTATTCAGGGTTTAGGTTCTTGATTTCTAGACTGTGAGGGATATTTCAATCTGATAGTTCTTATCATGAGGCAGTGGTCTCCTATTGCATTTCTTTGTTCTTCCTTATTATGAGTCTTTGAAAAAACACATATGAGAGTACTGTATAAAAAAGGTGCGTCTATGGAAGTGTCTTTTAATTGCTTGCATATATTTTAAATCTTTTCATGAAGAGTGTAGTCTGTCAGGTTCCTATGAAAATATAATGTGTGGTGTTACATCCTCTGCCACTGCTCTCCAGATATGGTCGTTTTTTTCTCTTTAGTTTGGACGGTTTCAGAAGAATTTAATCATGGAGCACTGTATTGATCCACTTCAGAGTTGTAGACTTTTTGAGTACGTTAGCATGGTCATCTCTACCATATATACTTGTTGTGCCATAAATTAGGTTCTGACTGATACTTCACGCTGCTGAAATTTCAAGAGCCTGTTTGTGAAGACTAATAAAAAAAAAGGGCAGAAAACCTCTTCATGTCATATTGCCTTCGCTTCACAAACTTTATGCTGAATTACTACTGAGCAAGAAGCCACAGGAATGATATTTTAAAAGATTCATATTGCTTTATATTTTTTTGAAAAGATCAATGGTGTGGTGGTAAAAGTTAAGGAAGAAGAGACTGTTATCTATTTCCTCCTCTATATCTTATGTGAGGTAACTTCTTTTATTTCTGTTAGCCACACTCATGATGGACAAAACGCTTCTCATGTAGTATTTATGGGTTGTGCCTTTTTTCTCTTGCAATTAACACCTCTGAACATGTTAGACATTGTAGATAGCACTTTTTTTTTTCAGTTTCTTTAGACAACTCTTTATGGGAACTGCTGGAAAACTGCTTGGAAACAATTACAAGGACAATAAACAATATAGCCTTGGCTTTAATTTTCTCTGAATTGTATTTTAAGCGTTACAAAAGTTTAACCCAAAGCCTTCCTGGGCTAAGATAGGAACTTGAAGATCTAGAGCCTTCCTGAATTACTTTTCACCTTTCATCCGTACCCTTAGGAGTATCACTGGCACCAGTCTACACCAGCTGTGTAGAACTGATGATAAATTACTTCTCAGTTGCCCCTGGCCAAGTCAGTCAGTGTGTAACTAATGGTGCAGTTTGCTAATGAAATAGTGGTAAACAAGACCTTGCATTTTGCTATTTTTTTCTTCTTCGCTCTTACACAAGTATCATTAAGCAACATGGGATTCCTGATTGTAGTAAAACCACAAGTTCTGCGAGAGCAAAAATGTAGTTCCAAGTGCTCCCCTTTTTGTTCCTCCTGTTTCTAAGACACATTCCTGTTTAATGCCTTATCTTACATGCTTTTATATCACTTTCAACTGTATTAGGCAATTTAACAACTGAGTAAAATAGTTAATAATAGTCTTATGGGGGAGAAAACAGGCTCTTAAGAGTTTTCTGCTTGAAGGTTTTCTTCTTCTCTTGCAGTTTACTTTGGCAAGAAGTTCAGGAAACTTATTCTAGCAATTTGAGGATGGTGGGTATGGCAATTTTAAGAAATCTTAAATTCTAATTTGGTGTGGAATAGTATTTTTTAGCCACCATTTTCAGCATTCCTTATTGAGATTTTGATATTTAGGGGCATTATCATTGTGTTCTTGCTCTGGCATTTTGCACTTAAAGAGACATATATGGCTGGGCACTGTGTATATTGGGTTTGATGCACCTTTATTCTGACTCTGTGCAGTCACTCTTCTGTCCGTACAGCTAAGCATAATTAAAAACATTGATGTCTGTTATTTTTTACTAACAACTGAAATCATAAAGCATTAGACTGGACATAGGAACCAGGCAAATTACCAAATGTTAGCCCAGGTCTGTGTGTGTCTCCTGAACCTGGTCTAGGGTGATACTTATTCACCAAGTTCAGTCTGAGTTTTAGATGCTTAAACAAAGCCTAAACATGCCCTATTCCTACTAGGCTGAAGATGCTGTTTCACTACCTAGGGCCCCAATCTACACTCAGAGAAGAAGGCCAGGGGAATAGTCCTTCAGCTCTTCAGAAGGATTCAAAGGAAGGGCAAAGTTCTCACCAGTGAAACAGATAGGGAGAGTATCCAATACCCTTCTTCCCTGAGAGGAGCATCTAAGAACTGGAGAAAACAGCATTGCTGTTCAAATTAATGATAAAGTGAGTATATTTAAAGGTTAGGGATTGCTTCAGTGCCTGAACTCTGAAGGAAAAAAAAAAAAAACAAAAACAGAAAATGGTAAGTCTGTGTGGTTTGATTCATTTAATGTGCCAGGTCCAGATTCTGCTTGTATATTCAACTCCAAATCAAAATAGTTTATTTTCCCTATTAGTTTATTTTTTTCCCTAATAGTTTATTTTCTAAGAGATTGTGCTGTGGAGAATACAAAACCCGCTGTTTGCAGATTCAAGCGAGAAGGAAGGAAAAAAACATGGTAACCTTCAGCCTTAATATTTCCTGAGGGCGCTCAAGGAACAGGCCTTCTACTGAGATCCCAACAAATACTTATTCCTGAGGAGAGAGTTTCTGTACCCCTACTGCTGTGACACTGGTCGTCGAATGGAGAAAAAGTGAAATCCCTTCACTTGCATAGGTTTTTTTTACTTATTACAATTACTAATGCATAGTACTTCAGCAATGCAGAGCTGTCGCAAGGCACCGCGGTTTCCCAGAGACCCCACCTTGGCAGAAGCAGGTCTTCAGCAAATGAGAGAGGCACCTGGGAGCATGATGCTGGAAGGAGCTTTCACAGCAAAGTCATTCACTGCATACATATGTGAATATACACCCAACACATGCGTTATATCTAAATAACTCCAGTCAGCGGAAAGGCAGCATATCCACTCCACGGCTATAGTTACAGTTAGAAATTAAATATAAGGCAGCAGATATAAAATTAGTCATATATGTAATTTCAGGCTGAAGACTGACCTCATTAATGCCACCTTGTTAATGTAAAACTGCTGTCTGAAGGGAGGCAGCCCAGTGTCCGCTCCTCCTCCCCGTTAGGGCGCTGTAAGAAGCTCCTGGTTAACTCCCTGAAAGTCTGAGCCCTGTCTTGGAGTCCCTGTGGGCAGCTCGTGTTTGCAGACCATCTACTGCCTGTGCCCACTTTGGCCCTTGTCTGTGCTCATTCTGAGAACACCCTGTTACCTTTCTGATAAACTTGTTTGTTTATTTAGTGTTAAAACTGCTTTATGGCAGGGTTTAATAATAAAAACAGAGGTAAAATTGTTTTCTTCTTTCTCTATCTTTTTACTAAGTCATGAATAAAGTAAATTATAATATTCAACAACTTTAAAATCCTGTGAGTTTTTATAAATATTTAAAGCCATTACATTCTGTTTAAAGTTCTTTCATACATTAGAAATGCAAGAGACTATAAATTAAATTTATCTTGCATGTTTGAGTATTGGACTTTGGTATACTCCAAAGTTATTTGGACTAAAGCAAGTGAAGCAAACTACCTAATACAAATGGAGTGATTTCCCTTGACATGGTTGTTTGATTCATTGGCAGAATATACAAGTGTGGGTAAAAGATGATGTGCATTTCAGATTGTTCAGGAAAGTTAACAGTCACGTTGAGAGTGTAATTTTCAAAGCTAAATAAACTTATAGTAGTTATGGAATAACATTAGGTTTTGAGGCTATTTTTTTCCCTTGGCTTATGTTTATTTTTTTCTTGCATCTCTTTTTATTTTGTGCAGTGATCTGAGTCATATATATCCAGGGAAAATAACACATGTTTATTTCCAACCAGACTCTCTCTCATGCAAATCCTATTTCACATGCTTCCATTTTCTGTCCTTGGTAACAGAAATGAAAAGATTCCCAGAACTCTCTTCGCAATGTGTCCTAGCTACCAGTACTCTTACATAAAAAAATATGTAGTCATTATAAACTGCAGAAAACTGAATCAAAGCTAAGACCTATTTTGAGGTGCTTAAAGTACTTCCTTAATTGCTTTTCTGTGTTTTGCTTTGTGTTTTTTTTTTTTTTTGAAGGTGTTTTCCTCAAAATAATTCTGATAAATATTTTCAAATACAGCAAGAGGAAAGCATTGCTCAGTCTTCCCAGCTATGACGAATCCTCAGTTTCCTCTACCCAGCTCCTCTCAATGAACAGTCAGATAGGACTTCTGATTCTTTGTGTTTCTTTGTTGTAGTTACTATTGGTTTTTCTAAACTGCATCCAGAATTTGCTTGGCCAGATGATGTGTAGGATATGTGTACATGTGATAGGTGAACAGACTAATGCTGCAGACTTTCAATACATCTTTCTCATGTCTTCCAGAGCTGAAGGATGGATGATGGAGCTCATAATGACCAGAAACACCTAAATTAGTTTGAAACTTGTCTCGTTTAACTTTTTTTTTTCTCTATGCCTTTTTTTTTCTTTCTTTCTTTTACCAATATCGAGCAGAAGACTGGAAATATAGCGACAGCAGCTAAGTGGTGTGAGAATGTGATGGGCAGGGGTGGAGAGAAGAGGTGGTGAAAGCTGGACAGGCTAATCATGGGCCTCAAGAAACAGAAAGCCAAGTGACGACATCCCGCAAAGTGTATGTGCAATATTTGGCTCTTTCGCTCCTGAAGAGTGAGGAAGCACAGCCTGAGGTGATGCCCAGCCTTATGGATGGCCTTATCAGAGATGGACCTCTTAGTGGTCAGATGCCAAGTAACCCTTGCTTTCCTGTATTGATAAGAGATGGGAAAACAGAAATGACAAAATGGCAGTAATTAGGTAAAGTGCCAGAAAAATTGAGAGAAAAGAACTGTATGCATTTTAGAAGCACAATTGCAGCTACTATCAGGTGTAAATGATGTGAAAGGCTAAAACTTAGTCACCAGTAAGAACACTGATGGCAGCAGAGAAACATCTCCTGGTTAGTATGGGGAACACCGTATCCAGGAATCATCAGAGTCAAAAAGAAAGCTTAAATTTATTTAGCTATCAGTAGCGTGACTGGAAAAAAAAAAATGTAGCTAAATATGAGTTATGGCTTCATTTCACATACTGTAGCGCGTAGCAGTGGATGTTTTAATGAACTTCAGTAGGAAGAAAATGAAATTAATTCCGTGAAAATACCTGAGCTATTTTGAAGATACTGAAGTCCAAGGAAATATATCTTATGGTAAGCACCCCTATAGTGCAATGAAGCAGTGGCCATGTAATTATATAATGCATATGGAACAGGCTTGGGAAAGGAGACGCTAGTGAATTTAAGTAAATTACATGTCTCCAAATACAAAATCAACATATATTTTATTTCTTCAGTGCAATTGTGAGTAGTAGTATACATATATTAGCTGCAAAATAACTGAACTCCCTATCATGTTAAACACTAACCTCCAGAAGGAATAAAATCTTTTGATTGAAAAGAAATAGGTCCTTCACATAGTGCAGTCAAGTCCATTATCAACCAATTTGCTCTCCTTAAATTACCTTTTCAAAGGGCAGTGTAAGCAGTTGAGCCATCTCAGCAGGGAGGGGAGAAAAGGGAGGGCAGAAGGTGCCTTGCAGGGTCGCAAGGGGAAGAGGTGTCACCTCACACTTCATTGCCACCATCACCAACCCTGGCACTACTGCCTGCTGCCTGCTTTCTTTTTCTAAGAAAAGCAGCCCTGGGAGGTCTATGGGGAAGGTCCAGGGCTGCTGGGGAAAACACCTTGTCTGCAGTGGTGCTGCTGCTGCTGCACTAAGCACCTCCCTGCCTGGCCTATGTCTCAAACTGGCTCCACACAGAGGCTGTTTCGGCTCGCTGATACAAATGTCGGTGCAGCTGTCTGTAGGCAAACACTGCAAGAAGGTCCTTCGTGATGAAGGAGAGAGAACACCGTAAAGAGTCCCAACAGCTAATGCATTCAACTCCAGCAGGTGATTCTTTAGCATCCAAAATTAATCAGCTTGCACAGGTTGTTCAAGGTCAAGCTGGATCTTGCCCAAGAGAGTCCAGTCAAGGATGACAGCAAGGCACTGGCAGGATGGCAAAGGTGCAAACATTTCTTCAGCTCTTCTTCCATGTATCACTGCTCTAGTGGTTTTAGCTCCTAGAAGTTACTTAAACAAGCGGTCTTTTAATTACCTGTCCTCTCAGCTATATCTGTAAAAACATTAACTGGGCTATGCATAGCCAAACACTGATTATATGCTTTTTCCACTAGAAGAGTACAACATTTAACACTATGTTTTATCCTCAGGAAGGTAAACCCTCAGGTAAACACTGAGCTTTTTACCCATCTCTTCCCCTAGTAAACTTGTGCAGCTTTAGTGAGAGCTGTTTTTTTTTTTTTTTTTTTTTTAACAGGGAAAGCTGAAAAGTCATCTCACATATGCTGTAGGAAATAATGTTGCTATATCATTGCTACAAGTTCAGTATGAGCCCTTACAGGAGGGATAGGTGATTTTATTTTAAAATCAACCTGAGTTCTCTCACATTTGTATACCCCTTTATATATTGTTACACGTTTGTATACCCCTTTATATATTGTATACCCCTTGTATATCCCGTTTATATACTCATAAGTGCCCAGCGGCTTTGTGTCCAGGTGGCCTCGTCAGGATTCCTACAGATGGCACAGGGGACAAGAGAAGTCCTCACCCTTGTCCTGAGCTCCTGGGCTCTGCATTGCGTGGGGAGGGTGGCTGGGTCTGAAAGGGCCTTTTGTGCCTTCTAGGAGCTGACAGTGATCTTTGCCTCTCCATCCTGTCCCACCTCTAAATCAACAGGATTTCACCTTATCTGAGCATCACAAGTTTCAACCTGGTCCTTATCTTCTCACTGTCATCCCTCAGGGGCTTGCACCTTTGTCCAGGTGCAGCCTGCCCCTTGATTTCTAGGTGTCCTGAGAAATGCATGTAGCTGAGATGAGATGTTGATGACCTGCTAATCGAGGAGTCATCAACACTTGGCAGTCTGGTAGAGCTTCTTTCACTTTTTCCATTTTCTCAGTTCCTCCTGGTGCTCCCACATCCAAACCTTCCCATATGTTCTTCAGTTGCGCCAGTCTTCATATTTTTACTACAGTCCTCTGATCTACCAGAAAGAGAACTTCAGTGACCCATGTTCTCACTACCACCACCTACCAGCTGAAATGAAAGGTGAGATTCAATCTTAATTGTCCTTGTGATTCCTAACAATTCCAAATATATCATTCAGTATCCGCCTTTGCAAAACCATTCAAGCTGTTAAGGATTTGAAGTGAAGCACATATCAGGAAAAATACTAAGCTGCAAGAAAAAAAAAATATATATATATATGTATATGGATGTAGTTAGTAGAAGCAGAAAACATCAGTGAATTTCTTCATTTACATCTTTGTTCTGTCGCGTTATAATGATTCTACAAAATAGCTTTTGTCTGATATTTTCCGTGATTATACTCATTCCAAGCAGATGTATGCATCCTTCCAGAGTTTTTGGAGTTGTTTATTTTGATTGTTGTTAATTTTGAAACTGAGATTAATGTAGTTTTCTCTAAGCTTTCTAAGCTGGAAAAAGAGCACTGCAATGCATACTGGGTACATATGTTTAACTATACAAACAGAATGCAAAGAGCAAAGTTGCAGCTTGACTTATTGAGGATTCTTATGCAAATATAATGTTGATATGTAAAACAAAAATCAACTCTAAGTTTAAAGGGTACAAAAGTTTAACAAATCAAGTAGGCTCAATAGTTTAACAATACTGAAATTCAGTTAGTAAAAAAAGTATTCGCATAGAATATTTTACTTTTAAAGAGTGTAATTTGCAGCTGCATTGATGTGCTTATAGCTACTCTACTCGTATTTCTTCATACCACCTTACTGTGCTATAACAGAAAATGGCTTCTAAACTGTGAAATGCTCTACTACCAGCGTGGAATCATCTGTTCAAAGTACTCTAAGGTGTTAGATATTAGTTTGTAATGCAGTGTCATTTTGCAGGAGTTATGTGTTAATACTGAAAACAAAACAAAACAAAAAAACCTTCAGATACGTGTTTGTATAAACAGTTCTCATTCATTCATATTGAAAACAAGAATTTTTAAAGGACCCTCCTTGCAGGTTATTTCAGCAAGTATCATTTTAGGGAAAAATAATTGCATGCAAAATTGTAGTTACTCAAATTATAAAATAATCAATAATCAAAGACATTAAGAACACTTATCTCTCTAAAAAAATCATGTTGCATTTGAAATTTATTCTCAGCTTCCCAAGTGATTACCTCTGTCAGTGTTTCAGGAAATAAAATAATATATTTGAGCCAACAGGCAGAGTGTAATGGAGGCCTTCCATGAAGACAGGCTGTTGTGTATGTAAACATCACAGCAGTGCCAATGTAAGTGGAGGTGTGATGGAAAGCAGTTTTATTACATACCAGACAATCTCAGATAGGTTTTTTCTAAGATTTCACGAGGAAGAATGTTATTCTGTCACATGCACTTTAAGCACATACTCTGTTTTTTTTTTTTATCATTAATATGTTATTTACAAAGTTCTAATACTCTTCTCAGTACTCTTTGGGAACAGGACAACTGTCTTAAATATTCTTAAATAAAAATCCTCCTGAACATCTCTATCACCTCAGAGGCCTGCAAGAGTTTTTTAAAAGAAACTAATTTTATTATTTTTTCTTTTTTTTTTTTTTTTGAACAAGGAGCTTTAATTAACAAACTTCTATTTTCCCACCAAAAATAAATAAATAGATACTATGTATTTAGATGTATGTCTCGAGTACTTAGCGCAAACAGTTCTGTTTGGATGGGCAGATTCCAGCTTTAGCCAATATCTAAAACAAACTTGAGATTTTTTTTTTTTTCCTGATGCTCAGCACTGTAATTCCCACCCTAGATTTAATCCAATTTCAAAATTAGTTTCCCAGATCCTATCCTCCCTATGCTCCCCAGCAGTTCTGTTTGGCAGCCTGTTATTTGAAGCAGCAGAGCAAGAACAAAATGTGAACAACGCAGTGAAAATAGATACCTGAAGCAGAAATGGTCTGTATGTCTGCTATTTGATAAAAATCCCAGGATTGCATCCCAAGTCTGATGACAGAGTAGTTAAATGTTTTACTGTCAGCTCATAGGCTTGAGTGTGACTTGTCCCAGTGTTGGGAACTGTTCTCCAAGGCCAGGGCTGCAGCTACTGTCTTTGTTTCTACCCCTTCCCGTATTTGTTCTCTGCAGGCAGAGGTTTCAAGAGCTCTCCAGCTTATCTGTTTTATGGGGATCTACAGACTGGCCTCAGGCCGTGGGCTCGCTTTTTTCTTATAATGCTGGATAAATGGTGGAGTCGCAGGCTATCGTATGTAGATCTACTGGGAAATGTATTGTTCTCCTTCCCTAATATTGCAAATGCTTAAAGTAATTTCAAATCTATTCTGAATTTATCAAAGAGTTTAAGCTGAGCTGGCAAATGAAAATGAATTGAGTCTTTTGGTTTTCTTTTTAAAGCTTTTCCAGTTTGAAAAGTTTTATTTTTCAGTTGTGATACAGGCCAAAGATAGGGAAGTCTAGATTCATCTACTGCTTAACTGTGAGACTTCTGCACCCAAACCCGTATCTCACTGGGACATTCAATGCTAAACTTTTATATGACTCCTGATTTATATAATTCTTATGCTTGGAAACGCATTTGTCTTGTATGGAGGGTAGTGTTATCTGCAGGACAGTGAAGACTGGGAGGAGGCATCATCAGCTCCTCAATAAAACAACCAATGACTGAGCAAAAAATGAAATAGTTTAATTAATACTATTTTTGCAAATACGTATTATATATAAAATGATTAAGGAGTTAAAATATTCCTTTGTTTTTTTGAATTACAGGAATGCCATCTCAGTTCCCTACTTCACACTAAGAATTTTACACTTACATTAAGGACTCAAGAACTTTGCAGAAAATAGTTTGATTTATAGCAAGCCATCAGTCATGCTATGGAAACACAGGAGCAGTGATCTTCTGGAATTTTAGAAGGAAGCCTGTGTTAAAAATACCTTTCTAGTTAGTTGGTTGGCTCATGTGCTATGTCCTGAAAGAAAGCAGCAGGTTTGTTTGTTTATTTGTCCCTGGCATGAGCTGGTAGTAGAATAGCACAAACATTTCAGATTTTTCTTAGAATTACATTTTATCCAGGTCATATATTTAACTCTGTTTGAAGATCACAGACTCACAGAATGGCTGAGGTTGGAAGGGACCTCTAGAGATCATCTAGTCCAACCCCCCCTGCTCCAGCAGGGACACCCAGAGCACGGGGCACAGGGTGGCAGCCAGGCGGGTCTGGATCTCCAGAGAAGGAGCCTGCACAGCCTCTCTGGGCAGCCTGTGCCAGGGCTCTGGCACCCTCACAGGAAAGAAGTTCTTCCTCACATGGAGAGGGAATTTTCTGTGTTTTAATTTGTACCCATTACCCCTTGTCCTGTGGCTGGGCACACACATATATAGATTTATGTATAGATGTGTGTGTGTGTGTATATATATATGTATATATATTTTATATATATATATATTTTTTTTTTTTCTTCTCACACCTGTCTAGCCCTCTGTTTGGAAGAGAGGTAACCATATTGATAAAGGATATCATCACTCAGACTCAAGCACTTGTAGGAACTATGAGAGGTGGTAGATGATTTGAAGTGGTTCCATTCTTTATGTGTCTCTAGAAAATTGTACACACCATTCTCTGACAGAATTTATACTTTGTTATAAAGGCAAATAAAAAAGATTTTATATATTCTTTTATGAAAAGTACTTATTGCACGTGACTGTTTACAGGGAATATGAGAGTTCATGAGACTGAGATGTGTGTGGTGTGTATGTGTGTGCAGTGATAAAGATAAGAAGGAAATAAAATATAGAAGAGGGATTGAATTACGTATGCAGGAAAATGTTGGGAAGGGCAAGTGGCAAAGAAAACTGAAGATGGAAAATGTAGGATAAATCTGGAATACTTTACCAAGTAGTAAACACTGTTTTCCAGACCACCCCAACCTTGCTATCTTATGCCAGTCATTGTGTCATGTACCAACCAGACCTTCTGTCCATCAAGTTTAGAAAAAAGGAAAAATAGGAAGAAGAAGGTGTGAGAAAGCTCATAGGCAAAAATAAGTTTGTGACTTCACATCTTCAAAGAATAAGAAAAATCCCATGGTAATGGTTCCCTTTGATTTATTGTTTGCTCATGTTATTGATGTAGGAAGTAAGAAAGTTCACCTTAATATAATTAAGGGCAGATAAATACATAGTCACAATAACATTATTTCCAAAGCAAGTATCCCAAGCCTAACAAATTCAGAATTAAGTTCAAGAAATTGAAAAATATCAAAAGCATGACATTTCAAGACCAAGTTTTAAATGATTTGCATTCCTGATAGTATAATGCATGTGAAGGAAAGAGGAAATCCAAGAGTATGAATAGGCTTTTAAGGGTAACTGGATATCATGCTGTTACTGCTTTGTGTCCTTGGATGACTAGACAATATCTTTCAATTTTACTTTTTATTTTATAATTTTGTAACATATTTCTTGTCCAGCAATTCACTTTACCTTGACATTTTTGCACTTCATACGGACACCTGCCACCTGTAAATGTTGGATAATTCAAGTCTGATTTCATGCTACGTGGACTAAATTCCATATACTCGGTTAAGAAGAAGTTGAATAGCAGAAACAACACATAGTGATTTTTTTCACTCTCCTGAATATTTAATAATGAGATTTAATGAGGTTTAATAATGAGATTGTTAACTGTGATGTTCAAAAACTGTGCAATCTTTTTTAATATTAAAGTTCTTATTCTGGTATCACTGTTTATCGGTTTTAAGGTTTTCATCAGGAAAGACTTGACATCTCTTTATTACAGTCAGTTTTCAATGAGTGTATTTTAAGGTCTGTAATAATGGTAACAGGTTCATATGTATATTTACTGCCAAGAAAAAAAAAAGGACGTTAGATGAAAAGCATTTATTTTACTGAGAAATCCTAAACTACTGGAAGAATAAAAAGTTCAAAGAAGTTATTTTTTGAGAGCAGCCAAAATAATTCCTTTTTTAGTATATTGGAATATAGTGAAAGATGCTATGTTAACATAATATCACTAGGCACTATAATAATAATCACTTACTGATTAGTTCTTTGATTTTAAGGCTATGTGTTCTGATTGCTGTTTCGCAGTATTTTAAATTTAGGATGATGAGTTCATGACACAATAATATTTTCTGCTTGCATAGGATATCTCTGTTTTCAGTTGATCTATAGACTCTTCTTAACACTCTGTATAGATTTTAGTGTGAGTTTAGTGGAGTTCATTAAGCTGAATAAAGCCTGTATTGTTAATGATACACTAATCTATTCAGGAGTCCAGGTTAAGTTATCCCAGAACTCCTGGAATTTTGCTTGAGACAGGAGTACAAATGGTTTGTACAGGAATTACTACATACCTATATAGCACAAGACTTTAAGAGGAGCAATACTTCTTCTGAATGTAATAGGTTCATTTAGGATGGTGGATGGAACAGAATTTTTGGAAAAGAGATGGCACAAGACTACAGTGCTTTTTTTGATCACACAAACACAGCTCTAACAAATTTCTGGGTTGTAAATGGAAGGAAAGAGGTCTTGATAGAGAAGATGGGCTGCAGTGAATCTGATTTGTTCATCAAATTCAGGTAGCAGACTTGCTGCACATGCAGTTTAGAGTTTTCAGGGCCAGTATATGTAATACTCTCAGGGCTTCCTAGGCTCCCAAAGACTGAAAAATATTTTTTCTTTAACTATTTGTTGCAGGATTTTCCCTTACTGAAGATAGAAGAATGTCTTGGGGTTCACTGAGGTTGAAGGTTAAAAAATCGGGAGGTATTTATGCATTCTGTAGCCTTTCACTCACTGTTCCTGTGACTTGGGCCATCAAATCACTACATATTTTCAGAAATGTTATTGCAGGGTCCATCTCCCTATTTGGAAAAGATTTTTTTCTCTCTCTCTCTTTTAATGCTTTAGATATCATAGCTGATAGAAAATGTGATCATAATTTCCGTAAACCTTACAAGTATCAGATTTTGGCAGGCCAAAGATCTATTCCACTCGCTAGTCTGCTTTCCTGAGAGTGACCAGCAGCAATATTTACCCGGGCAGCAAATATTTTCTCAGTACCTGTTTATTAACCCCTGACCTAGGGAGTTTTTGAACTAGGTTTTTGAATCTTTGCAATTGCATTCGAGAGTATGCAAAGACTGAAGAGAGGAGGGGAAGACATTCGTAAAAAGATGTTGTATTTGGTTTCTTGGGTTAGTTTTGGATATTTGGGATAGAAGTCCCTCTTAACCTGACACTGACACCCTGTTTTCAGCTACTTCTGCTTTATGATAAATGGATTAAAATTCTCTATTCTGCAATTCAGACTAACACAGTTTTGAAGCTGAGTAAATATATTACCCTAACAGTTGTTTCTGTTGTTTCTGAGAGGGACTGCATGGTGGGAAATACATTTGTTAGGGGTGGTTGGGCTCTGGCAATCTTGTATTTGGAAAACTCTCATATTCTCTTAACTTAGAAACAGCTCTAAGTTTGACAGTGGGAAGGGACCCCCTACAAAGAAACCGTGATCGTTATAGGCCATATCATAATACATATCTAAGAGCAGCCTTAATCTTAGCATTTCCTAACTACTGAACACTTGACTTTTCAGCCTTAATAGCATGCTTTTAACAGAAGAGAAATTTTTATTCTCATTTAATAATATCTGAAGTGCAGCTATTTGAAGAAGCTTGAATGAGGTTGTACCTAAAGGTCATCTAATATCAGCTTATAAAGCTGTGCAGTGTGTAAAATATTTTTTTTTTTCATACCATGTTATTTATGGGGTTCCTCAGAACATGCACTGATTTAATGATATTGAAATATCCTGACAGCATAGCTACTTAAAGGAGAAAATATATCATGGCTAACTGGATTTGGAAAAATCAGCCAAAGGCTGGAGCTACCAAAGTATTTCAGCAGATATGATTCTAGATCTGAAAATGGAGTCCTCCATACTGCCACTAAGCTGGCTCTGAATGTACCTGCCATCTCATGTGAAAACTTAAGTGACCCCTGCATGTCTCTAGACACATCCAGAAGCGCCTCTGCCCTGCTAATTTTGGGTAGTCTGGCATCCAGCTCATATACTCCTTAAACAGTACACAAAACAGAGGTTCTTCCATTGATGTTTTTTTGTTTTGGTTGATGTTTCCAAGCCATCCCAAAACATCACAACAGAAGATACAGTGGGTAACAGAAGATGCTTTGGGTGCCTTTTTGCCTTGTCTACCTGCCAAGAGCTGTCATCCAGAATAAACTGAAATTCAATGTCCTTCCTTGCCAGTCTAACTCCTCTGGTGATTGGCAGGTTACTTTGAAACCATTTCTTACATTTCAGACAAGCATCTTGAATCTAGCCCTATTATTTTTTCTTCTTTTGTACCCCCCCATTCAGTGTCATCTGAAAACTTCATAAATATAGTCTATCTTGGGATTTCTTAGTAAAAATATTGAGTAGTATTCATCCCAGGAGAATCTTCTATAAAGCTTTCCTCAGTGCGTGCTCCATTTTGACAATAAACATTGATTTCTAGTCTCATTGCTTTCCAGATAGTCCAGCTTTATATCCTTCCATCATAATAGGATTTTGACTTTTTTTTTTTTCCCTGACTTCCTTGCAGGAATGTCATATGAAACTGTATCAAGCTTTGTTAATGTCAGAGTATAATATCTTTTGCTCTCCTTTAACCAAAGAGCCTATTATTCTGTCATGGAATTCTTAAATTCTAAGCTAGCTGCTTCATATCTTCTTGTCATCATCTAGATGCCTATAAATTATAGTTTGATTATTTTTTACCTTATTCTCTATTTATTTTTTTTCCATGAATTTATATTATCCTTGTTAATCTCAAATTCCTTAGTTCTTCCTTTATACTCTTTCTTTAAAACTGGCAATATGTTTCCTCATCTTCTGTCTTTGAGACATGTATTCTTCATCAGCTCTGTAGTTCATGTATGAGACTCTTTCTGCCAGTTCTCCTACTACCTTGCAACAAACCCTACCAAGCTTTGACAATTTCCAGATGCCTAAGTTATGTAAGTCTATAAAGTGGATGGAAATTTTACACTATATTACTGGTATTTATTATGTTAGCTTGCTGTTGAAATGACTTTTTCTTCAACACAAATGCAAAAAAGACATTAAGCATCTCAGTTTTATCAGCCTCCTTCCCCCTTCATCCCTTTCATTTGTTTGTTTCTCTCTTACTACCAATCTAATATTGCTTGTGTCTTAGCCAAATTAGTTTCTTACTATACACAGTAACTTGCACTAGACTAATTTGTGCTTGTACCTTTAATGTCTTTATGCTAACTAATTGCTAATCCTTAAAGTTAATCTTTTTTTTTTCTTCTTCTTATTTTGTGTCCTATGAGTTTTTGCTTACCGGTTCTTAGAGTTTAACAAAATCTGTTTTCTTGAAGTCCATTATACATTTTCTAAAGAACCTTGTCATTGCAATGGAGAACATGTCCTTTTTTAAAATTAAAAAAAAAAAAAAAAACCTCAAATTTAACCATGCTATAAACATAATTTAGTAAAAATATGCTTAAAAAAAAAAAATCAGTCCTTCTCTGTGATGAAAAAGGAGAAGAAAATTATATACATCTACAGGTACGTTCTGGGGAAAGTCTCGGTGCTGGGGAAGAAGGCCAGGCCCTAGCAGAGTCTGGGGCCAAGCAGCTGCAGGTCAGCTGGGGCCAACAAGTTGACCTTGAGGCAGCAGTGCCCCCTTGCAGTAAAGAAGACTGATGCACCTGGGCTGCATTAGGGAAGGTGTTGGCCACAGGTCCAGGTGGAGGTAGAGGTGGATAATATTCCCTTTGCTCAGCCCTGATATGTGGTTGGCTCCTGCTGCTAGATCCCCAGTGTAAAAGAGATCTGGAGCTCCTGGAGCACGTGCAGCAAAGGGTTACCAAAATGTTGAAGGGCCTTATGCATTTGTCCTGCATGGAAAGGCTGAGAGAGCTGGGATTATCTAATCTGATGAAGGGGAAATGCAGGGACATCTTATCAGCATGCAGAAATATCTGAAGGGAGGATATAAAGAAGACAGAGCCAGGCTCTTCTCCCTTTCCTACATGAAGTTGTGATTCTCTGTGTTTGGGTATTATGGTTCTTTCCCACAGGAACCTGTGATAGGAGGTATGTACTGATCAAAATGCCCTCTTAAAATTGCTCATTTTAGCAGTTTAAGCAACATATTCTGTAGAAATGGATCTAACATGCGATATTGAAACACATCTGTGTTATCATCTGCTCAGCATATTCTACTAGTAAGCTCTATAGATGCAGCCTCTTCTGAGCCTCTAGTTCAGTGTTGGGATTCAGCTTGGTTTGGGTACAGCAAAATCCTTTCCTATTAAGGTTGTGCTTCCCAGCTTCAAAAGTAAGTTTAGTAAAGGCAAAAATCACATAGTTACGTTTCAAAAGCTGGCAGTTAAGACACTGTCTGCTGAGCGGTACTTTACTTTTGAGCCGTTCCATTGCTTCCTCCCTGGTCCCCCAGGCACCTGCCAACTTTTAATGTGAATTACCTCTATGTTTTAAAATATACATATTTTAAAACTAAAAATGCTGGGAGAATGAGCTTGTGCCGCACTGTTTATTTCTTGAAGCAGCACGTTATACAAATTTGCTGTGGGACAGCTATCATGCACCCAGAGAAGGCCTGGGTGGAATATTTGGTTTTGTGTGCACTAGGCTTCATTCACAATGTGTGTTTGGGTGCAGCCTGTCAGTTTTGGAGGGCAGGAAGAGCTGCATGGATTTGAGACTTGCTATGCCACATGGCTTTATGTCTGGAGCATGGTCCTGCATAGCATTGACAAAGCCTCAGAAAACACCCACCTTGCGGGGCTGCATGAAGCAATTACAGTCTGTTAAAGAATTAGTCCCATCCAGAAATCACAAGCATTCTGCTCGTCACTCTGATTCTGGGACAGTGTATGCTCAGCTACTACACTGCTCTACTGGGTGGACTGGACCTTGCGTGAGTCACTGCAGAAACCAGACCCTTTCTGTAAAAAATGTACAGGCTAAACAGCATCTCTGGGGTTTACAGCTATCCTTTAATCATTATTCTTTGTTACGAAAGGCTTTGAGGAATATAGCACAGAAGTGTTACTACGCTTTCAGCGCAGCTCTGAGGCCAGAAGTACACACACTGTGCCTTATTAATGAGTAAGTCTTAAACTCTAGGTTATACAAACCTCTTACCACATTTAGTGGTATCATTAAAATATCTAATTAGAACTTGTATGCAGACCATAAAGTGTGACCCTTTTAATTAAGGGGTATTTATAAAAGCTTTAGTTATCTCCATGATTACTAGACACTGTAACATTTTAATGGCTTGTTTAACAGATTTTGTAGAGTTTAAGGCCATAAGGGACCATTAGAACATCTGAACTGACCTCCTGTATATTACAGGCAATTAAATGTCACCCGGATACTCCATACAGTATCAAGTCTTGCTGACTTTAGTTAAAGAAAGGCATTTCAGTCTTCATCAGACAAAAGGGTGTGCAAGAGGCAGAGAACAAGAGAGAACAGAGCCTTAAGACTCCTAATTGACAGAAGGTAACATGTTTAGATGATCTTAGAAGAAAAACTCCATGTTGCAAGGAAAAAGCTCTGTCAGACTAAACTTGTGGAAAGGATTTAAATGTGGCAGTCAAATTGAACTTGACTGAGAACATGCCATTGTAAACTGTTCCTGCTGCCATAATTAATTGTAGGTATCCTTAAGTGTATTTTAGATTCATTTTTACTTTTATTCTCCATATAAGTAAATCACAAAGTTTAATAATATAAATATTTCCTTCCTCCCTTCCTCCTTTCCCAAATATTAAAATTTATGTAACTTATATATTAATGTAAAAAAAACCCTGAAATATTCAGTGTAAGGCAAGAGGAGCCCAATCACACAGCTGCATGCTGTGGCTTTGAATAAGGTCCCCAGGACTTCTGCAGTTCTGCTTGGCAACCCAGGGAACAGGACAACACAGGATGAATGCTGTGTGGATAACCAGAACACAGGGGCTCCTGGACAGAGCTGTGCACTTGGGCACTCGTCGTTTATTCAGGATTTCTGGGCACCCTGAAAGGAGTTGGAGCTACTGATCTGTTCAGGTCACTTGGCATCCAGCTGTCCTGGACAGCTGTGCAGTCTTGCTGGTGAAAATGAATAATCTGCCTCCTGAGACTTGAATGTCACCACTAAATGAAAACTGCTCTGGGCAAACGAAAGCACTGGGATCTGAGCAATCCACACCTCCTGCCTCCGTTTACAGAAATAGGCCAGTGAAATCCTGTGTTATAGGAATGTATAAAGTCATGTGTAATGGATCAAATGAACTGGAATTATAATTGGCCTAAATAATCTAGCCGGGGCACATAAAAAAATAAATCAGCATGCCCTCTGAGAAATATGATGACAAAATTGCCAACAAGAAATTCAGAAACTGGTTAGAATGTCAAGCGAGAGCAATCTGTTTCCCTGGCCCAGTGAGCTGCAGGAGAAAATTGAATGCTAACGTAGTGCCACAAGGCAACAGGAACAGTCATGCAGTTAACAGAAGTTTTTTGGATTATATTCAACTCTGATGCCAATGTTGTCTCCTGCTTATACTAGTCATTTGCTCAGTACAACAGGAATGTCACCCAGCCCAGCTGAGAGGCATGGGTTGTGCCCTCCGTGGTGGCACACTAAAGTTATGTGAAAATTCCCTCTCAGGAGCAGATCTATCACTCATTAAAACCTCACTGGCTCCTTACTGCTCACTTTAACAACTGTCTCTAATGGTTAGTGTGATATATTTATGCTCCCTTTTAGTAATATTTTCATGCTGATGACTGCATTTATGCAAAGCAGCCTACTTTACAAAGGTGAGTTTTGAGGTAAGAGAGGACAAGTCTTATTTTTATCACACACTATGGGGAGATTCCTCACTAAGATGGTCCAGGTCCTCATTTTATTTTCCTCTGTAAGATGGTACAGATCCTCCTTGTAGTTTATCTGGTCTGTAGCTGCTGCCCTGAAGCTTACTATACTAAGATAAGAATTCAAGCCGTGTGAAAATTCATCCGCACAAAATAGATGAAAGTATGGATCGCACTGATGCTGCATTCATTCCGACTGCATTTCCACCTTCCATCACCCAGCAGTCAACCTCCACATGCAATTTCTCTCATCTGTGTCCTCAGAGAGCAGAAAATTTTGCTAACTGAGACAAAAAAATCTGTGATGTTAGTGCTTGTTAGTTTTCAACCATGGCATTCAAAAAGCACATTCTTGACAGAAAGGCCAAAGAGGGTAAAGCTATGACTGCTCACTTCTTTTTCTCCTACTTTCTTCCCCCTTAGTTGAAAATGTCATGCAGCTAAATGGTAGTTATTTATTTATACTGAGCTCTTCCAGGTGGATTCTGAATTATGAATCCTGTTGGATTTTGATGGATACTTTCCCACTTTCAACCCATCACTTTCACAGCCGTATCTACTTTTATAGGCTGCACCAACTGAGGCATCTCAAGTCAGACCTTTCCTCTGTGTATTGCCTAGGAGAGCTATTGGGATGCTTCTCATAGTCTAGACAAGAATTAGACAATACGCACAGCTTGGCATCTATGCAGCTAAAGAAACCATGTCAACATGGGTGTTTGACTCTTAGTCTCTAGTGTATAACATTTTTGAATCACTCTTGTGCCTGTGAGATATAAGGATGGAGACTGGCATTTTTATCATTTGGTTGTGGTGTTTGGTTGTAGAAGTCAAAAAGTTGAGCATCACCTTAACTTTGTGAAACAGAATGAAAAGTCACCCCATGGCACTGGAAGTCACCCACATACACAGCCAAAGGCTCCCAGGAAGGCAATATTAGTAGCTGTGTAACAACACACACATCCAGTTCAAAGGGTCTTTGTGAGATGGGTCAGGACTGAACTAGAATCCCTGATAGCATCGACTCTGTTAATAGTAGGTATGTCTTGAAAAGCTCTTTAATAAGTTCTTGACTGAGTGTAAAACCAGATTTATTACCACTCAGAAAAATGCTACCAGGTGGACTTTTACAGTGTGAAAGAGAACATTGAATATTTTAACTCAGGTCAGTCATCCTGCATAAACTGAATCAGTGCAAAAAGTGCAAGTTGCACTTGATCATTTATCAGCTTCTCAAATCTAGTCCATTTGACATCATAGCTCTCCATATTTGAGTGCTGTATAGTATTACTGTTTTACTGTATTTGATAAAAGCAGTTGACTCCCCAGTGCACAATAGTTCTTCCTGGCCTGCTAAGGGTCTTACAGCATCTGGTCCAGCCAGGTCAGTGGGAGAAGTGAGGTCAGGTCCAGTAAGAGAACTCTGGATTGATAAAGGCTGCCCTGCTGCTCTCTGACTGGTACAACAAGTTGTGTAATACCTTGCATGTAAAGCCCAGGGGAAATTTCAGGAGGTCTACACAACATGGTGCTCCAGTGTGCTGCAGTCACCAAGGTTGTTCTAGCCCTTGCTTTACCTTATCTTCTCTTACCATTCTTCCAGAGGAGAAAAAGTACGTCTGGGGGGCTAAGGGAAAAGAGAAGGAAGTAGAGAATAGATATTAGAGAAGCAATACACACACTCGTGCTGACTCTCAGGGAAGAGATGTTTTGGTACTGAGGCAAACTAATGAATCTCTGGAATTTAAACTTGTCAAATTGCCCATTTATTGGCCACTCTTGCAAGTTCTTCTTTAAACATCTAATAGGATTCTTTCTTGCTTTGGAATTAGGTTGTATTTTTTTTGTACACTGTACAAGCTGCTAAGCAAAACTCAGCCTTTCACACAAGTCTCTTAATAAAATTCAGCAAAATGTTCAAACAAAATGTCTTACTCCAAATAAAATGAGTCATTGTTAAACCCCATGGTGTCAATAAATTAGCAAATTGCAAATAAAAGAGAATGGGATTGGAAATGAATGAACAAATAGAGAAGAGGAAAAAGAAAGAATTATAAACATGTCCTAATCAGTAGGAAACAACTTTCACCATCACAGCTGCTGTCCTCACATCTCTCGGGATGGATCCTGGGATAAAGTCAGGCACTCTGATGTTATATCGTCTTATCAGTGATACACTGGCAAGCAGGAGCCAAAGAAAGAGCAAGCTGAGGGCATCACCATCCTTCCAGGCTTCAGGGAAATCCTAGATGTGAAATTTGAATTTCTGTTATTGCTTTCACCCTTGTGTGTCCTTTAACTTCCCCTATATGATTTCTTCTTTCCCTATCAGTCCTTTTTGCCTTCTGGGTAATATAAGTCTGGTTTAACTAGTCGAAGTTCCATCTTCTGCAACACAGCTGTGAGCCTGGGAACAAAGAGGCTGATAAAACTGTGGCCTAATGTGACATGGGCACAAATATGCCAGTTCTGAGGTTGCTGATAAGAGGATGCTCTGGATGGCTTTTGCTGCAGCAGCAAGTCAGGCAGCACCATGGCCGGGATGCACATTTTGCTCTGCTGTTTTCTTTCTCTTCTGCTCCTCCCTCTCTTTTTCCCTTCTTTGCTCTCTTACTTCCTACTCCCTCACTCTTTGTTTCTTTTTTCTGGAAGCAAATGGGATTTCAACAGTGGCAGGGCTCTGTATCTGTCTGTAAGGATTTTTAATGGTGGTTGTCTCCATAAGATGGGCTGAAGTGTCTGGACTTCCAACCCAACACCTGTTTAGTGTTGCACATTGGCAGAATAATTTAAATATCTTACTCTTTACAGTCATGAAGTTCACCAAAATCTGTGTCATACCTCATCTTTTCTTTTTTCCTTTTTTTTTTTTTTTTTTCTTTTTTGGTCTGCTGGAAAGGATAAGCACCTGCCCTTTCAGTCTTTCTCTGCTTTTGACATAGCACTACACCAACATAACGTGACTGCTTTAGTCTCTACTAGTTTGTGGGTGAGAGTCAGGAGACACATAGGAGCCAAGTGAAAACTCTGAACTCTGGAGTATTTTTATGCAGCCTCTTTTCTCTTGTGACCTTGAATTGTGAGACTGCTGAGACATGCCCCCTGCTCCTGCCTGGAAGCATCTTGTATGGAAAGGGCACCAGCTACCTCTTCCATTTCACAGGAATTGAGATCTGAGAGGAGTAATTTCCAGGATATTTTTTTCTTCTCCTCTTTAGCTGAAGTCTCATGACTCTGTCACACTGTCTTCTTGCAGGCCTGTAACTAATACTACTGTATTGTAAAACTACCAGATCTAGAAGAGTTCTTGGAATTGTCACCTGATGTCTGCGCAAAAACCTATCCCAATTAATCTCTTTGGTCTTCAACTTAGGATCTGGTACTGATCCCATAAATTTGACATATTTCCTGTGTGCTACTTGGTCCTACCAGGTGGAGACTTCTTGGGTACTGTCATTTGCCATTGCTTCAGGAACAAAAGATGAGCAAGTGATACACTTTTTTTTTTTTTTTCTTTTTTTCCTCCCCTGGAGCTGTCTCAATTCAGAGATAACAGTTAAGGGTGTCTTCATTCTATGTAATACTTTAGAAAATGACTGCATTGTAATTAGGCTACTTGCTCCTGCGACTAATTTACTTAGGCATTTAGAGAGATCCCTAGACTATGACTAAGCCTTCATCAGAATAACCTTTCTTTTCTACCCACCTGAGTTTGGAGATTTTTACCTTGTGAAACTTTTTTTAGAAAAATCATCTGTGGAAGACTTTGCAGTCTGGATAAGAACAGAACTGAGACCCTCTTTAACTGTCGTTATGGGGCTCAGCTTTTGGTGGACTCCCTCGAAGACAGCGAACTTCATCAGTTTTGGTCATTCTTGGTGGGAAAATTTTTGAAGAACACAAAGCCAGAGAAGAGACATCTGTGTGCAAAACAAGATGGCTTATCAGTCCTCACTGACAGGCAAGGGCCTCCTAGTTCACAGCATGGGCAGTACAGAACATGGCCCGTCACCTCTCCAAGGGCTGCAGAGTCCATTTACGCACTCAGTGGAGGTCCATGCCCGGAACTCCTCGGCATCCCTCTTGCGGCCATGGGAGGTACCGCTCGTAGTAAGGGGAGGAAGCTGGCCCATCAGAACCAAGCGCCTGGTGCATGCTGCCTCCAGAAGCATTTCCCCACAACTACAGTTTCTGGCATTCTGATAAAAGGAGGAAGAAAAAAATCGAGTCCCAGGTGGAAAAGGAGTATCCAGAGCCAGGAGTAGAAAATTCCTGTATTTCACATAGATGAAGTCCTGAAAGTACATAATGGAAGTCTTAGAAAATGAAAGTACTCAAGATAAAAGCAATTAGTTAATTGTCTCAGTATGAACTGACCTAATTAATCAAAAAAAACTATTTAAGGTATTGAAGCTTTAACTTTGGGGATGACTCTAGAGGCAAAGGATATGGAGAAGGCTGCCTCTTTCTGCTCTGTAAGGTACATTTGAATCCTAATCATCTACTACTCATCACGTGTAAGAGCTTCACCATTACATGAAACTGTTCAGAACATAACAGGGAAAATAAATGAAATTATTAGATCAAAATTCCTGAAGGAAGGGCCTTTTGTCCAATACCCTGATGAGTCCCCATGGCTGTCCCCTGCTGAGCACCTCAGCCACGCTCACGTTGTGCCTCGTCCTTCTCTCTCAGGCTTGAGGGATGGTCAGAAGATCATCTCCCACAGAAGGAGACTTTGGCCTGCACTTTGGAAATCCCACTGCTCCCCTCACCTACTATTTGTAAATAAGATTAAATTTGTAAAAAGATTCCGTACTAAGCAAAAACAGTTAGTCAATGTAAAGTCACTGTTGTGAACTGAGAAAAAATGAAGCAGAGAGGCCATTAGATGGCTGTTAAAGCAGAGTGCTTCCATGAGTCAGCCTAATAACCTGCCTCCACAAGAGGAGCTCCTTCAGATTTATTTATATTACTCATATTGCCCACTGAACAATTCATTTTTATGAATTTATATTATACCATAACAACAGCCCCTTTAGCACTGATGAAGAAGTCAAAAGGTGAAAATTACATTTGCAGTTCTTTTGTTTTTTAGAGTGAAAAGCTTTTCTTTTTTGATGCAATATAAAAGATACAGTTTTAAAAACAGTCCCAATTTTATTGGGGCACACAAAGTGATAACATTTCTCCAGTGAAACAGCATTAGTTAAAGAGGAATATTTTTGCAGATTTTTCTTTTATAGTTCCAGAAGAAACTAAGGCATTTTTATTTTTTCTCCACTACACAGACATCCCTTTATTTGTGAAAATACTCCTGTGATTCTGGTGGATCTTCTGCTCAGGCAAAACTAGATCTGGGGTTTGCTTTTACATATCTTCCACTGAAATTGACAGGATAATTATGGTGATTCTTTACAATTATTTGGACAGAAACTCTGGATAAATTTATACTCAAATACTGGAGAGGATCAGGACCGTGGCAGTCCAGCCTATGTCTGCATAGTGTACTTTAAGTATGCAAAAAACTTGTTCATCTGGACACCCTGTGGTGTCTGGCAAACACTTGTCATGATGAGAGGGAGATGCATGAAACTTGGTTTATTATTTGATAATTGAACAAGATATCAAATTTCTTAATCTGAACATCCTGTTATTAGATTTCAAAAAATAACTTCAGAGAAGTTTATCTTACATATGATTTTAACTTCTGTGAGTGTCTATGTGGTTTTGGAAAACAGAATGTTTTCTTTCCTTTGATATTTAAACTATGTTCCTCACCTGTACCACCAACTACTATACTGCAACAAAATACATGCTAATTTCCTAACTGCCATTTAGTATTCCAAATATATGTAATCACTCTGCAAAGCAGAATTAGTAGCAGCCTTTATAATTATTCTGTTACCTAAATAGTTAAACTGTCAGTGACCTTTCAAAATAAAAAGAATTGATTTATGAGACCCAAGGGTATTCACAGGAGTTCTAAAAGAAGTTGTGCATGAAACTGCCAGTTAAGATGACTACAGGAAGATCTGAGAAACAGTAGTTTCACTGACATATAGAGCAAACCCAGAGAAACTAGGATAAAGAACAAAATTGGAAGACATATGGATGAAAGTGATATAGCAGGGAAAAAAAAAAAAGGAACATTTTTTTCAGCAGATTATCATGCCTATGACTCTCTAGGAGAGCCAATTAACATGTTGATAACAGTGAACTGGTTAATACAGAGTATATCAATTGAGAAAAAAATTGACTACACTTCTTACAGAAGACTTCTTACAGAAGATTTGTAGAAAATAGATGTTGGAGTATAATGAGGGAAGTTCTATGTATGAAAGAACATTGATGAAAATACAGGGGAAAAATAGACAGGAATAATAAGACATTGGAGAGAAGATGACTTTTCTGTTCAGCACAGTCATTGGTAATCTGGAAAGGGAAGTGGGTAGGGGAGTCTACTGGACTGACAGAATAGTCAAATCTGAGAGTTACTACAAAGCATTGCAGAATGTAGTCTAGGTACAGGTTGCTGGTGTGAGAAAAAATCATTCAGCGGCAAGACCATTCAGCGGCAATAAACAAAAAGTAGTGATGATAGCAAAAATAATCCCAATTATGCAAACACATAGTGACAAGCTCTAAGTGATTTACTACCACGCAGGAAATCACCACTATGGACAGTCCTGTGAAAACTGTGTAGGTGATCTTGGTGCTCTGTAGCAGTCAAAAGACAAATGTAATTCTGGAATGGGACTGGAGAGCAAAACAAATATCATTGCAGTGATGGCCGATGTACAAATCTAACTCCTGACATTGCTTGAATATTACATTCATCTGTTAGCTGTCTTTTAAAGCCTGTTTTAGAATTTGAAAATCCACAGAGAAGAGCAAAAAGGATGACTATATGAAAGAAAAGACCTTCATATGAGGAAAGTTTAAATAACTTTAAGATTCTTGAGCTTGAAAAAGAAATGAAGGGAGCATGATAGAAATGTATGAAAACAAAACAGTTTTAAAGAGCGATGAATATAGAATAATGCTGTCACATACTGGTCCTGCCCATCATCTGAGCTGACAAAACATAAGCTAGGTTTGATATGGAATCCTGAATGACATGTTGGCGTGTTGTTAGATTAAGATGACAAATCCCACTTGTATCCCTGAACATTTTTTTGACGACAGCAGCCTCTCTCTGGGATTGCATTGTGGCTTCTATGATTATGTTTCCACTGAATATTCACAGTCTCCTCTCTCCACTCATAGTAGAAATGCAACGACCTTGAAACTTGTCGTTCCCTAAAAAATAGATGACATATCAGTATCTTTTCCGACAGTGAGCTTGAAACTTGTTTTAAGTTCTTCACACTCAAATGTGAAATTGGCAGTTCCTCTCCTCACTCTGACCTGTGGAAGTCACCTGCAGGAGTACAGGGACATGTGAGGAAGCTGGAGTCAGGTGTTAGGCTGGTACCTCCACCTACTTGGGGTTAAGGGTTGAGAGTATCCCCATACTCAGAGGATGCCTCTCTTTTGGCAGACCTAAGCAAGGTTCACAATTCTTTTTAAAATGAAGCTGGAAATGGAAGAACTACTGGTCACCTTGATAATAAACTAGCTGTATGATATAGTCTTTCCGACATGAGCCTAGATCAGTTACTGGATAAAAGCAAAACAAAACAGAAAAGTATCTCCATAGAGCTAGTGGTTAGGGGGTGCTGTCAGATAAGATTTTAAATCTCGAAAGCTGCAGAGAGCATTTGGCTCAGACCTTTCATTTCTTGTGTGAGTCCAAGCGCTTCCTGAAACATCTGAGTTTTAAAAAGAAGTGGTCCCACATGTGTGTAATGAGAGCTTGACCCAACACCTACCAAGACTGATGTGGAAAGTCACCTTGTCTCTTTAGCAGTTACAGATAGGGATAAATGTCTAAAGTAGAAGGTCAAAAAAGAAAAAATCTGAAGAATACATAGAGAAAAAGGGTTGAGGCACTTCCCGGTGTGCCCACTATGTGCCTTTACTTCCAACTGAGAATAGCTGCACACAATTCATAGTAGAAAAGTACATCTACGGTCATGCTGAACCTGTTTACTCTTGGTCTTGTGCCTTCTCTACAGTTCGTATATATTACGAAGGAAAAAGCGCTGAAACCTTATTTTTTCTCCCTATTGCTCATGGTTCTTTCACAGGCTTCAGCTAGCTGTTGCTTGTTTTTCCTTATATGTAGAGTATGTATGGATAAAATCAGTTCAAATCCTTTGCCAGCAGCTTCACTGCTTTTGTCAAGGTTTTTGTCATTATTACTTTGCTCTTCCTTGGGACAGGGATAATCTGTTTGGGACTTGGGCTCCCACTGTACCAGTAGTCTTAATAAAACAAAACGAAGAGAGTGCTTGGCTGTTAAGTACCCACATCTTTGAAAGAGGCTGTTGCTTTGAGCATAAGTCAGTCACCATGTGCATTTTTCTGTATAAACTTCTGTTACCTGGACAAATTTTTGCTGGCTTACAAACCCACTTTGTCTATCACCCTTTATATTGTTGGACTGACCGACTCTTAATGACCAAGTTATTAAATATTTGAAGCTAAATGGTTGAACTAATGCTAGAACATGGTAGCAGCATTGATAGCAAATTAAAAATGTATGCACCACAGAAACAGGATATACATCACTCATTTGCCTGCAAGGACAGAAATCTGTATCAGATGAATTCAAAGTAGTACTATAAGACACAAATCAATATGATGACATTCATATACCAATAATCTTTATGTGTATAAAGACATCTGTTATAACAGTGAAGAAGTTTGGGCATGTTCCCGGTTAACCTGATGTATGTAGGAGCATCTCCTGAGCATGTTCCTCTCAGGACTTCTTGGCCCACAGGCACATAGGAGGTGTCCTTGCAAATCATCTTGTGCAGTTTGAAGGATGAGTGCCCCACACTGGGGATCCCGGGGACCCAAGGCAGCACATTCACACTGTTCTGGGTTCCTGGAAAACTCCATTTTCCCTGGAAAATGGAGGGTCTCTCTTCTACTACATATCCTGAAATCTCACTCATAACACTAGAGAGACCTCAAAGTAAAAGACATCAAGAACATGCTACTATATTTAAGACCCAATGGCTATTTTTGCTTCTAGGTGTTTTCCAGATAGCAAAATATTCTATCAAACTATCTGCCAGGACATTTTATACAGTTGCCCAGAGCTGAAATTTTGTCATCGAAAAGTCCTATCCTCATGCTTGCTGTCAGAAAAATGGATATTTACTTGAGGTTAAATCTTTTCTTAATTCACAAAGCCCAGCTGTATTTTCCTGATAAGCCATATTTGACAACCATGTCAGTTTAAGGAGTTCAGCCCACCTTGGCACCTTCCTTCTCACACCTGGCACTCTATAGCAACATGATGTCTCCAACATGACCAGGCACCAGAATTCAGAGGACTGGGCTAAAAAAAATGCTGAAGTGGCTGAAAAAAAAATCACATTCACCCCCAAATTTTGGGTGAAAATGTAAGAATTAGTCACCAAGAACAGAAGGAGAAATTGCTTTAGCCAATATGGCCACCAGAAAGACTATTACTTAGGGTAGTTCGTAGTATAAATCCACTAACGGATTACACTTCTATCCTGCAAAATGACTTATAAGACTGCTTCCTGTGGCCTATGGAGTTTTGCCTAACTAAGCTTCTTTTTATTCATATAACATTGCTTTTTCAATGTCCTGCCTAGCCAGACAATGCCAGTCTTCCTGCTTTGTCAGCAGTAATCAAATTATTTATATTTATATCTTTTCTTGTTAGACAGATAGAAAATGCTGAGCCATCTCACTGCTGTGGGCATATGCAGCTGAGTACAGAACTCAAGCTTATTCACTGCCAAATTGCACAAGTGAAGAAATTAAAATAGGTTCATTATTAGCTGTTAGTAAAGTTAATACCTACTATTCAATAAAAATATTAGCCAAGATAATGGCATTTCTGTCTCAGCCCTGTTCTGGCTTCCTATCTTTGCTGAAAAGTTTTGTCTGAGCATTGTCCTTATTCAGGCAATACTAGGAACAACCTGAGAGATTTCCTGATAGTCAAACAAGTTAATCTCTGGTAGGCTTTGAAAACTCTGAGTGAAGATCCTGTGCTTCTTGCACAGCATTATCTAAAATAACTAAAGGGCTGTTCTTACGAGGCTGAGAATTAATGTTCACCTCTCTTGGAGGAATCAGCAATTCAGTTCTTATCTGCTGAATTAAAAGCTGACATTAGAGCTTTTAGAAAAGGAAAACGAAATATTGTAATAGGTAGAGCAGAAGATTCTTGAAAATTGCAGAAGCTTCAGCATATACTTTTACATTAAGTCTCTGGAAGCTGCAGCCAATGCCCATTTTGACTACTTAGAGATGACACACGTGAAAAAAGAAGTGTTACAGGAAAGCTGCAATATAGATTCTTTTGACAGCAAGTAATAGAGAATGGTTCTGCACCACTGCCTAAAGAAAATTATGAACACTATCCATGTGCATCAAATACAAATTAAGGTTGTTACAGGTACCAGCAAACTTAAAAGGAAGATATCTTTGGAGTCAGCAAAACACAATTTTAACCAAAGGGAGAAAAGCATTTCTGCTGCAGTGGCTGTAAAAGAGCTGCAATAATCTGTAATAACTTCTCCCTCATTACCAATGGAATGAAATAACAGTAATAAACATAAAATAATGAATTTTCCTTAAATAGAGAAATCTAACCCTAATTGTCAGATTTCATTTGGTTGAAAGAACAGTCATGTGGATCTAAATCCATACTAGCTCAGCAGGTCAGCTGACACTACTGAATTTGAAAGTTACACAGTGGCATCAGAGTAAGCATTCTTAAGGACACAAAACCAGGCAAATAGCTACGGTGTGTCTCAAGCAGAACTGTATGTTGTGAAACTTCAAGGGAAGCATTTCTCTCCCCAGTGTGTAGAGATAATGAGGACCGTGTGGACTTGAAATAGCTTGACAACAGTCCAGATAGATGACTGCTGGTTGTCTAGAAGAATTCATATCTGTGATTTGTAAAAGAAAATCTATCTTGGATAGTGATATTTAAAAAATAGTTTTGTAATCCTACTGAGAGGAAACATAAAGAGTTTCTGAGGTGCTTGTTGAAACTGTAATATTATAAGCATAACATTACAAGCATAAGTAATTTAAATATTTTACTATTTTACACAGTCAGAGTGTGTTCTTAGGAATCCACTAGTTAAAGTTGACAGAAGAATAGAAAACATTCGATACGTCTTGCATTTCAGGACACTGCTCATTTGTTTCTTCTCAGTGCATCTATTTCCAAATTCTTAAGAAAACAGCAGTAATGTCTAGAATGCCAGGTTCAAGGAAAGCAGAAACATCTTGCAGCAAATGTAGGCTTCCTCCTACTTTTCAAGTCTTTAGCTATACACAAATTTAATTTAACCAACTACCGGATTAAACAAACAAATTAGCCCCCAAGTGCACCCTACAAAAACTGGACATGAAAGATTTCAGTTATTTATTTTACAGTCTATTTTGTGGAACACTGTGTAACTGTTAGAAGATCCTAATTAAGAAATAAAAGCTGATCCCTCCTTCGTCTTTGAGTCATTCATTGAAATTTTTTGAATGGAAGATAGCTCTTTCGTTTATATGATGCTAGCTGTCCATTTAGCTTTGGCAGCCTTAACGTGTGCTCCTCCATGAAGGATGGAGAATGGGAAGCTAAAACCGATGATAGGGAATCCTGGTACCCAATAGTATGGATATGCACTATCAGCAGGATTCCTAGGGACTGTGCCTTATCATGATGCAGATACATTAAAAACACTCCTTGCTCAAGCCAAGTTGAACAACTCTTTTATTTGCATTTTAAAACAGCCAAAATAGACAACATTATCATGAATGTTTATAAAAGACGTAGATGGTGAAATAAATGTAAGAAAAACGTTCCTGAATCTACTTACAAAGAGATGTTTTTTATCTTTCTTATCCAGCCACCTGCCACAGGCTTTCTCTAATGAAATGACTATGCAAAGTTTTTTTTGTTTTTTTTTTTTTTTTTTTTTCTCAAAAATATACCTGGTGTTTCAAATTGAATTAATTAGTGAGGACTCCAAAGTAACTGAGCCTGGTACCCAGCCTCCCCCTTGAAATCCTTTGTCAGTTCTGGACAGACTTCATCTTTCTCCAAGAACCAATATTATTTTCTCCTTACCTGGAAATGGTCTTTCTTTCTTTCTTCTGAAGTAGAATAAGTATTTTTCCTTTATTCTGAGATCTAAATGTTTCTTTGTTAACTGTCTCTTTGTTATCCTGTCCTTTTCTTGTCTCGCTAATTAATAATCATTTACATCAACAATGCATAAAAGTCTTGTCAGTGACTTTGTTCATGACCCAGCATGCATGCCTTCATAAGAAACCTTTCCTTCTTATATTACAACTTAATATTTAACACCATACAAACTTTAAAATAGGCTAAGTGCATGCAGGACATAACTGGCTTTTCACTGAGATGACACATGTTGAAAATTAGCCTCTTCAAGGTAAAGCAGGGTTTGAGGGGACCAGTCCATAACTTTAGAAGATTTTGCTTCTTCTAAAAGTCCAAGTCAAGCAATGTTCTGAAGTGGTCGCTGGAATGAACAAGCTTTCATGAGTAGCATGAGTATCTTCAGGATCTTAAACTGATGCCAGTGACTAGGTCATGGTAGGATGGATGGACAGTCATCTGCTCTGAACTTTGGTTCCCAGTAGCGGTCTTTCTTAATCCCCAGTTCTCCAGCTGAATCTGTTCCACTTAGTACAAAATATGCATGTGACGTGACAAGAGGTATCTTAGACACAGGATAGTAGTTTAATGTTTAAATATCTTTGTCAATTCAGACTTGCTTTCTCTTTCAAAGAAATGAATTTCATATATGGAAAGTCCAGTGAAACTTTAGGAAAACTGTGATATGCTTGGTATTATTTGAAAGAAAAGATGAGGTGAAAGTCTGGTATGGACAAAGTTGGTGTGAATATGTGCTGATGGGTGGGTTCAGTCATTCTTTTAAATGACACAGAAATCAGTATTTTTTTCCTTTCTGAACTCTCATCATGCCTAACTCTATCACTTTGTGTTAATGCTTTAATCCCAAGGCTTGAATCCTATCAGCAGGAACAGAAGAGGTGGAGCTGACAGATGGAGTAAGAAGATGTGTGGCTGGCAGGAGGCTCCTTTCTATCCATTAAATGAATGCCTTTGTGAAAGCACAACTCCGGACAGGGGAGTGTTGTGTCCCGAGCGAGCAGAGATACAGAGGGGAAGCACAGACCGTCAGCTCTTAGGCTGCTGAGTCTCCAAATACCTTCCCCATTAAGGCTGTATAAATTTAATAGCATTTATCACTTTTTGGAAACTATAAAACAGAATCGTAAGCCAAATGGTCATTATGTAAGCTTGAATAAAGCTGGTTTCACTACTCTTCCCCCCTAAAAATATCCCAGATAATGTTGCTTTTATTACCCCAAAGCCTGTGATGAATAAGGACAGAAGAACCCAAAGTAAAAAGCACTACCACCCAAATAAACATACTAGACTCCCTTTCACAGTTTTAAAAAAAAAGAATAATTAAAAAGCAGGACATTTTCACTCATGTTAGATGGAAGTCATTACTGTTTACTAGAGTAAGCATGACAGAATCTGATTTTTATGGACTAATGTGTGTTTGGACCCCTACTTCTTTGTGGATGGGTTAGATCATCTTATGGTTTGTAAGATGGGTGGGCAGTGATTTCTTTTGATATTAAGTCTTGTGTTGAGCCTCAAACATTGGAGAAAAAATAGAAGTTAGCTGCATGAGATACCATGTCTGGTTCTGAGCTGGTATAGATGAACTTCCTTCAGGCTCCTCTCCAGAAAGCAAAGCAGCACTACTGTTGAACACAACTCCTAAGATGTGATTTGATTATAAAGCTTTATATTGACATTGAATTTTTAAAAAAGCACTGGTTATATCTCAGCCTTCCTTTACTACGTCCATGAAATCTTTGACCTTCTTATTCACTCAGCATTTAGGAATTTAATGAATTATCCTCGTGGTTTCATATTTGCCAGACAAAAGGTTGCAAGGTTGCAGAGTACTGGTATCCCACCCTTCACCCTTATCTGGTTTCACTGAAGCTGAGTATCATCATTTTTTTTTCACTGAGTTGTAAACCTTTACAGGTTCAGCATTTACTGGCATCAAAGCAAACAACTCTTTTTTTTTTTTTTTTTTTTTTTTTAATAGAGGGATATTATGAGCATTTTCCTCCAGATTAGAATTTAGTTGCTGGTTTTAGAAAGTGCGCTGCAGATTTGTAGCTTCTTATTAAGGGAACTTTATCCTGCACACTTGTTTCTGACATTCCATTTGACCTCCATCAAGGGATATTTGCAGGTCTAAACGAGAAGGAGGAATAAACCAACTGCAGCCGAGGTTAACATTCACTTTATCAAAACTTAATGGGAAATAAGTACTCAGTTAGTGGTAAATTATGCTATTATTTTTTTCAATTGCTTTGCAAGGCATTTACTTAATGACTTAACAGTTATAGGATTGCTGCCAGGCTTATTTTATCTGCAGAAGTTATAATTAAGCTTAATCAAGTATTTTAGTTGTAATTTGTAAACTCTGATAAACATTCTAGATCATGCTGTATTTGTCATTTTGTGAGACCGCACAATAGCTTTTTGCCTATTCAGGAACATATAAAATGCAATAATAATTCCAGGAACAGGAACTCAATTACAGAACTGAACTGGTTTGATTGGCTACATATCAGAGCAGCCAGACTACTGTCACTATTCGTAACAAACTAAATATGATGTAATTGGTCTGCATGCATATGGGATCTTCATTTTACATTTTAAGGACTTAATTTTCCACTTTATTAATATCTGTTTTGCAGTGATCCCGCCTTTTAATTTTATGTCTCCAGAAGTCAGTGTGCTTCTGTTTTGAATGACAATCACATGCAAAGTTTTGAAAATATATTTAAAATAATCAAAGATCCTTAGGATTTGCTTGTTGTATTTAAGTGTATTTTCTGAAGCCAAAGGCACATCAGCAGTTATCAACAATGTAAGCACAAACTCCTGTTAGGATAAAACTTGTGCTTGGACTGAATTTATCTAAGAGTCACTAGAGCACAACATCCCCTTACTTTGGAGAAAACAGACAGGCCTCAGGTAGGTATGTGCACACTACTCATCTTCCTGTGGACGAAGTAGTGCTAATTTTTTCCTATACGTGTTCAATTGAGTAGTATCTCCAAAGTAAAATGTGCACAGTAAAATACCAGCAGTGAAATAGCTCAAAGTGCATGGCAGGCTCAACCCTTCACTCACATATTATGGCAGACATAGAGCACTTCAACATTTTTATTATATGCATTGCTTTAATTAGCTGTTTATTCCCCTCTCCCTCTCCCTTTCCTTTCTATAGCGTATTCTAAGTAGATCCCTTATTTTATTTTTCCAATGTCTATTTTTCTTACTGATACATTCATTTTTATTTGATTTACTTGGTTCTGTTTCCTTTTTCTCACATCAACTCATTTTCATCCTTTTTTTTTTTTTCCCTGATACACAGTTCTTTTTTTCTTCTTCCCAGCCTCTTTTCTTATCTTCTCCCCTGTCTGTCCTCTCTTCTTCTTCCCCATGTCTCTGATTAGCTTCATACCACCAACTTCTCCCAGGTCCTTTCTCAGTATAGGCATAGTGTATTCCTCTCACCCAGATTTTCTTACTCCCATTAAAGAGAATAAGCAATAAAGATCTGTGTCTTCCTGTCCTCCACTTTTCTAGGGCATAGAGATAAGGGCTAGGAGAGACTTTCTGGCAACCAAAGGACCAGATGAAAGGACCAGATGTTCCCTTAGACAACACCTGATGTAGTGGGAACCTAAGAGTCACCCCAGGCCACTTCCCAGCCCATACTCCAAATCCTCATGTTTGTAGCCTTTGAGACGGTTTGTTAGATGCCGCTAGCAAGTTGCAGTAGGAAGAGCGACGGGAGGTGTGGATGGGAGAGGGCTGCCCGCAATGCTGTGTTTGGCAAGGCACGTGCAATGAGGGGACCTGCACTGGATGGCAACAAATAAGCAGTGATTCTGTTCCTGTTTAAATCTTCAAAGTCTGTGAGTCCTTCTGCTCACAAAATTTCCCATTTATCTGTAGAGCCATGGTGCTAGGTTTGGTTATCTGCTTTCAGGCCAGGCCAGGACATGTCTATTGGTGTGCTGTGTGGGATTCCTTCCTGACAGTGCCTCCCTGGGGTCTCTTGATCACAGCTGGAAGCTGGCAACATTTTATTCCTCTGTCAAGGGACCAGCTATTTTTTTCAGAATATTTTCTCTTGCCTTTTCGAGGTTGACAGGCCAGCTGGTTTCCCAGATATTTAACAAAACCAGCCCAGCAAACAAAACCAGGCTGAATTATAGATACTGTTGGTAGAAGGGGATATTTCTTAGGAAAAGAAATAATTCCATCTATCTAAAAGCTGTACTGAGGAAGATAAAGACCTTATTCAAACACAAGTGCAACAAATAATAGGAATGAGAGTTCAAAAGATTACTGGCAAAGGAAATTTCTTTTCATGTAAGAGTACTTCTACCTCCTTGAATTTTCCATGACAAGAAAGTTTATCTAGTTAAAATTTAGGAGCTCTTGAATGCTGTAGATTCCTGAATGTGATGGCCCAGAAGAATATCTGCAGAGGAAAAAGTGCATTGCATGCTTTAAAGACATAAAAATATTCATTTTTATGAATATAATATAGTAAGTATTTTGCTGATTACATGACTGTATAAAATAATCTTCCAATACGATTTCCCAGCAGAGGTGTTCCTTGGTTATTCTGCTTTTTGATTTGCAAAACTCTACTTAAACTCTTGCAATTCTGGAAATGTCACAAAAACGCTGTTGGAGAGGAAAAGCCTCAAAGAAGCTGCTGATCCCTGCATTAAAACTGTATATAATCATATTCCTTTCCATGAACCCTTACGCAGAGGCGCTGATTCGATTATTAGCATTGCCTTGACCTTTCCTTCAAGTTAATTAGCATAAACTCCCAGACTTGATGAGAATTAAAACCTCTATCTGAAGCACACACAACAAAGACCCCATAACACACTGACAACAGGGAGCTAGCTTTTTCCCAGAGTTCTTAATGGAGAAATAATCATCTGACTTGCAGGCTTTCTGTTAATTAATTCATCTGCTTGACATTCTGGAGCAGAGGACAAAAAGCCCTGTCCTAATGAGCTGTTTGTAGAAAGCTGTGTCTCTCTAAAATTTTCCAGAATTTTGTGCTGCAGCTAAGAAGTGTCAAAGCTAAGAAGCTCCACAGTCATTTAGACCTGAGGGTGCTGTAATTCTCTCTGTCTCTTATAAGTCATAGGATCCCTTTTGGTGTCTCAGCTGACTTATGGAGGAGCAATGATCTTTTATTAAAATGCCATCTAGTTTGTCCTGTAAATCTAGTCCTGAACCTTCTTACCCTTAGGGAAAAGCAGCATCATTTCTTTTAGTGGCCATCTGGGGACGACAGCTCTCCCTACACCCAACCATGTGCCCGATGTGGCTGGGACTTGAGCTGGGCTGATGGAAAGTGCAAGGTGTGCAGCTCCATCTTCCTCCCCAGCAAGACCCTCGTGCATTTTCTCAGACACTTCAACTTCATGCTCAGCCAATATCTCTTCTCTGTTCATGCAGGGTGTGTGTCTAATGCCAACTTTGCTCGTATTTGTCTTTTAGCTTCAGTAGAGCCACAGCAACCGCCTTAGCTCCTCTGTGTGCATCCCACGGGGGAGCAAAGGGAAGAGGGACGGCCAGGATGTTTGCAACCCTCCTGAATGCCTGGGGAACAGCGGTGTGCTGGCTTCCACAGCTCACCCACAAGCACATGGAAGCTTCGGCTTTCCCTGCTCCCTCCAAGTTTGCACACATCATTTTTCTCCTACCTCCCCCAAAAATCAAGTTAGCATCTTCCATCTCTCAGCTGCAGAATCAGAGATCTCACCCTTCCTCTCACTAGCAGTCACTCTCCATTTTCCTCTATTATCTTGTCCAAATAGCTTTTTAATGCAAATTGATTTATTTCTCACTATATGAACCTGTAACTACTTAATGTTTATATTTGTATACAAATACCATGTCTTGATAAGCAATCAGCCTAGTCATTTCACCGTGAGTTTTTACATCTCCTGCCTCTTCCCTTAAAAAAAACCTTTCCTTCCTCTAGTGCCCAAGAGAAAAGATGGTCTTCCAAAATGCATAAAATAGTAATACATGTTCTTTCTGCCAGACCAAAAGTATTTCTCTGCCCATGGAAAAAAAAAAAAAGAATCCCCTTCTTTTATGGACAATGAAATGAATTTAAAATGTACTAGTTTACCACCTGAAAAGAATAATTTCAAAATTCTCCTGGTTCCTCATGGTTTTAATGAAGATTAATTAATCATTCCACTGTGCTTTGTACAGTTGCTGGAATGGCATAAATTCAATCTATCGGAGATAGAGATTTACGGCAGTGAGTTGAATGCAGCCTGTGCATTTCCGTTCCACAGTTTTGAAGCACATGCACTTTACCCAAGGATATTAAATTCCAATGCATTTATAATTCCTCTTACCTTCTCAGATTTTGTTTCAAGGTATTTTATCTCTTCTTTAGAGAGGTGAGAGCTTCCATGTCTTTCTCACAATAGCTTTCTGAAATTTTCTTTGGGCTGAATTTTAGCTGAAACGTGTGGACACTCAGCAATGTACAGAGGGGGAATTTTATGTTTCCTATGCCTGGTTGGGGGAATTTGAAATAGAGTGGTTGCTGCTGCTCTTTATAGTCAGAGGTTGCAGAAACATGTGAAACATTGTGTATTGCCTACTGGGAAGCAGGTATATGAACATTAGCAACGTTTTTTTTTTTTTGGTGCTTTGATATAGGGAATATATACAGCAACACCTGAATTTGATGTTACATTAAGGAACATAATTATGCCAAAAGAGTAATTTGGACTAATGTGTTTTTCAAATATCCTTTTTTTTTCTCATTTTTCTTATATCTAAATGTTTTCTTATTTTAAAGCATTGCTTTTAATTTTATTTTAAATAAGCGTCTTTATATTTTCTTATTTTTTGCTGCTTTATCCAATTTTATTGCAGACTTTTCAGCTTCTCTTGGAACAAGAAAAAAATCACCTGATCAAAACTAAGACCATTATGGTTGTTTTCTTTGCTCTTAAAACTCAGTGTTCATTGGCAGTGTTTATATAGAGAATACAATTACATATATTACAGCAAAATAATAAAGGAATGAAATTTCATGTTTTTTTTTTTCTTTCCAGATAATTTTCCCATAGTTCTGGGTAGTGTAGTCAGATATATTCATCTCTGCTTTCTCTTAGCTTATGATTAATTACTCAATGCCAAATGCAAATATCATTGCAAGTAAAATCTCATAGATAAGAAATATGCTTGAGAATAGCCACAGGCTCATGATACTTCAGGAATGAGAAGTCTTTCTCAGCACTACTGCATCTAGCTTCTGGGATACCTTAAATCAGAATATATGATTGGAGGTTTTCTTATTCCTTGTTACTCAAAATCAACTTATTATGAAAAGGGGAGCTGTCCCTGCCATTTTTTTTGTGAGCTAAGCACATGGAAGATATCAGATTTTGTTCCTAAGTCGCAGTCATTTCTGACCTCAAACTGTTAAACTTCCAACATACATAAAAATATGCTGTGAAATCTGCCTTTCTTCTTTCCCTGTATAACACAGAAAAAAAGTGTAGCAGAAGTTAGGAAAAATATCCATCAACTGGAATCATTCTCAGGAGATGAATGCATAGGTGGAGGAGGTTGACGTTACTGTATATAAATTTACTCTTAGTAGTTTCAAATAATATGCACAAAATCTGAAGATGTGCCAGTAAGTTTAAAGAAGTAAGCACTTCTTAAAATATGCTGAGCCCTTAAATGGATTAATTTATGAGGATAACTTTTATATTTATATGTTTTCTTGCCAGGAAAAAAATAATCTATCTTACAATGCCATCATTGAGCCACATTATTATGGATGCTTTTTCTAATGACATCACCTCTGATGTCACTGATAATGCCAGTGTTATTTAATGACATAATTATACCATAGTTAGAATTCAGTTGATGCACCAGTGCTATAATTATTCTAGACTTCATTGCAACAGATGAAGAAGCTTTTCCTAATGAATTGTTCCTGTAATTACCGTATTGTTAATAGATATTATTACTTATGTGAGGATCTATGCATAAACCCACATACATAATTGCACTGGCCACAGAATAATTAGGCTTTTGGTGCTTGTCTCGATAGTGTTGTAAGATCATTTTAAAATAAAGTGATTAACTGCTTGCTAGGCACTAAGTATTCCTTGAGGGCTGCTGCTGTGTTGCATGCCTGTTCATATATAACGTTAAAAGAAGCTGAGAGAAGAGAAGCAGCTCATTGCTGCACTTTCCCTGTCATTGCAGGCAAGGAGGGAAGGACAACTTGCTGTTCTGCAGGAAATGAGTGAAAGGCGTTCAAGCAAATTTCCACTTCCCATAGCTTATTGGTACAGCCAGACCAAGCTATGAGATGTGATTTTCCTTAGAGAATATACAGGATTTGTAGAGAAAAAAAAAAAATAGTAAGCATGCTGTGGAAGGGATTCTATGCACCTGTAAACCCGCGCAGCATTCAGCAGAGTCTTGGCTGAGGTCTATGTGCACTCCTGTGATATTAAATCAAAAGCGAAGCCCTGCACTGACACATTACTCCTTTTAAATATAATGGATATGTTTCCATTTGTGTAATAAATTCTGTCTGAACTGCTGATTAGAAGAAGGGCTGCTTGATTCTTTCCAGAAAATCTTTTTCATGGAATTTGATCTCAACGTTGCACCTGACCATGTTTCATTTACTCAGTAAGAATTGCATTGATTTAAAACTATCTGTCTGCATCAGAAGTATGGCCCCAATCAAAATGACAAACCTTACTGACAGATTTGGCCCTGCTGGGGAATAAGGGCTTTCTGTTATTTAATTATTAATTTCTGTTATTTAAAGCTCCTCTCCGACATTTCTTTAAACCTTTCTTAAATCTTATCATTTCCTCCCTGCTTTCATTTTGCCAGAAAAAAAAAAGATATTTCTAGGTTAAACAAAGACATTAAACTCTAATGATCAGCAATCTGATGAAAATATTGGCTTTTCTCTGACTAAAAAAAAAAAAAAAAAAAAAACACTTGCAATTCCATGGCAATTTTTGGAAACAGTGAGCTCAGGTCTGACATTTTTATTTCTCCCTCTACACCTTTTTATGGAGCTGTATTTTTCTCCTCTGATATTAACAACTGCTTGCTTTGAAAACCATCACACATTGCACAATATAGAGTGAGTGGACCTTTGGTACCCCCTGATATTATTTACTTATTGTACTTTGTAGTAATTAAAAGTCCTGACTGCTTCTATGTGACCGCTTTGTTCAGTCAGAGTTGGTAATGGGCTGGCAGTGTATTGGAGCCCACGAGAGCAGCAGATGGCCATGCGGGCAGACTTGGCTGCACAGGAGCAAAGGTACAGCACCAGCTCATGCAGTAGAGCAAGAAAAGTGCTGGAGGGCTCTACAGGTGCAGTGCTAGGGAATGGGTACAAACATTATGAAATAAATTCATGCTAAGGAGAGAAGCAGGTGCCATGTGCCACAGTACTAGGAAAATATGAGGTCTGGCAATAAAACCAAACCTCTGAAAGAGGTGACAGTTGGACTGGGTCTAACTGAATATGTTTCTTAAGTCAGAAACTTTGCAGATTAGGTTTATTTGCTGAAGCCCTTCTGTGCTTCTCTCATTTTTAGCAGCCCTTAAAGAGAAGGGAAGGACTGGTCTGAAGACCTGCACAGTCACAAGGCAGTGAAAGAGGACACCTGTGACGTGACTTTGCTCAGGACACCAGCTCTCCCCAGAGAGGTGGTAGAGCTCTACCACTTGGTTGACTAGGTCTAAGGTATTATTTTTTAGAGGCATGTCTGGCTGTAGGCCTACATGATATAGCGGTTGCACCAAAGACTTGTTATGTAGTAAGTGACAAGAGCTGGATGCCTAGCAATTTTCTAAGCCTTTTTTTTTTTTTCTAGAAGATGCATGTTTCTTGAGCAGCTAATAGTCCCCAGCCAAAACTGACAGTATTTTTCTATATGACAGACACACAGGCTCCAGTGAGAAATGGGCAATGAGAGTGTTTATGAACAGGAAAAGAGATATGACAGCCTAGCCCAATAGACATTCTATAGTGAAAAGGGGAAAATTCAGCCAGCTTTCAGGAGTTCTGTATATATTTGCTGTATAAAACAATGCTTTTGATTGTATCCAACTGCCAATGACCATCTGATTGTATTATGCAGTCTGGAGGAGCCAGGATGCCTCTCACCTTGCACACCAGTGCCTAGGCCAACAAGGTGAAGGAGAAGAAAGTTTCCCTGAGTCTTAAAACATTAATGGACCAGACACTTATGAGTGACATCAGATGTCAGAAAACTGCCTCTCTTTCCCAGTTCTGCTGCCTTCAGACCATGTAGTGACTGCACAATGGGTTTCTTCTTCTCTTTGCTTTCTCGAAGATTAGGTAGGCTCTGGCTGGGCAAGAATGACTCTGGGCCTTGCTGCAGCTGTGAAGGGTCTCCACCACCCCAAGCGATGTCCTCTCTGGCCGCAGGGACCAGGGACCTGACCCTGTGATGAGGCTTCGCACTTCCACTGCCTCTTTTACACCTCACTGGAGGGAAGCCTGTTTTCCTGGTCTCAGTGACTGGTGCTTATAGAAGTGACCTGGGGCACTGGGAATTACTCTTTTCTACCATTTTTGGCACTTTTTTTCCTGTTCAGGAAGAGATGACCGCAAGCTGAACCAAAAAGATTCAGGGTTCATTTTTATCTTTAACTGAATTTTAAAATATGACTCCATGTCTGTATATTGCACCAACAAATACCATGTCAGTTTAAAATATGGTGATTGCAGACCATTTTTTTAGAAGTGTTTGCTAATGTTACTGGTAAAAAAAAATGTATAATTAAAATATTGCAGCATGCATCCTCGGACACAAACTGGGAAAGAAAAGTGCATCCAGTTTACTAATATCAGCAATATTTCTATTTGCAAATATCAGCAATATTTCCAGGCCAGTAGTTACACTTCATTTTTCTAGCAGACGTACAGTTACATGAAAAAGATGATTCACTATTAGAATACTTGACCAGCAATAATAATGAAGCCTAGCAAATGCTGGTACATATGTAAGAGCAAAAAGATACTGGAGAAGAACAAAAAGAAAAAGCAGTGGAAAGCAAGTCTGAATTATGGAGAATCCTGCTAAAGAAAACTCTGCTCAAGGCTTGAGAAACAGAGCTTAAAAAAGGAAGAGTCTGAAAAGCTGTAAGACAAAGAACGGAAGAAAACAGCGCTGAACTGCTTGTCCTCGAGCCGTCTCCAGCTGAAGCAGCAGCCCTTTCAGGGCAGAGTTGCAGAGCAGCACTGACGCTGAGCTGCGCTGTGTCATGACAGCCTTGAGGGGAAAGAGGGTCCCTCCTGCCGGGACGATGTCAGCAATGATTAACACCCCCTGCATGTGCAACTGCCAGGTGAGTTGTGGAGCCTCCAGCATTGGGAACTCTGGAGCCTTTTTTGAGCCATCATCGTTTTTCATCTTTCAATATATCCAAGAATTTTCTGAAACAGGCAGATACTGCTAGCAGCATCTTCTGCTCTCCACAATCTGTTAGTGTCATGTATCTCTAACACGCAGCAAAAGCTTATTTTCCATTTCAATGTTGAGCTGCACAGAAAGAAAAATGCTTTCTGTGCTGAGTTTTAATATCAGAAACCCTTGACTGAGCATCAAACCATTTTAGACTGATATCTAAACCTTACATCATGCATTTTATGCACGCTTTTATTTATTTTTCTCAGTCTTCGTGTGCTTGCTGAGCACACAAAGGATTTATCTACATCAGTCCTTAAATGCAATGTTCCCAAGTAACTTTCTAAATACAAAGGTATATTTGGAAGGAAGTTAGTTCAGTCTTTTGAAAGGGATGCATCAATTTAGAATTATTCCACTGAGTTTCTCTCTTACTAACAAGCTAAATATTATATCTTTGGGACAAGTCTGAGGAGTGATCCTTACACCCTGACTGACTGCTAAATAACCAGAGAACAAACAGAAATTTCAGACAGATCTAACAAAAAATTGAGGTTGTAAAATTCCTGCAAAAATAGCCACTTAATCATGACTTGTCCTTTTTTTTTTTCATTAGGAAGATACATTTTTTTTTTTAAGTATCGCCACTAAACTTTTACTATTCCAGAACTTCGAGACATTTTGAAATATTTAAAAGTAAGGGCACACAACCAATGATGTGAGATATACAGGTTAGTCAGCCAGCTTGGAAAGCCTGGGGAAAAGAATGCACTTGACTGTCCTTCCTCCCCTTCTTATCTCTTATTTCTGATACTACAATGAAGAAAAATGTTCCTGCTTTGAAGGAAAAATTCATTCATTACTGTTTGTGGTGTTGTAACCACTTTTGGTGGCTAGCAGTCTCTATCTCAAATATCTAGTGTAGGAGCATCTTTTTACCCTGCTATGACTGTTGAAGAAGAGAAGGTTTTGTATGAAACCAAGCAGGTGACCACACAGATAGGATAAAGATGATGTAAAGCGCTGTGGGGTATTAGGAAGGACAGTACTAACAGCTTCTCACAAATTTTACCTGTCAGATAACTTCCCATTCTGCTCTGATGAGGGCCTATAGATCCAAATCTTGCTACCTGGAACTATAAAATAAATAAGTGAAATCTGGAAATCAGCTGGTTCAATGCCATGCTCAGAGCAAGGCCAGCTTTGAATTTGCATTAAGTTGCTGAGAGTCTTGTCCAAGTGAGCTTTGTGTTGGACACCAGTGTAAGATCACTATATCTCCATCTTGGGATGACTGAATATAAAGAACATATGTAATTTCTGACCTTTACAATAGTCAGTAATAATAATACCCCAGGTGTACAGCCATTTAGGCTTCCTCTGCAAACAGCCAAGACCTAGTGAGCGCCATGTGTGAAGCACGTAAGGCACCTCAGCTCACCCCGTAGTGACTCCTGCAGGTTGCACGGCAGTCAGCTTGCTCGGCTTCAGGAGCCATGATAATTACTGTTAGTGTTCAATAACCTAAACTGTGGTGACCAGTGCCATTTGAGATCCTCAAGCACAACTCATGTGGCCTCCATTAGGTGCTTTAAAAGAGTGCAGGGCTTGTGTAGTTCTTCTATCTGCCAGATGTATGCACACAGACATACTCAGGACATCTCACTTAGCCTTGAGCACCAACGTAGGAGCAGCATTAGGTCGCCACTGATCATAACAGGAGCGTAGATAACAAGTTCTCATGCATAGCAGTATTTTTTTCCTCTCCAGTCTCAATTCCTGCACTGAAAATATCCTCTTCTAGATAAACTGCAAAGGCTTCCTGCAAAACTTCCTCTCTTTGGCTATTTTAACAGCTTTGCTGAATACAGCAGAGTCCAGATTTAACATTCACGATTTGCAAATCTCATGCCCACAGGAAAAGGACAATAACTGCGAATACCTATACTAGAGACGAACAGAATTTTTCAGGATATATTCATGAAATTTCAAAATCCCCTGGACTTTTGAACAAATAATCCAAAGAATGAAAGAACTGACTTGAGGTTAAGGAAAAGAGAGCACAGAAAAAAGAGTCCTAAAAAACAAAATCTATAAAACAAGATCTAGAAGCTTCGTTTCAATTATAGAAGCTTGTTATTTCTAAATATATGGTTAGATATCAGAGTGCTGTGCACTTTCACAAAGAGAGGTCTAAATTTAGACCAGTGTATCTGTCTTCATCATGAGTCTATTTCATGCAACCTGCATCACACTTTGTTTACAAGCTGTTACATATCTTATTTAGGTGCAAGGTGTTAGTAAAAATAGACTTTTGTAGCACATTTGACTTGGTACTGCCTAAAATTTTAATTAAGAAGCAGTGTCTAGCAAACAGCAGACTTTGAATGGACTAAGACTAGGTATATCAAAGACTTCCAAAATCTAACTAAAATCCAAGCAGCAAATTTCTAGTAAGATCTTAGAGGGATCAGAGCTTGGCCTTTTGCTATTCACTTTTTAAAATGCATGTCAGAAACATAAAAAGAAATGTTAAATCTTTTCTGAAGTAGTCTCACAAAGATGTGGTTCACTGGTACTAATAGAGCTTGATTGCTTGGTAAATGGGGAACAGATTAAGTTGTCAGGCAGGCAATATGCATTTCAAAGTAACCAGATGAGAGGTCCCATTTTTAGGAACAAAGAAAGCAAACAACAACTTTCAACAACTTGTGGTGGATTTTCCATCACCATTCATTTTAAACCAAAATGGATTCTTTTCTAAAAGATGTGCTGTAGCTTGAATAGAAATTAATTCAGAGATGGCCTTTGCCCTATGGTGTGTGGATGACAGCGCAGCAGACGCAGCAGTTTGTGCCGTAGTTTCTGGGATGTTCTTTGAGATCTTCTAGATCTGGGAACCTCTGGGATGACCGAGGGACTCCCAGGAGCTCTTTGAGAAAGCTCAGGGTGGTGGCTGCTGGGAAAGGACAGGAGGCACTGTCTTCTACCAAGGAAAAGAGGGTACAGACGGAGGCCAGACATCCTGCTGTGAACTCAGCCATAAGCTTTGTTCAGCTTTGTTCCCAGCCCTGGGTAGCAGCGCCCCCTCGTTTCAGCCCACAGTGCGTGCCCAAGGTGGGTACAGCTTCATAGACCAGGGCTGCCAGGACACCAGGGACTTCTCGTCGAGGCTGGGCCTGGGGACAGGCTCCATGCCTGCAGGAGGTGTGCAGGGGCGGTCTGTGCCACAGCGTGCCAAACCTGTGTGAGAAGTGCAGCAGGTCATCCAATCCCAGGGATGGTGACAAGGAGGTCGACTGAATCTTCCCCTAGACCCTACAGGTACAGGAGGAGTTTCAGGCCCATTGAAGGAGCAGTGGCCTCTTGGCTTGGTAAATGGAGGCTCCCATGATGATGAAAGCCAAGAGGTCGGCTCCTGTCCCACTTACAAGTCTTGCCTGGGCAACAGATGAGGGGCTGGGAGCCTTATCCAGTGAAGCAGCCAAGCTGTCCAAGTGTCTACCCTGTGGCAGCACCTGCAGGAAACAGCAAGTGGTAGCAGTGGAGGACAAAGACCCAGTGCTGGGCTCTGCAGTACAAGAGAGACATGGACATACTGGCCGTGACAATGATACTGGAGCATCGCTCATATGAGGAGAAGCTGAAAAATTTGGGATTGTTCACCCTGCAAAAGGGAAAGATCAAGGTGATCTTATCAGTGTGTATAAATTGGGAGGGACTGAAGGAGATAAGAGCCAGCCTGTTCTCAGTGGTGCCTAGTGACAGGACCAGAAACCATGGGGACAAGCAGAATTGCAGGAAATTCCCTTTCAACACACACACAAAAAACCAATTTTTTGTTTGAGGGTGGTCAAACACTGGAACAAGTTGCCTAAAGAGGCTGTGGAGTCTCCACCCTTGAAGGTATTCAAAAACCAACTGGAGAGGGTCCTGAACAGCATGCTCTAGGTGACCCTGCCCTAAGGAATGGGCTGGACTGGAAGATCTCCAGAGGTCCCATCCAACCTCAGGCATTCTGTGACTGTGTGAGTCTGAGGCGAAGACCATCAGACCTTGACAGATCCTTTGTAATCTGTGTGGGCCGATTATAAGTACTTAGTAATTATACACAGCTCATGCTGAGGTGGTGCCCTGACATACCCCTTAGCAGAACCTGGCTTTCAAACACATTGGTGCTCCCTCATCCTTGAAGTTTAGCAGTCTAAACCCATTAACAATGCTAGTGCCCTAACTGCAGAAGCTCAGTATCACTCCTACATTTGTTATTGTTTACAGACACAGTAAGGCAAAGAAGAGAAAATTGTACACATAAGAGGTGATATGTTTCTCTTATGTGAAAGATGTATGATCTTGTTTGCTGATGTTCAAAGTAACAATCTGAAAATTAAGTCTATGGGGAGTAGCTTGATTCTTTTTGAATATACACAAATATATATGCATTTATGTATACATATTATTTTCCAGTACCAGATGGATAGAGACTCAGAGTTCTTGCTGTGCTGACATTTTGTGCTAATGAAAACTGTTGATAAAGGACGTGTGCTCTTTTGCTGACAACTTGTGCAGGAAGATTTAACACCTTTAATTTGTTTTAGATTAAAGAAATATTCCATCAGAATAAATATTTTCATTGAAACAATGTAGGAAAGGAAGATTTCTCTTACGAGGAGAAATTTATTCAGTAATTGGCCTGTTGTGAATTTGCTTCAGTAAGAAGCCAAATACAATGGTATGGAAATAGGTATATTCTCTTTTCACAGATCAGGAACAGCCTGGGGGCTTTACTACATTTTCACATGGGGTCAACAAAGTTGCCAGCCTGCTCTGCAGTCAACCACATCTTATTATCCTATTTATAACACTATTTCTCAACATAAGTGATGCTTCTTGTTCTAATGAATGCTACATAGGCCATATTCAATAATCTAATTTCTCAGATGATTAAAACTTCATTCAGGGAAGGAATTCTCTCCTAACTTTAGGGCTCTAGGATCCCATCTTTGCTGCTGGAGGCCTACCCAGCACAGTCAATGCTGCCTAGATATTTTCTCTCATCCTTAAGGAGACCTTGCCTGTCCCTTCCTCAGAACTAACTACCCTTTCCCTGCATTCCCCACTGTCTGATTGGCTGAGTCTTCTCTTGCTCATATTTCTATTCTGTTCCTGCTCACTAAGTAGTCAGTCTCTTTTTTTTTTTCCCAGAATCTAGCACCAGTATTCTTCTTCTGCCCCTCCAAAAAATGAAAGGCTGTTTAAAGGGGTGAATCACTCATAAGGTTAGTCAGCTGCAGTCCTGCTTTTTCTGTGCAGAAGTGCTTTACTGGTAAACCCCACAGTGATGGAATAATAGCACCACTGTCTAGTCTTATCCTAGTTTATGCTTCATATATTCCTGCTCTCAGAGAAGATATATGTTAAGGATGTTCAAGGAGCCACCAAATCCTGCACACTCAGGACGTGGGGAGCCCTCCTTCCCTGCTGCTGAAACCCAGCCAGGTGGCCCCTCAGACCCAGGAGCCCTCTCCATCCCAATCCCATCGATGCGGCTGCTGCTGTTCCCATGTGCAATGCAGGTCTGGCCAGTACTGAGGCTGAGTGTGGATCCCTGAGAGATGCACACACACACACACACACACACACACACACACATGCAAACACACACACACACAGACGAGGACATTAACACAGAGACTGCCCGAAGCACACAGCAGTATCTTTAGCAACACCCACATAGACTATGCCAGCACTCACATAAACAGAAGTTCTGTTCCTCCCCTCTGGCTGTTCAGGACTGAATTTTACTAGTGACAACATGCACACCCTCACTCTTTCATTCACAGGCACACCCACATTCATGGATCTCTACAATATCACCATGGCCTCTAGGTCTGCTTAACAGCTATGCTTGGACCCTGGTCCCCTTTTTCCTACTTGCTACTAGACCAGTTTGGTGTGTGATACTGAAATAGGTGCATGCACTCCCAGTCTATCATCTCACAAGCAGCCCACTTTCATGGACCCCTCAAATATTAACAAGGGCCCTAAGTCTACCATACCCAGTGCAGACCCTGGTCCCCCTTACCCAGGTACTGGCTCTGACCTTCAGTCTTTGCAAGCGTAGGTCTCCTCCTGCTTGCCAGGAAGTACAGCTTCAAATTTGTTAGCAAACTGCACATGCACACCAACGAACACAGGATTAAATTCACTGGGGAAAATTAACACATCACACACTCTGGCACTTAGATTTACAAGCCCTGTAATTGCTGGCACCTGGATCTAAGGACTCTGTAACAGCCTTTTCTCCCATTTGAATAAGGAATAGAGACTGAGATTACACAGAAGAAATAGTAAAGAATCAAGTTTAGTAAGAAGGTATTATAGAGTATGGTGGTGACCACACACAGGGCTCTGTCAGATCAGAAAAGCTCTCCTCTTTATCAGATACAAATTTCAGGCTGACTCTCTTCAAGGCTGTCCCTGAATGGTTCCCTCATTGGCTCTTTGTTCAATGACCAAAGAGCTATGGTCTCCCTTACAGACTCCGTTATCACTTGCTCTTTAATATATTTGTCACTGTCTTTGTTTTGTTTTGTTTTTAATATAAGATATATTCCTAACCTGACATCTTAAAAAGATAAGTGCTCCTGAATTCCACATATTGGTAAAATATACTGAGAGTAAAGGTTTGTGTTGGCCCCCAATACTCAGTGGAGAGCAGAGCAGGATACAAAGCTTTTCCAAAGCTGTGATCAAAGGCACTTACAGGGGAGGGCAGCCAGCAGTGTCTAGAACGGCTTTTTTGAAAGAAGCCCTATCCAAAACCTGGATTTATTTGTAAGGGAATGGCTTCTTTTAATGATCGGGGCACGACTCGCACCACATTAAATACTTAGCATTTTAATTCCAGAAAACAGGTTTTGCTTAGTTATTTTACACATTGCTGGATTTCTGAGCTTAAAGTTCAGCAGTAGTACAGCACTAGTAACCTGCTTTTCAGATTAATCAGGCCAGTTAGTGGGTAAAGTTCATTTAAAAATCAGTATAAATTTAAATATGCTTTGTGGAACAATTCTTTATCTAACACTTGAAATGTACTCTTAAATGTTAGTGCAAAGGTTGTAAGTTATATTAAAAAGTTGAAATAATCCATTCAAGCATTAACATTTATACGGTCTGCTTATGTTCAGAATAAAATCTTTTGTACCAAAGTGGTAATTGCTGGTAGAAATGAATCACACTTACATTGTGAATAAGACATGGGTCATAGTTTTACTCTGCTCCCAATAGGAAGTCTCTTCCAAATACTGAAGACTTTTTTTTTCATATGTGAATACATAAAATAGTGGCATTTAATGTACCTACAGGTAAAAGCACACATTGAGCCATGATTATAGTATAAAAGCCTGTGAAGCATAAAAAGCTGCGACCACAGAGCTTACGTTGTCCAAAAAAGCACTAAGGTCAGGTCTAACAGCATCCTTGAAACATTTATTCAGGGAAGTTTGTGAGGTCAGTCCTGGATTAACTGATATTTGAAGGGCTTTCTTAGCTTGTTCCTCATAGCCGCCCTAGCCACCCTCGCTTCAATTTGAATACGATTAACTTTGTCTTTTTTTAAAAATATAGGGCAAGAATATACACATTTTCTCAAAGACAGATTGTTTTCAAGAAAAGCGAGCAGCTTTTTTTAATGGATAATTGCATTTGCACTTCTCTGGAACAATATTCCCATTCATATTTGTTCCTACAATTTACACGGAATTCTCCCTCTAGACAGACAAATATACATAATTGAGTGGCTACAACCTCAGCTGACAAATATGTACAACTGAGCCCAGTGTTAGTACTTTGCTAATTTCTGGCCACTTTCTGCCAAAAGGGTCTCAGTGATTAACACTCAGGAGGGACTGGACACTGTTGCTTTTCCTGGAAGCAGGCTCAGTGCCTTGGTGAGTACAGATAAGAGCTCATGGCGAGGAAAAGGGTGCCTGAAGAGATAACTCCAATCCTGTGATCATTTCCTACTGCTCAGATGGTGCTTACAGCTTTCAGGATCTCAGTAATGAGATTTGTGAACAGAGCTGATGAGAGGACATAGGTATTAAAATACCTTACTGTGCTCAAAAGAAGCCTGTTCCAAAACAAAGGGTCTTGTTTCCAAAACAAAATAGCAATATTGAAATGACAATTTTAAAATTCATTCTCCTGTTCACTATCCCCTCTTACCTTGAAACAGAGACATTTATATTTTAACTTTTTCTAGTCAGCTTCTTCATGGCTGGGAAGATAAAGTGGAGGATCAGGTAGTATTCTTAGGAGGTGAATAAGCATTCCACCAACTCAGAGATCACAGATGCAGTGAGTTTCGGCAAGCCAAGAAATACTAGAGAAAAAAAAAAGTGAAAAAGCTAGTGAGGAACAAAAGGAGGCTGTGGTGGGCCAGGTGTTGTCTTTCCTATTCACTTCCAGCAATCTTTGAATTTTCCAAGCTCAGAATCATCTTTCCTGGGCTCTTTAACAAGCCATTCTAGCATTTCCCTATCAAAGTCTATGGGTCAAAGAGGAGTTTGTGGCATTAGATGGGTTAGGTTGCCTTCCAGCACTGTGATTCTGCTATATACTACTCCTTGTAGTGAAGTCAATAGAGGTAGTATATTCGGTTCCCTTTTTGGTGGCAGAGAGGACAGTGAAGGAATAAGATGGCTAAAACAGTGTCATGGTTCATTTGAATCTCTCAAATTCACAAGACAACATACTGTGTGAATTAAACTTTATTTCATGAATTCGTTAGGCAGAAAGCAAACAAGAGCTCAATCGCTTTTCAGCAGATTAACTTAACTGGTTAATCCTCTAATTCATTACTTCATTAATTCACTAATTTGCACTCTCATGAGCAAAACATTTACCTAGTCAATGAGAGTGCTTATCCTTCCTCCTCTGTCACAGTGTGGACTTCCCCTGAATTATTCCAGAATCAAAAACAGCCTCAGCAAGCAGGTACATAGTTCTATATAGTATTATTTAAAACAATGCATTCTGTATAGATAAGTGGGAATATTTGTTCTGTCATTTGTGATGACAAGTGAAATAACATAGTGACCTTTAACCCCTTGGGTCTTCTTCAAAGTCATAAGCAAAGCTATGCAGTCTTTGTGGAAGAAGGATTTTCATGAAGGTTTTGAGCAGTATATGTTATTCTGAATGAAAAGGATGTATACGAGGATATGAAAAACAGGATTCCAAGTAGAAAAGGTGAATGAAATACTATTGCCATACTTTGTGTCAGAGTGGAAAAGTATGCAGATACTGACTGAAAATGACAAAAAAAATACTGAATGACAGAATGACAGATACTGAATGACAAAAAAAAAAAAAACTTTAGCAACTTTATATCTAATGTGTAGGGGAGATCAAATGTCTTCATGGATGGTTTATTAAATTTTATGGTATCTTTAGGTCAGCAGAAATAATCACATCTTTAACTAATCTTTTTTTTTTTTTGCTTTTGTATGTGACAAGTCAGAGCTCAGAAATAGCAGAAAATGGTACCACTAAGCAGACAACTTTAAGAGGAGCAGTTTCACCCAAAAGGCAAGAGGGGCAATTCTAAGTTGCATATGTTCATTGTTCACAGAATCACAGAATGGTTAAGGCTGGAAGGGACCTCTAGAGATATCTAGTCCAACCCCCCTGCTCCAGCAGGGACACCTAGAGCACGGTGCACTGGGTGGCATCCAGGCAGGTTTTGAAGATCTCCAGAGAAGGAGCCTGCACAGCCTCTCTGGGCAGCCTGTGCCAGGGCTCTGGCACCCTCACAGGAAAGAAGTTCTTCTTCACATGGAGGTGGAACTTCCTGTGTTCCAACTTGTACCCATTACCCCTTGTCCTATCATGGGCCACCACCGAGAAGAGTTTGGCCCCATCCTCTTTATAGTCTTCCCTCAGGTAATTGTACATATTGATCAGATCTCCTCTCAGTCTTCTCTTCTCCAGGTTAAACAGGTCCAGCTCATTTAGCCTTTCCTCATAAGATAGATGCTTCAGTCCCTTAATCATCTTCATGTCTCTACGCTGGGCCCTCTCTAGAAGCAACATGTCATTCTTGTACTGGGCAGCCGAGAACTGCACACAATGTGCAGCCTCACCAGGTGCAACTGCACACAGGTGCAGCCTCACCAGGAGTGAGGAAAGGGGCAGGATCACTTCCTTCTCCTTGCTGGCAACACTGCTCCTAATGTAGGCCAGGATCCCATTGGCCTTCTTGGCCACGAGGGCCCATTGCTGACTCATGCTTAACTTGTCAACCAGGACTCCCAAATCCCTCTCTGCGGAGCTGCTTTCCAGCAGGTCAACCCCTAATCTGTCCTGGTGCCTGGGGTTATTCCTCCCTGGGTGCAGGACCCTGCCCTTGTCCTTGTTGAACCTCATGAGGTTTCTCTCTGCCCAACTCTCCAACCTGTCCAAGTCCCTCTGAATGGCAGCACAGCCCTCTGGAGTGTCGAACACTCAGCCCCGTTTGATATTATCTGCAAACTTGTTCAGGGTGCCCTCTGTGCGCTTGTCCAAGTCATTGATGAACAAGTTGAACAGCACTGGGCCCAGTACTGACACCTGTGGGATACTACTGGCCACAGGCCTCCAACTAGACTTGGCCCCATTTATCACCACCCTCTGAGCATTGCCATCCAGTCTGTTCTCAATCCACCTCACTGTCCACTCATCTAACCCACATTTCCTAAGCTTCCCCATGAGGATGTTATGGAGATGGTGTTGAAAGCCTTGCTGAAGTCAAGGCAGACAACATTATCATCCATCCAGCCAGTCATCCCAACGTAGAAGGCTATCATGTTTATCAAACACGACTTTCCCTTGGTGAATCCATGCTGACTACTCCTGATCACCTTCCTTTCCTTCACATGTCTAGAGATGGTCTCTAGGATAAGCTGCTCCATCACCTTTCCAGGGATGGATCTGAAGCTGACCGGCCTTTAATTTCCTGGGTCCTCCCTCTTGCTCTTTTTGAAGACTGGAGTGACGTTGGTTTTCTTCCAGTCCTCTGGCACCTCACCCGCCCTCCATGACCTCTCGAAGATGATGGAGAGTGGCTGAACAACAACCTTCGCCAGTTCCCTCAGCACTCTTGAGTGCATCCCATCTGGGCCCATAGATTTATGAGTGTCCATTTTGCTTAATAATCCCTAACTCAATCCTCCTCAACCAGCGTAAAATCCTCCTCTCTCATGGTTCTCTCTCTTGTCTCCAAGTTCTGTCGTTCATGGGACTAGCCTTAGCAGTAAGGACAGAAGCAAAGAAGGCATTCAGTAATGCTGCGTTCTCTGCATCCTCCGTCACCAAGGCACCTTCCCCATTCAGCAGTGGACTAACATTTTCCCTAGTCTTCCTCTTGCTGCTGATGTATTTATAGAAGCCCTTCCTGTTGTCCCTGACATCTCTTGCTAACTTTAATTCCAAATGGGCCTTGGCCTTCCTCATTGCATCCCTGCATTCTCTGACAATGTTCCTATATTCTTCCCATGTGGTCTGGCCCTTCTTCCACATTATGTATGTGCTCTTTTTCTCATTAAGTTTACCCAACATCTCCTTGCCCATCCACGCAAGTCTCCTGTTCCCCTTGCTCAACTTCTTTCTTGCAGGAATGCACCGACCCTGAGCTTGGAGAAAGGGTTTTTTTGAATATTAGCCCACTCTCCTGGACCCCCTTTCCTTCTAGGACCCTGACCCAGGGGATTCCTCCAAGGAGGTCCCTGAAGAGGTCAAAGTTGGCTCTCTTGAAGTCCAGGGTTGCAATCCTATTTCTTGCGAGCTTCCTCCAAGCAGGATTGTGAATTCCAACATCTTGTGGTCGCTGCTCCCAAGACTGCTTCCAGCTGTCACATTTCCCGCTAGACCATCTCTGTTCGTTAGTGTCAGGTCTAGCAGCGCCCCTCCCCTTGCTGGCTCATCAACCATCTGCATCAAGAAGTTATCTGCAATGTTCTGCAAGAACCTCCTGGACTGTCTGTTCCTAGCTGTGTGATTATCCCAGCAGACCTCAGGGCGGTTGAAGTCCCCCAAAAGGACCAGGGCCTGTGATACTGAGGCTTCTTGCAGGGGCCTGTAGAAGGCCTCATCCACTTCCTCTCCCTGGTCAGGAGGCCTGTAGTAAACTCCCACGACAGTGTCGCCCCTGTTGGCCTGCCCTTTAATCCTCACCCACAGGTTCTCAACTTGCGCTTCGTCCTCCCCCATGATGAGCTCCATACATTCCAGTTGCTCTCACGTGTAAAGAGCAACTGCACCACCTCGCCTTCCTGCCCTGGCCTTCCTAAAAAGCCTAAAGCCATCCGTGGCCACGTTCCAGTCATGAGAGCTGTCCCACCATGCCTCAGTAATTGCAATGAGATCATGGCCCTGCAATCACACACACATCTCCAGTGCCCCTTGTTTATTCCCCATGCTGCGTGCATTTACGTAGAGGCACTTGAGTGGGGCTCCCAATGTGCCTCTCATTCTAGCTGGGGTAGCTGCAGCTTGACTATGTGGGCCTTTGGTAGTTCTCATATTGTGCTGTTTTCCCTCTCCAGGCTTTGGGCATCCTTCACAGACTCTGGAATTAGGCTGCTCTGGGTGGTGTGACAGGCGATCACCAACCTTATCACCTGCTTCCCCAATGATACCCCCCCTCTCCCTCGAATCTAGTTTAAATCCTTTTCAATGAACCTGCTAGCTCATGTATTGTTTGAGTTTGGCATGTCTGGACACTATTGCACTAATAGTGTGCTAGGTAATGTTTGAAAATGTTTGGTAAAGATAAAGGGAATATTATTAACTATGAAATGTTAATTTATACTCCTGGCATCCTGGGCTGCAGTCTAAAAGGCCAGACTCCCAGGCTGGAGAGCTGTCTTATGCTGCATACAACTCTGAAATCTGCAAAAGATGCAACAGAAAATCTTGAAAATAGAGCAACAGAGTAACTGAAATGGAAAAACTTATCCTTTTGATTTGTATCAAACATGGCAGGTTGACTGGAGTTCAGTTCTGTACAGAGCGTACAGACTGGACATTGCAGCATCAGCTGCTCTCGTATGAAAATGAAAGGTCAGTCACTTCAGACTGGCCAAGCATATGGCTTCAATAGAAGTTTTCAGCTTCTTTTAAACTTCAGTTTGTTTTAAGAGAAAATCCATGAGGAAAAAAAAAAAAAAAAAAAAAGCTAAATTTTGGCAGGATATCTAAGAATGTAAGGTATAGTTCTCAAGAAAGTCAAGAAAGTACAAGAAGAGTTTGTTGAATAGTCAAATTGATGGCTTTTTAATTAATGCTGAAGTGCTCAATAATGATGGATTTTACAGTGTCTGATACCTGCAATCAGGATTTGAACTGAAGTGTTCCAAACAAACAAACAAAAAGACAAAATCAACAGCTTTTGAGGGGCAGAATCATAGAATCATAGACTCATTATGGTTAGAAAATATCTTTGAGATCATTGAGTCCAGCCATAGGCCCCTCAACACTATACCTGTTAAAACATGTCTCTAAATGCCTCATCCACGTGCTGCCAGGAATGGAGACTCCACCACTTCCCTGGGCAGCCTGTTTCAATGCTTGACTACTCTTCCCTTGTAGAATGTTTCCTTAATATCTAACCTGAACATGCCTGGCACAGCTTGAGGCCATTTCCTCTTGCCCTGTCAGTAGAAAAAAAAAATATCAAGACAACCTAGGCAAAGATGACTAATATTTTCAGATTTCCATTTCTTTGTTCTCATTTTTTAACCAAAAGAATACTTTTATGAACAGTCTTGGGGTATCATTGGATTCATCCATTTTTAATCCAGATACCAAAACAGGCTTCTATTCCAAAATCAACATTTCATTTACCAGCCATCCTTTATCTGTGGGATGGAGTGGAAACAAACAGCTCTGGCCAGCTCCTTGCATCCTTTCATTCAGTTTCTTCTACTATCTTCACCAGACAGCTGGTTTAGCCACACCATGTTTGATGAAGGTCTGAAGCTCATTATTTTTGCTGCTGGAGATAAACTCCTAGAAGAGTCATATTATTTCATTTGCTGCCTGTGAGAGTAAGAAAAAATGGTGACTAGGCCTGGATTCATCCCCTTCTGAGAACTCAGTGAATCCCTTTATAAAATAAAATATAGACTTTTTCTTTTATTTATGGTCAAGAAAATCTGCCAGAACTCTGCTTTAGAGGTACTTATTTTTTCTCCAGCTGAACCTATTGGAGAAGCTGCACTGCAGACTAAGTTGAAGAGTTTGCAGCCTTTTTTGGAAAAAAAAAAAAAAAGCTGGCTCTTCTGCAAAAGCGCCATAACTCATGCCAGTTGTCTACAAAATCTCATGTCAATTAATTAGCAGTCTCATAAGGCAAGTTGCCATGGAGATCAGGTGATTTAATCATTTTCAGAGAATAACTCCGTTACACAAAAATATGAATTCATAAATGCAGAGGTGGAAATGGAACCACAGAGTGACAAAATAGAGGAAAATGAGAAGAAAAACTCTCAGAACACAATCTATTTGTCTGATATTTAGGGAGAAAATACTGATGCACCTTTTCTACATCTGGAGAAATGCTGGTGTAGTATAAACATGTTCATCCAACTACTTTTATAGCGGGGAAAATATAGTCTAAGAACCTGAAAGACCTGGAAAATATAGTTTACAAACCTGGAGATGGCAAGACCTGTGTGACAATTGCTTTCTACCACTGCAGCAGTCCTCCCTAAATGATTGCCTCAGCTAAGGAGGGAAAGTCCAACTGTAACCCCAGAGTGCCCACTTAAGGTTGGTTTGTTGGTTGGTTGTTTTTCCTATTAGGCAAATAATTAGGAAACTTATTATCACAGAAGAGTCACCCTAATCTGTATAAAATAAAATAACTGAAATTTTTAGAAGACCGAAGATAAACAGAGTCAACACTACAGCATTCATAACTAAAAAATAGGAGACAAAGTTCTATAAATGTCCTTATGAACTGTGGGAATAGAAAAGAGAAAATAAGAAATACAATCATACTGGCAATTTTTGAGGGTACAAATTTGTAAAGAATTACATTACTACCCTAAATCTTTCACAAGTCACTCAGCATGCTTGTTCAATTTCATGTTTGTAGTGTAAGAAATAGTTGCTTCATGGTATCACCAGATCTAATCCCAAGCTTCTTTCCCTTAATTTCTGGATTGCCCAATTTATGAGACCCTCACATCCCTTCACAAAAGCATTCACAATTAAATCTTATAGGTAGCACAATGGAATAGAGAAGAAGAAGAAAGGAGGGAAAAGAGAACTTAAATCAGCTCCTAGCATGACAGGCCTATTATTCTGAGTTATAGATGGAAACAAACCCAAAACATAATTTTTCTGTCTCCTCCTGAAGGGAAATAATTTATTGGATTCTAAATTTTTGACAGCAGGCAACAGTGGAGATGACATGTCAGAGCTATGATTTTGTCGCTCTGTACTCATTTGTCAAAGGCATGGTCTTACTCTTACTTATCGTCACTTTTTGGTCCATTGCAGCTGAATTTCTCTTCCTTAATTTCTTTCTTTCTTGGTTTTTTTTTTTTTTTTAATCCTTCTCTCTCCTGTTCTTCTCCGTAACTCCTAAGCTTCCTACATTTTCCTTAGTGCAGATCCAGCACCAAGCTGAATTTCTTTACCTATAATAGAACTACATAACTCTCTATCCTAGCAGTATAATCTGCCTTTAGGTTTGTCTATAATAGTATGTGAGCAGGTGATGGAGTTTCTGGGAGCAGGGCTTCCTCAATTCTTGGTTCTTTTGACACTGCTGGAGAGACTTTTTTTCTAGACGCAATAGAATACAAACAAAGCTAGCAAGTATTCTTCTCATAGCAGATGGATCTTACTTAATTCCTATTCCAAGTCTGAAAGTGACTCTGAGAGAGAAAAAAAATGTCAGAATCAAGGAAATGTAGGGCACTAAGATATAGGGCAGTGCAGAAACTCATAATTTCAATCAACTATTAATTGTTGGGATTTTCTTGTCAGAGCATGAAGGCAAGAACAGTGCCCAGATCTCTTGCTGGGAGTTTGAGACTCAACTCTGTCAGCCAGGTAACAAGGCAAGTAGCGGAGATGAGGGAAACCACTCGCTGCCTGTAAATAGAGGGACGCCTTAACATGTAAGGACATACAAAAGACTTGGGTCCATAAAGAGCCTTTTGAATTACTTCTCCCCAACTATGCCACTTTGGAATCTGCTATTTTAACCAGCATCAGGCATCAAAAAAAGGTCTTCTAATCCTGGGCCTCAAATGAAATGGGGTACTCCCAGGACTTGGAGAAATATCAAGGAAATATAAAAACTTAAATAGAGAGAAGAGGCTCTTTCACCCATGCAGTGCACTTAATCCTTCCAGGCCAAAATACTACTTTACCTATCACTTTTTATACCTTGAGTATATAATCCTGAGTACTTCTCTGGAGTACTTTGCCAAAGGTGCAGACTTTGTCAATGGTATTTTGGGGGCAAATCTGACCGGGCCAACATAATACTGGAGAGAAGTGCAGGAGTCTAGCTCATTCTAACAGTCTTCTTATAACTGATTATAATTACCATGAAGAATAGGAACTATTAGGTAAATTGTCAGGCAGATAGCTTTTAAAAATATTTATAGTAATTGTTACTTTTAGGCTAAATAAGTCAACTTCCATACTCAAAACAACATGGCCATAGATTTAATGTAACCTAGCCAAAATAATCTTTTTTTTTCTAACTTTCTAATTGCATTTTCTAATGTTTCAGGTGCCTACCAACAACCTGAAATCCATTCTTCTCTGTAGACTGTAGGAGAGCTTCAGCTGCATTGGGCATTAGTGGCTTTACAAAAAGTAATAAAGATACATTCTTAGATAACATTGGTTGTGACACAGACCCACTTTGATGGCTTCAGAATCAGAAATGGCTTGCCCTCCTTGTGTCTAGCACTGCATTTGTATTTGCAAGTGTAGGTTATCCTGAGTAATAGTTCAGTACGTTGGATAAAAATACTTCAATCTCTGTTTAGTGAACCACAGTGGACCTGTGCAGTATCAGGAAAGTGGTCTGTGACATGACTGTAAAAAATCCAACACACACATTCCAAAGAACCCTGCAAACACACAAAGCATGAGAGAACCTCTAAAGTTTAGTCCTGTGTCATGAATGAATGCTGACAAAAGGTACTGCTATAATGGTACCTGATTTCTTTTTTCACAAATATGCATTGACCCTTGAATAAACAGACTGTGAAACATTGCTTAGAAAACAGTTTGAACTGTACATCAAAGTACATAAATATCCAGTGTCCAGACTAAGGAACTGGCATGCTGTAACTATAAAACTCAAATAATGGGCAGAGACATAAAAACAAAGAAAAAAACTGCTGGAAGCATAAAAGGGAATAAAAAAATGCTTGTGTGACTTCAGCAACTACGATAGGGCAGAGCTGGAAAAAAATGGCTGTTTCTGTTGATACACAAGTGAAAAAGAATGTTCTTTAGTTGTTCCTTTAGCAGGCTGCAAGAATCATTTACTGAAAGTAGCTACATCAAGGATTAGTAGAATTCAGTTAGCTCCAACAGGTGCACATTAGAGATCTTTAAACCACACAACACAACACGGTCCTTCAGAGCAAACGGCAAATTAACTTCTAATGAATCTTGTCAGAAAATCCCAGCCAGCAGGAAAGCCTTAGAGATGCCACCCTTGCCAAGTCTTTATCAGCAGTAAAATAAGGGCAGGTATAAATGCTGAGGTTGATGGAGGTTAAAGAAAGGAGCCAAAGGCAATATAGCAGATCGCCATTTTCCCTAGGAAGCTTGAGGGAATTCAGTGCAATTCCCCAGCAATGCTCTCTGGCAGCATTGCAAGAGATGCTGAGAAGCTGAGCTGGAACCAAGTGCTGTCATCCTTGGAAAAGGCCGACAGTGATGCCCCACTGTGCCTGCTCCCAGGAGAGAATTACCCTATAGTATCAATGACTATGAACGAAGCAGGAGCTGGTTTCTGCCTGTGGAAACAGTATATTTTCCAGGAAAATAAAACTAAACTAAACTAAACTAAACTAAACTAAACTAAACTAAACTAAACTAAAACAAAACAAAACAAAACAAAACAAAACAAAACAAAACAAAACAAAATAAAATAAAATAAAATAAAATAAAATAAAATAAAATAAAATAAAATAAAGGAATATTTTTATCTTATGAAAAATCAAAGCTTGTAAGTCTAATATTTGTTAACTTAGAGGAAACAAAAATTATGGGAAACCAACAGATTAGCAGATTTTAAATATTCTGTGTATCATATGATACAATGTTACTACTTCCCATGGTTTTCATAGAATTTTTGTAGTTGTTTCTTCTAAAATTTCAGCTATTGCATTTTTGCATCAAAGAAAAACTTTTTTTTTTTTTGACAATCAACTTTTTATATTGTGCCAAAAAACTTGGATATGTCCATTAAATGATTTGATGCTAGAAGAAATGTACAAAGAATTCAATAAATGTTTTGTTTGTTCGTTCGTTTGTTTGTTTGTTTAAGAAATCCCAGTTTTTAAGATATTCTCAGGTTTCTTAAAGAGGCTGATTTATGCTTTCAAGTTCTGGAGGCTAGTCATAATGAGTATGCCTACCTTGAGGTTAAAGGAAGGACACATTTTTAAGGAACAGTTAAATATGTTAAATGTGTATGAAAATGTGCCCATTTCCATATCTCCTGGGTTCATACAGAATATGCTGTGTCTCATACTGAAAGTTTTTAGCCATATCTGATGACAAAGGGTTTGTCAAGATGCTTTGATGCCTTTTCTGCAGACATTTTGTTTTTCACAGTGACAAACACTGAAACATAAATTCTTGAGGTGTCAAAATTGCAGTCCTCTTAAAATATTATATAGTAAATAATGGAAAGGTTGATATCACTGTAGTTCACTGATGCTGCAGCTCATGGAGAAATTTAGGAAATAATCTGAAAGGAATAATATTTACAAAGCTCCTATATGAAAGGGAGAAGACTAAAAGCTTCAGAGTACTGAATATTGAAATGATTCAGGTCATCTTATGAGGCCGTTTTCTAACTGTTGACCTTTTCTGTAAATCACAGGGCGGTGTTTCTGAAATGGCTCCTTCTGCTCATTGAAATCAGTCACAGAAGTCTGTAGACTTTGGGAAGGACAAGCAGTCCAAACTCCACTCTTATTTGAAGTAAATAAGTGTTGATTAATCTTAAATTTAACAGCTTGATGATCGACAGGCTATTTTGTTACAGAACAGGTGACCCATTTCAATTCTGTGCAGAAAAGCCAATGCGAAGCCAAAAATTTTCAATCTAGACTGATGCCAAGTATGTCGTACCTGTCAGCTCCCTGACTAAGGGACACACAGAGCAGAAGAAAAGGATGACAAGCAGATTTCTAATATAGAGACTAAAGATTTCTATAGCTTTTTCATCCTGCTGCTATTGAGCCAGACTTAGACTGCCTGAGAAAGATGACGAAGTGAGTTTTTATTCTGGATAATGCACTGATTAAATAAGTTTATAGAAACTCTTGAAGAATGCAAAAGGGTTTGACTGTGTAAGGGGCAGAAAATGCATTCCTTCTGAAAGAGCAGTTTGTGTAGTCTTTGCAAATCTGTGCTGCACTACCCTAGCTGTCTATACTATGCCCAAACTTTGCAGGGAAGCCATGAAGCTGCATGAGTCAAACTAGAAAGGCAGCATAAGTAAGAGGAAAAATGTGAGCCTGATTGAGAGAAAAGACAGCTAATATGTCTCCATACTACAAAAGCACCAAATGAGTTCAAGAATGTGAAATCAATATTTTGGGGGTGGGGGGGGGAAGTAAGGAAAAGAAAAAGGCCCAAATATATATGACCCTGCAAGATAGAGAAACTTTAAGGCATATCGTCAACAATAAGACTTTTCATCTCTAAACAAAATCTTCACTGCTTCTGCTGATGACTACTGCAGAAAGAAGACTGTATTTTCTCTTTGATAGGAATTACTAGCTCTTCTGCAGGGTAAAATGGAAGACTGGGAAATGGTGAAACTTTCTGCTTAACATTTTCTTTCAAAACAATGCATATAAGACATTCCCAAATCAGAACAGTTCATGCTGTCATTTTGAGCTGAATACTGTTCCTGTCCATCTCACTGGGGTTTCCTTGAAAAATGCTTCATTATTGGCTTGCATCTTTGCTGCTAGCTCATTTTCAGAAAGGTGTAACTGAGACGGCCTTAGGACACTGTGTATCGTCTGACACCTGGGCACCCCAGCCACGTTGGCAGCTACACGGCTGTCACAATGTGCTGTACTGCTAGGTCACAGGTAAGAATGTATATTTGAAGAAATAGGGGCAAAAGACAATGGCAAAGCATCTTGAGGCATTGCAGCATCAAAAGAAAAGCAGATTAATGGCCTATTACTTTAAAAGGTTTCATTTCATTCTATTTATCCTAGTGAAAACGTCAGAAAGTTTCAGCAGTACAAACAGTGGAAATAAGCCTGGTGATAGAGAATTCCTGACTAAGAATACTGCCAAGGCATTATGCAACTGAGGGGATATTTGAGAATCCCAGATTGTTTTCTGCTAGTTGTGATTTAAATTTTTGTTAGTGCTCTCTGTGTGAAACATGGCCTAAGTTGGCTTCAGGCCCTGAGTGGTGCACTGTGCTGCTTTCCAATAGAGATAAGTTAATATTCCTTGATTTCGGTGGAGGCTTAAATCTGCTACACTGAAGCTCTTAGGTGAAAATCTGGGGTATTTCAGTAGGGCTTATTTCTACTAAAATTTCTCGATTTCTTTTGAAATCCAGATTTTCCCAATTTAAGCTATCATTGTCCTGGTAGATGCATCATAAAAGCTCAGCTGTGTTACTCCACTAAAGCTAAAATTACTCTAGGGACGGTATTGGCACAATTTCTTTTTTTATTAAACTCAAATAGAAAAGAAATAATTAGATCTGATAGCTATCATGTTAGAGAACATGCTGAGCATAATGTAATTAAACAGTAATTGTGGTAAATAATGTTTTTCATTAAAATTGTAAAAAATCTGTTAAATGACTAGGTAAAATGTTTAGGGCCTTTGAAATCCAAACAGCTTCTGATTCTGCAGACAGAGAAGTGGAGATTTACAGTCTGTGCATGTATGTTTGGATACTGCACTGCTGCATGCTATCCACACTGGATTGTTTTTTACTCTTCTGTTCATTATTGATAGTGCTACAAAAGGTGCAAGATGCTTTCCCAGCAAAAATGAAATGCAGCAATGGGGAACTCTGCAATCTAAAATCTGTAGATATGTTTACAAACAATCTGAGTAGCTCATTTATTGAGGGAGCTTTTTTTTTTTTTTTTTTCCTTGTAAAGTTTTTTATCCATATGGCTTTCAGAACTGTTTCCTGGATAAGAATCATTGCAAAAAGGGTTTCTAGGGAAATATGTTTGACGGTCCTGAGTGGGGGAAGAGCTCCAAGATGATGAATTCACAGTACCTTCAGATGGTGAACAGGTAGTCTACATTCTCTTTTTAACATACTGTGCATACAAGAATAAGTTAAAAAACAAATCTTCGTATTCACTGTCTTAATACTTGTCTTGGAGGTGCACATGTCTTTGAGAAGGAATGAAGACATTCTGCAGAGTTACACAGTTCAGATAATTTTTGTGTAAATAACAAAAATAATCAAAATGTTTCCTGAGGGCAATTCAGGTTACAGGGAAAATTCTGACCAACCAAGTCTTCTACTCCTAGGTGACAATCTGGGGGTAGACACCAGCCATGATCTCCTCTGGTCCAGTCTGCCATGGAGAGCTGCAAATTCATGGACCATGGAAATGTTTTAGGCAAGTTTTACACTTGCAAATCAAGAAAACATTGTTTCTGTCTCATGGAGAACCTTCCAAACAACTTGGGGATAAGCATGTCTTTAAGGTAAACTGACAGTAGCCAAAAATTGCTTTATCTGCATGTCATGGACATCCATATTGACATTCACCTAGGGTTTTAAGGCCTACTGAGCACCAGGTGCTACTTGAGCGGCCAAGTCTTGTCGTACTTAAACATTAGTTGAAGGTTAAAGGATTGAAGTTATTTTCTCTCGTTCATGGGCTAGTTGAGGGACTGCATTCCTGCCTGAGACACTGTGTTGTGGACTGCTTTACTGTAAACATCCATTCCTGTGCTTCCCCAGTATCTGGGGAGCCGACTGACTAATTGAGCTCTGAACATGGGCACCCTCATGGACAGAGGTTTCTTATGAAGACTTTGAGTCCCATACCTTCTTCCGTACATAGCAAAGCTGCTTCATGTGTTATGAACCAGACTGGCAGCTAGATATGTTTCACCCTGTGAAAAGGTAGAACTGAATAAGTGAGTTGTTACAGTATGCAGCATGTGGGTTACTTATTCTAAACTGCGTTCTTGTAATTTGAATAGATAGCTCTTGGGACTATGAGAGATCAACCCATTAAAGAGAAAGGAAAAGAACTCTAGGCTATTGCTTATATTTCTAATCATATTTTTCAGAGTTATTGTGTAGGCCAAATCTTCTGCTGGAGCAACTTCACTGCTTAGCTCATATACAGTGAGTTAGCATAAACCATTAATAAATCTTTCTCTGCAGAAAAGGAAACTCTTTTTAAGAGAGTGCTGATTATTTTTAGCAAAGTTGCTGATTTCCTCCAAGCTTCTAAAAGCTATATTTAATATATTTGTACTTATTATTTTATATTAAAAAAGGAATGCTATTCATGTTGTTAAACAAAAGCAAAGTATTAGATGACTATATTAGCAATACTCTTGGCAGTGTGGAAGTTTGCTGCACAAATAAAAGTGTTACATAGCAGAACTGGGCCACATTAAGGTGGAGAGAGCTGAAAGACTACAACATAGTATGTCTGTATTTATAGTGACAGACTTTGCCCTTGGCTTGGCTGCTTTCTGCAGAAAGTTTAGGATAGCATATCTCCCTTTTTTTATTCTTTTACGCTGAGATCAAACTTTCCAAACTATTAGCCCTCCAAATTTGAAAGCTACTGTAAGTGAGAGACAGAGAAGCAGCATGCTCATCATATCATTATAATTGCCTGTTGCTGTTTCTTGATTAATTAATACCTTTTATGATATACAGTGTTAAATAACTGAAATTAAACAAAGCTTATTTCTTCAGTAACTGACTGTGTGATAACTTAGTCACAAATGTATTCCTTGTGAAGAAGCTCTAATTTAAACATTAACAGGTATCATTTTATTGAAGTTTGCAAATATTGCATTTCTGTCTAAAAATGACTTCTAATTCTCCCTCTTTTTCCCAAACATATCTGAAAGCAAAAACAAAGCTTTTCAAAAGAGAAAACCGGAAGCACTGAGCAATGGAAAATTGGATTTTTTTGGATTTCCGATACAGTAACTAGGTCTTATGCTTAGCCTGATGACTAATTCCATGACTTTTTAACACATTTTGCGGGGATTTGCTACTCTGGGAGTCAGCTACTGCCAAACGGGGAATTTTAAACTTCTTTAAATGATTAGCTTAATCTTTTTAATGGATTTAAATAAATACTAATGCAAAGTAAAAGAAACTGTTTTCATCTTTTTTACAGTGATTAAATGCTTAATAAATTATATTATATTGTTTTTCTTAATTTTAAAGTTTCTTTTTTTCCTGCTTTTTTTTTTTTTTTATTTTTCATATGACAATTCAGTATCAAAATAACTCAATGGTATAACTTTCAACATTGCTTACAGTTTTGTTCAAGCCACCAACGGGGCCATTCGGCACAATGGAAAGAAAGATTAGCTACTTTTATGTCATATCAAAACTGCTGACTTCAGAAGAATCAGAATTTTGCTGAATGAATTGAACAACCCATTTATTATATTGTTTGATGTACTCAGAGAAAATTTCCTTGTAATTTAATATTTTTTCAGAAAGTGCCATTTCGTTGAATGAAATTCTTGGAATGTGCTTATATTTTTACCGAGTAAAGGTTTATTGATGAGAAATGCTACAGCGGATGTTCACTAGTTCTAAAGTAATTTTTATTAAATAGCATGTTATTAGTATTGTTATTTTATGTTCCTAATTGTTATCTTATCTGTAGTATTTACATTCCTACCTGCTAACGTATGTTGCACAGGAAGTTTGCTTTTTCGATAACCCAGTTTTCTGGGTGAAAAAGCTCAGAGTCAGAAATGTGTCATGAATCTCAATTGGCCATACAAAGCAATAAGTACAGTACACACGGCCAGTAACTAAATCCAAAGCATTGTCAGCTCAAAACTACACACAAAAGACACTTTAACACATTTGAAAGTTCAAGGAAATTCATTCTGTACTGCGGAATAAAAAAAGATTTTATACTGTGATTATTGCTGAATGACATTCTCTATTGTCAGAATCCAATCATGGGATGTAGTGATGAAATGGGGGATGTAGTTTTGTTGGGAAGTATTTCTATTAATTTTTCATCTCTGCTCTTCAAACTAAGAACGGATAATTGATCCAGGTGCTCTGATTTGCAAATATATCCTGCACTGGGAACAGAAATTTGGGGGAAACTTGCCAATGTTTCCTGAAACAATCCTTCCTCTGTGTTAAAGAAAATGAGATTTCTCAATGCCACTAAATTAAAATATTAAAATGTATATTGGACAAGGTACCCTAAGCTCTGAATACCTTTGAATATTTGAAGCCCAGCATAAAGAAAAGCATTCATTTTCTTTATTTTATTTAAATGGGGAAAACCTAACAGCACATACATAGTATGCTTTTTTTTTTTTTTTTTCCTGGAAGAGGTGCCAATCTCCTCCTCTTGTATTTCCTTAAAGACTTTTCTATCTCTTTAAGAAAAGTCTTTTTTTCCTTAAAAAGACTAAGTCTTCTTTTCCTTAAAGCTTTTCTAAGGACATTTGATAAGAGCATCACTGTTCCATTTTCAAAACAAAGGTTTTGAGCACCTTGGAAAAGCTTCAGCTTCTATAGCCCATATGCAGCTTTTTCCCATCACACCAGAGAGTCCACGCTGTCTTAGGAACATGAGTTTCTTTCCTCAGTTGCTCCCATAAAAATTTTTTGTGTCCTTATGAAATGCCTGAGTCTATGAGTTTTAGTGTTCCCCTTGATTAGGTTGGAAGTGACCTTAACTCCCTCAAAGCTAGGACTTCAGTGAGCATTTCAAATGGCAATCCATCTTTATGAACGGCTTAGGATGATTAGTGGAGAGGAAATATCAAAGGTTACAATGTTCTCATGAGGACATTTTGTTTCTCTAACCTACAGAAATCAGGGGCTCTGTGTAAACTTTCATGGGTAAACATCTGTCTTCAACATGAATATTTCAGTGGTGGTGAGAGAATAAAATGTTCCCAAAGCTCCAAAATGATTATTCATTTAGCAGTAAGTTAATTCTTAAGACAAGAATGTGGTGGATGTGCGTGTGGCTAGAGCAGCTGGTGTTTATGGTATTTACAGATGAACTCCATGATAAAATGTTCTGTCGAGAGCAATCTGATATATGTATGTTTATATAAAGGTTCATTCATGTGCCATGTTCCAAGACAGCCTCTCTGAGAGCCCTGTTCGCATATCAGACAACTTAAAGTTGTCATTGAATAAACACTTCATGGTGAAAATTTAAAATGAAGCCTAGGGAGGAGCCTTTGATTATTTAAGGCTTGGAACCTAAACAAGTCTCATTAAATCAGAAGCTTTAATAAAATTGCACAGGCCAAATATATAAAAAGCAGAGTGCTTGGCTCTCCAAGGTGCTTGACATGTTTTCCAGTCCTACTGCTCTAAGTCAGACAGCTGCAAAGTCTCTCCCTCCAGATCTGCACGGCATACGGAGACCATGTCCTAATGAACTCGTAGTTGTGAACAACCTTTTAGTAGCCTGTTAGTGCACAGGACCACAACGATGTCAGCAGGCAAGGCTGAGCCTCAAGTCAACCCCCACTGTATGGCACTGTTTCCCCTTCCCTTTTGCTTCTCAGGAACATTTTTAAAGACCTGTTTCTGTTGCCACAGTTATGCCAGCTGTACAAGAATTATTGTCTGGATTCATCTCTACTGAACTGGCTGGCTAAATCACCATTAATCAGCTTTCCAAAATGAGCTGTCAGCCTTTTGTTGCCTGGGCAGCTGGTTCTCCTGTAAATGAGTGGTTAAACCTAGATGGCTTAGTCTGTTGTTATCCTCCTTTCAGCCTGATCTGAACAGATGGAAAATATCTGTTCTGTGAGATGCAATCAAGCCATGGCCACTACAGTTCAATCTCCCCAACAACTCTAACACTCTCTTCCTATGTCTGCCATGGTATCTTATTCTTTTCTCACAATGGTCACAAGAAAACCTAGGTATATAGTCACACTCTTTGCTTGTGCCAACCTTCACATTCCATGAGCCCCAGGAAACAAACAGGTTATTAAGAAGGGACTGTAAGGAGTATAAATTCATAGCGAAAGTGAAGACATTGTTTAAAACATTCCCCAAATCCTCCATCAAATCTTCTGGGACTGATGGATCAAGTCCTCCCAGTTTCTGCTCACATTTGCAGAGTTAGTGCTGGAGACAGCAGGTTTATCTATACTCACCAATATAGCACTGAGTAACAGAGCCACAGTAGGAGACAATGTTAAATATCGTAACCTGATGCCGTGGCAGGAGGAGCTGTCTGAAGCCGTGCTCTGTCTAGAAGTTTCATTAGCCTGAGATGGGCAAGGACATGGAACAAGCACCATGTGGATTTCAGGACAGTAATGATGCCCAGAGTGAAATACACTCCTTTTTTTCATGCACAGGTTGGAGAAGGGGCCCAGCAATCTCACCAAAAGCCAACTTCAGGAAATAACAATGACTTTATGCTTAGGCCCTTTTTAGTCGTCTCATATTCATGAGTCTCAGAAAAGGACAGCATCTTAACATATAGACAAGATAATGACAGAAAGCAGGAGAAAATCTCTAGCAACTAGGGTGGGAGAATTATTGAAGAAATAAATACGCACTTCTGGTTCAGTGGTTTGAAGATAGACTGTCCTTTTAATGTACTAGACTGTTATTGCATTTCTTGACTCTGGGGTCAGTCTGATTGCTATCTGAATAGGAGGTGTGAACATGTATACATTTCTGTTAGGGATATGTTAGGAAACATCAGCTCAACAGTTAAGCACACTGTGCACAGAGTTGAAAAGTCAGAGAGAAATTGTGACACCATCCTGAAAAAATTAGTGGTTGCCAGGTTTAGGCCACAAGGGCAAGGAACTGGTGCTAAGGGAGGGAGCAATACCCTGTTAACCTGCCCTCAATGTATCCTGCAAAAAAATAAATAATAATAAAAAATCTCTATGATGAACAGAATGGTTTATAAACACAGAGATTTGATTGAGGTTTGATTTTTGGCTGAATACTATCTAAACAGTTTATCACTGGGCACTAATGCTCTCAGTTCCTATAAATGATGCTCTGGGGAACAAGAAAAGTATTCTCACTGAACAATCGTGAGACTCATTTCTCATCTGGAGCCAAGACTGAGTGACTGAAAAAGCTCATTCTCTAGTTCATATGTCTTCAATCCCTCATGAATAATTCTGGTTTTAAGTAAATCAAAAGGCCTATTAGTAGAATAAGTAAAAGCAGAACTCTCCATTTAGCCTGTGGTATACTACTACAAATGAAACCCTTTTAAAGAATTAAATATTCCTTATTCTTTAACTGATGTAAAATCTTATATAACTGTCTTAACAAAAGACAATTAAAGCAACTGTCTCATGTTGCATAAAAAACACTCAGCAGAAATGGCACATTTACAGGTGCTTTAGTGCTATTTATAGAAAAAAATGCTTTATTTTTAGTAACAGAAATAGAGATATACAAGTATGTCCAGCATCCAAATAAATATCACAGAAAATTTCTTTCTAATTAACTCAGGAAGAATAAATCAACTGTAATTTTAAGTGATAAAAATATTTACTGGATATTTTATAAGTGTTGGTTATTATCTTCCTATAATGCTTGGCAAAGGACCCCAGTGGAAACCGTATACCATGGTTTGGCATACACAAAGAAAGTAGAATCATAACTTAAATACTTGCAGGTTGTTACATAATTTTAATGTTACAGTCCCATAAACAACATCCTTTTGGAGTGAGGGAGAGACTTTTAGAGAAGGAAAGTTCAGCAGAGTGCCATAAGTTTTGGAAGTGCCATCTCCTTTGAAAGGATCAGGGATCCCTATTCTCCAAAAGCCATTTAGAGCCCAATACTCCAGCCTGCAGCTTGCACTGAAAAGAAGACAGACAGCTTCAAGAAATGGAGGTGGAAGAATCAGAGACATACCTCTTGCGCCCAATTTTCTCAGACTTCTCTCTTAATGAGACAGGACTGAAAAAGTATAGAAGGAGACACAAATAATGCATTTAATATGATCCATGATACAACATCAACCTTTGATCTTCTCCAAGAGATATCAGTGCCATTTAGATATACTTTTAGGCTGAAAAACACTGATACTTTTCTCCTTTATGTTATTAACTCAACGGTTTACACCAGCCAAATTTAATTTCTCTTGGTTTACTCTTGAGAATGTTAATAGAGCTTTTTACAGGTTCTAAGAAAGTAGGTGCTTTCTGATTTATTTTGTATGGTGTTGAAACAGACCACATTTATTAGGAAGATGAGATGTGTGCTAGGTAAAATGGGCCGTGTCAAGTGGTACAGTGATACATCATTACATTTTGTCAGGAACATAGCAAGAAATGCTGCTTTGTGCCATAAGCAGAGCTGAGGAAAAATTCTCTAATTGATTTTCACCTGTTTTTGGTCTCCCATCATATCAGTCTAGCTCTCCTATAAATCAGGAGATTTTAAATTTTACTTCAACAGGATAAGCTGGATAAGTTACTTGCTATCATCACATATACTATTTACTAATTAGGATAATTAGCCAGGGTTTAAATATGTTAAATCAAAATGCAACCTGATAGACAAATATATTCAAAATCTAAAAACACTTGTTTAAATTCTGAAATGATTATATCATTAGAAGGAACTGAGTTCTGTATTTTGGCTGTTGCTACCAGTAATTAAATTACAACAACAAGAAGAATCATAGAATCATAGAATGCTTAAGGTTGGAAAGGACCTCTAGAGATCATCTAGTCCAACCCCCCTGCACACGCAGGGTCACCTACAGCAGG
>VZSV01000006.1:707536-752011 GCA_013398735.1 Nothocercus julius
ACATCCACCAGCTCCCGCAGCACTCTGGGGTGCCTCCCATCAGGGCCCATGGATTTGTGGGTATCGAGTTTCCTTAGGTGCTCTCTGACCCAGTCCTCCTCAACCCGGGGCAGGTCTTCCTCTCTCCACGCTTCCTCTCTTGTTCCTGGGGCCTGGGACTCTAAAGGGCTGCCCTTGGTAAACACCGAAGCAAAGGCGGCGTTCAGCAACTCTGCTTTTTCTGTGTTTTTTGTAACCAGGGCACCCTCCCCATTCACCAGCGGACCCACATTGTCCCTGATCTTCCTGTTGCTGTTAACGCATTTGAAGAAGTTTTTCTTGTTATTTTTAACATCCCTGGCCAGACTGAATTCCAATCGTGCCTTAGCTTTCCTTGTCACTTCCCTGCATTCCCTGACAACGTTCCTGTATTTCTCCCAAGGGGCCTGTCCTTTTTTCCACATTCTGTACACTGCCTTCTTCTGGTTGAGCATTGCCGCAAGCTCCTTGCTCATCCACGCAGGCCTCCTGCCCCCTCTGCCTGACTTCTTGCACACAGGGCTGCACTGTTGCTGGGCATGGAGGAGGTGCTGCTTGAAAACCAACCAGCTCTCCTGGGCCCCCCGACCTTCTAGAGCCCTAGCCCATGGGATTCTTCCGAGGAGGTCTCTGAAGAGGCCAAAGTTGGCTCTCCTGAAGTCCATGGTTGCAAGGCTACTTACAGCCCTGCTCCTTCTTCGTTGGATCCTGAACTCCACCAACTCATGATCACTGCAGCCGAAAAAGATTAATTAGAACTTGTAAACACAATTAGTCTGCTATGAACCATTGCAATTATTAAAAAGTTGGTGTTCTAGCTTCATTATTCACCTGCTCCTTTCATATCATGGAGATTTCACTATGCTGTTGTAATCAATATGTTCATGAGATAGATAAAAAGTAGGATGTAAGAACAAGGAGCAGGCCCATTCCCTGCAAGTTCTTTTAATCTTATTGATTTTTATTAGAATCTCTTTTCCTAAATGGTATCTTGACTCAATTATTGCAAATACTGTATTCTTAACATAATAAAACTCATACTACAGCTCCATTTGGTCTGGTAGATATCTAGAACTTTGTCTACTTCAAGTTAGTCAAACAAAAGGCGACAGAGAGAGAGCAAAACAATCACTATTCCTCCTTACCTTCAAAATTACAGTAAAGCTCATTAGCAATCCAAAGATCATTATAAAGCTTGTAAAAACAAGTGCTTTTTGTAAGGATTCCTCTGATCATGTATTCATTTTAATGTTTTCACAGGCTTTGGTGAGGACATTCAAATAAGCTCCACATAGTTTTAAGTGTTCAGAACAAGATGATTGTTTAATGATCTTTCCATTTGCCTTCACTTGAAGGACAGCACAGATTCTTCAACACCCCCTAGGGCTTGTTAGTGATACTCCCAGGACGCTGGGATCCTCAGAGAGAGCATTACTTACAGAGGTGCATCTCTGTCAGGTTTAACCATTTGAGCTGTCTTGCCTTTTGTAGAAAGACATTTTTCTTTCGGATCACAAGTTTCATTATGTTAATTGACAGAGAGAGATGTGCTATATAAAACTGTGCTTTCTGTGTGCTTTCCGTAAAGTAAAACTATAAGTAACTTGTGCTCACCAAGCTGTAATTTTCTATAACAAAGGGCTTTTGGGAGCCATCTGCTGCAAATGTGGCCCAGTCGTAAGGATGAGGCTTGAAAACACGTCTCTGATGAAGCTGTTTTACACATACCATTATTAGCTGAAAGTACAATTACATGACTGACTTGTTTTCTCTGGACATCATAATGGACATCAGGTCATGCATAGTTCCTGACAAAGTGTTGACAGTGTATTCATCTCATTAGGTCTGTTATTTTACTGTCTGATAAAACTGGTAGGAACTGCCTTGGACATGCTAGACATTTTGCTCTCGCATATAGAAGTGCTTTGTCTCTCGGGAGTGACTTTTGTTAATTTGCCCCTCAGCATAGGCTGCTATTTGTGGAGAAAAATTAAGGCTTGGATAAAATTACAGACTCCATTTATGACAATGGTTAAATGTTTATTCCTTTCCAGAGTGTCAGGATTTTTCCAGAGGAGAATCCTGGTAAGCATGAGATTTGGATTTGCTCTCAAACTATATTCTTTCCTATTTGCTTGCACCCAGTATTCCGTTACTGAATGAGGCACTTCTCTTCTGACACAGGTCATAAACAAGTTACTTCCCATATCATTCCCCTGGGTCTCACCCAACCTTTGTAGAGTCGGTGATATTGCTTGGGATGTGAGCTGGGGCAGGGCTTGTCCCAGTGTGTGTAAAAGGTTGTGAAGCATTTTACAGTCTTCTTGTCCAAGTACTGCTGCACTAAAAATCAATTGTGTTTCCTCCTGCAACAATGTGAATTATTGACTGAAAACAAACCACAGCCACTGAAATCTAGAAAAACCTATTAAAATGGCATCAGTCACTTTTAACCTTTTTTTCAGTGTACATGAACTTTAGCAAAACCTTGTGCAGGTGTATGAAAGGTAAAAATTGTACTCCTTTGCACTCCTGTTTGTTTCCATTGCCCTCTAACATGCTCATCATAATTGAATGAAAAAGAGAAGATGTTTACAGTAAACAAAAACACATGGCTTTTTGGAGCATTTAGTACAGAAAGGCTGGATCATCCTACAAAATTTACATTATTTCAAAATTTCCATCATCAGTATTTATGGTTCCCCGAAGCTTTAGATTCAGAATTTAGAATTTAAAGAGCAGAAGAGAAAAAAAAATATTTTATGTCTTACTGGAAGGAAGAAAATACCACTGTCTAGTTTGCATAGAAGCTCTCGTCTGATACTTCTATCTAAATGCAGATTTTCAATGTTCTGGTCTGTGCAATCCATATCAGAAATCTCTCAAGATGAGAATGCTAGGATGAAATAAATATTTAAATTGAAAGGTTGTTTTTTTTTTTTTCTAGAAGGAAAAATAAATTTCTCAGGTATGTTTTGTGAATTGAGCTTGCTTTATCTCTGATTAACACTGAAAATATGAAAAATATGAAACCAGGGATAAAAAAAGATCAGCCTAGGATTGTGTTTGAAATGTTATCCATAGTTTTCTTGCTTTTACTTCTGAAAGCACAAAAGCAAAAATCTCCATCTAGCATTTAGACACAACAAACTTGTTTTCCAGCCCTGAGGTTAGTATTTCTCCTGCTTATATTGGGTATGTGGTATTGATATATCCGTTTAAATTGTTCTTTATCTGTATAAAGATTTTAGGGCTAATTTTACTTTGTTATAATTGAAAAGCAAAATCTCAGGCAGAAACCAATCCATACCCTAATAAAGTAGTGGAAAAAAAATAGTCTAGTAATTTGGACCATAAGAGGAGATTTATGACTGTCTGTCAGTGCTGCCAAACTCTTGACAGTGTCATGTAAAAGCCGTCAGCATTTCCTTGCAGCAAGATTACGAGGCAGTCCAAGCTGTTCAGTTGCTCAAGGATCACAATGTACAGCAGAAAATTCAAACTGCTCAAATCCTGTCAGATTGTCAATAAATGTCAGCATTTTATTTCTGCTTGCTTTCCTTTAAAGATATTTGTTTCTAGTCAATTGATTGTCATAGGAGTTGCTCTTGACTGTGACACAAAGGAGATGAGAGTAGTAGAAGACTCCTAAGAGAGATTAGATAAGTCAAGGAAAGGGCAGCTGCAAACAGACGGGGTTAAAATGACAAAAGCAGAAAGGGGGTCGAATTCCTGACAAAGAGCACACTTTCTTGGGGACCTTGAAAGTGAGACCTAAACCTCTACCTGCTGACCTGCAGAAGTCACCAGAAGCTTATGAAGATGGAAATTTCCAAAATATCACACTGATAGATAGGGGTGCAATTTTAGGACTGTGTTTTTAATGGACAGGAGTAGATGATATTGAAGTCAAGAAGATCAAAGTGAATCAAGTTGATGAGAATTGAAGCTATGTGCAAAAGAAGAAAGCAACCAATCTTAGGAACCTGAAGGATGGAAGATCAGTAAAACTAATCTGATTTCCTTATGCAAGGGATGTGGGAACTGATGACTTTTAGCTTCAGTGAAACAAGAAAGAATGTTGCTTTCAGCAGTGGCAAAGGACATTGAGAATGGGGGAGATGTGTGAAACAGGACAGAGGGCTTTTGTCACATTGAGACATGTTTTTGTCATGCTGATTTGGAAGGCATGTTGCATAGGCAGATACAATCAACTCCTATCCAATCCAATAGAAAACATGAGCAATACACAGAGTAATAAGAACTGTGATTCAAGGCTCCAGCAGCCAATCTGTCCTGAAGGAGTTCAGTTTGCTTTAATGATAGGTGGCTGATCTTCAGTCAAGTATATGGAGCTCAGGACTGTGGATGGAGCTTGAATGGCAAAACACCTAACATTATGCTGCAGGCTTGATCATCTTAAGGTCTCTATTTTTTGATGGATTTAGCTCCAAGTAATTTGCATAATCCTGAAATTAAACAGATATTGCCTATATAATTACACCGTAACTACAAATTTATGTGGCTAGTCAATTATAGTTAATCACACAATTCAGCAAGTAGTGCTAGCCTGCATTAAATTTCAGTAATTATTTTCTGATTCTTTCAAGAGGTAGTTCATAATCCTTATAGTACGAACTATATATTCTAATATTTCGGTTTTGAGAAGTGCAGATGAGCAAGTCTAATACTAAATATCTTTTGGAATTACCTTTGATTTTCTTTTCAAGACAATTTTCCATTCCAATCTTTTCTAAATGAGAATCTTTTTCAAGCTATAATAAAGCAGCTCAAGAAATAAATGTAAGAGCAGAGAAGAATCATATCAAAGGCTGAAAAATAGTATGTATGTCTTCAAGTCTGTGAGCAACAGGGAGGAATCAGGGGAGCAGTATTGTTTATGGTGTTCAACTTGTTACATCTTGTAGGATCTCTCAGATTTTAATCTCAAAATTGCCATATTGGTTGCAAATGAGAAAAGAGCAATTCTATTACAGTTGAAAGGTTGTTCTGTGGTGTGCAATTTCTGTACTATGGTTATGTGGTTAGAAATGTATGTTCATTTGTTTGTTTTTTTCCCCCTGAGGCCTTGTTTTATCAGTATTAAAAGGGAAAGATGAATACAGAAAATAAAGATTACAGAAAGCACAAAGAAAACAATCTTTTGGAGATGCAAATTTTAACAGCTCAAAGGAGTACTTCTACTTCTGGTAGGATGTTTTTGAGGCTTGGAAGAGCAACAGAAGCACTCTTAAAAGCTTCACCCTACTGTTAGTTTTCAGTAGATTAACAGAAGTAACATGTTTAAAACTAGCTGCTTACAAAAGAATTCATTTGATGATTCAGATAGGAAAAGTGTGAAAATTATGCATTATCTGATTTGAGGAATTGTTACATACTGCTTAATAAGAATAGAGCTGGAAGGATCTTTTCACAATCATTTTTTGAATACCTGAGGCTGAAAGGATAATTAAAAACAAATACATGAGTAAGAATAAAAAACAAACTGCATCCCTGAACACGGAGACACAATGACTCAATATTGCAAAAGGGTAAACAGACAATGACTATATATTTTGTATTTTGCATTGCTCACATACAGAGATACAGCATTAAGAAGACATTATTTGGCACATCTGCTTTACATAGATATCTTTCATACTGTAAAACATAGAATTTTTCCTTATCCTCTGTCTCTCTCATTACATATATTTCATTCTGTGAGCATCTTTACAGAAAAGTCCTTTAAAAATTTTAGCTATGCAAAAATTGTTTCTTAAATGACTAGGTTGTTCCATACACTATTAGGTATTTGCTGTATTTTCAGGTCCACTTGAAACTTCACATAAAACTGTATTCCACTAGAGTTTTTCATGAAGAGACTGGAGGCACTAGAGTAGAATCTACTCCTTTGTGCTCTCTGCTTTCTCTCCCTTGCACAGTTTTTGCACCCATTATTTAAATAACAAGATAAGTTTCTATAAATGCATCTCCTTCCCTCTAAGGGCACTTTATTTGCAAATCAGACAGGGAATATTGCTAGTATTACTCTTATTCACACTGGTGGTTCTGATCCAGATACTTTGTTTTTCAGATCCTGACCTCAAATCTGCAGGAATGTATGTTTCTATGTTTCTCCTTTATTGTCACTGGAAGGACATAGGCTTTTGGATTTTATACTAGGAAGCTAGGACATCAAAGAACTGCTAAGTTTCACCAGATTTTAGGTAAGCTTTCTTTTATGGTAGTATTGGACAAGAGATGTATCTATTTTTTTTTTGTTGATGGTGTCTTTTTTTCCTCTAGAAAGACTGAGGATACGTAATTTATCCACTACCTGAACACATCACACAACAGAGGTATCATTTTTGAAATAAAACTGCTTGGAAGTCCCAGCTGCAAGCAACAAAGTCAGTGATTGAGATGCTTCATCCAAAAATGCAACCTTCAGGAACCCTCTTCTGCTGTTAGTGATTGTGGTGTTGCCTAAATTCTGCACCCTTCTCAGTATGTGCTACCTTGAGGCCTAAGCACCTACATATCACATCTAAATATGCACAGATTATTAAACTTTGAATAACTTGAAATTATTCTTACAATTTATCTAGTTCTGGATCCAACAAACCGGAGGTTATTTCCCCTCTTTCCCTGAAGACCATGGGCCAGCAGTTTTTATCACACACATTGCCTGGAGCAAGCCTTGTACCAGTCTCCACAGCAGTCAGGCTGCCTTGTGAAGCAGCCGTTGTGCTGCCCTTGTCACTCCTTTACGTGACAGCTCAAAGGAAGGTGTCTCTGTGCCACAGGGGTTCAATTACGTCCACCTCCTGTTGGGGCATGCACCCATGCTGGGGGCACTCGTGCCCGCACAAGCGCTTTCTCTCTCTCTCACTCTACCTTGCTGATGGCAAGGTCCATTCTGCCTGAAAGAAATCAAGATTTTGAACGGGAAGGATGAATCAGTGACTGTACAAAGTTATAGTTAGTGCTTCTACTGGAGAATGAGACCTGTAAAATCTTAGCAGAAGAACTTGTCTCCAAACCAAAGCAGATATTAAGGTCCCAAAGCAGAGCATGAGTTAAGACACATCTTTGGTACTTAGCTTTGATTGACTTGGATACTCTTCCAGTATCTTTTAGGAAGTTTGTGCTTCCTGTTGCATGCGCATGAAGAACATAGCACATAGAAAGCACAGGCAGCCAGCTCAGATTTGATGACACCTGTATTTAAATCTGATGATTTAAATCTGATCTGATGACTCAGCTCTAAGATGATATTTTTTATCTGGATCATGAGAAATGGTAATATTGATAAAAGTAAGGCTAAGGCCATTTTTTTTTTTTAATAGCAATATCTTACTCATTATTTACCTAAAATCCAGCTATCAATGACAGAACCACTCTCTGACAGATGGCAATGCATAGGATTATAGTGAAATGTGCAGAACAGAGACATTGCCATGACTATTTACAGAGATGTTTATATTTCAGTACTAATGTTCATGTTTCACATTAAGTCATACTCCAAATGGTATTATCTTCTGCTGCTAAAAAGAATAGAATAAACTTCATTGCAAAGGGATATTTTGATGTAATCTAAGACATCATGGGAGATTTGTAACAGCTATGTTCAATTCTTATCTATTATTCTCGTGTCTGAGAGTACAGTATAGGGATGATAGAAATTGGCTATAGGAGTCATGATTACTGCCACCACATGACTTGAATGCTTGCTTTGTTCTTGACATGGTCTCTCTTGGTTTCTTATTTCAATAAGAAGCTCTCCTGTATTGTATATTAGAGCATTTAAGTTTTAAGCATTTAAGCTTTAAGCATTTAATTAAGCATTTAAGCTTTAGTCTCTGAAACAGAACAGCTTCTGTATGAGATTCCTCTTCAAAGTGGGTGTCATGATGAAATATCAGTAGAACAATAAGTATGACCTTTTTAGCATATCAATATTTGTACCATAAAAAATAATAAAAAAACCTCACCAAGCAGCAGATGGCATTTGAATTTAAACAGATTTCTAAATGAAATGTGTTTTTTACTCTGATGGTACTTGGTATATGTAAAGCAATTTCCTTGAGGCAGCAGAATACAGTTCAGAAATACTTTATATTTTGGAAATTTCCAAGTGATAAGCCTCAAATGGATATTTCATGAATAAGAAGCAGGGTCTTCACAGAGACCTTCCAGGAAGCATGAACCATACAAATCAATGAAGGACAGGCAACAAGAGGCTTGAACAAAAGCTGGCTAGACATATCCAAGGTGAGGGAGGCTGGAAGTTTATGACTTCTGACAGCAGGAGAAATGCTTCTTCCCTGTCCTCGAATTTTCATTTGCACTATTGATTAAGTGCCCTTTAGCTAGTGGAGGGGACAAAATTCCATTACGGGAAACTTGAGAACTAGCTGGTCCTGAACTGAACATCATCACCAGAGGAAGTGGTGGGAGAAGGTGACTTTTGGAGGCACCTGCAGGGATGCCCCTGATCAGACATGTTGCTGCTGGAAATTTGTTGCTTGCTGAGGAAATGAGATATACGATGTTGCAGGGAGACGGCCAAGGCTTATCTCGCCCTTGGTCTAGTGTTGCTCATCAATGTGGACATCAGGGCCAAGGCAAAGAGTGCCTACAGAGAGCACAGAAATGTGGGACATAGGAGCTCAGATGTTGTCCTCCTTAATCTTGCAGGTCAAGAGGCACTCAGGTAAGAGCAGCAACCTTTTGTGAGTTAATAACTGCCAGCATGGCCTTATGGATTTTATGGCAATCTGTGTCTCTTTGGGGGATGAGGGCTACTAGTGAGATGAAGTAGGATAAGAGCATTTTGACAGGAGTTCCACTAATCTGGTGAGAAGGGCTTTTGAGCTATGTAAGTCAGAGGATGGTGATAACATCTTACAGTTAGGTGAGGGTACAGAGGTCAGAGCAGTACATTGGGCAAGATGATGGGAGCTAGAGAACTTTAGGGAGGATAAATCAGAGTGGAAGGGGTCCACCACAAATGGCTGTACACTATATCTGTCAGATGTATTTGTCAGGGGTAACTTCTTAAGACAGATGCTAGATGGGCTGATTGGAGGACATTCCTGGACCTGCAACTCATGAACAAGGAAGAACAGTTTGGAAATGTAATAATCAACAGTCCCTTTGGATGTACTGACCATGAAAAAGTGGGGTTCAAGATCCTGAGGTGGATGAGGAAGGAAAGCAGCAGAACCCTGCATTTTCGTGAGCAGACTTTACCTTTCTTGGGGAACTGGGATCCCATGAGATGTAGCTGTGAAGTGAAAATTAGCAAAAACCTGCCAGGTCTTCCAGTAAGTTCTTCTCCAAGAGCAAGATCATTCTACTCAGGATATGGAGTACATGTATCAGGAGAACAATTTGGCTAAAGAAGGAATTTATGGTTGTGCCGGATGGCCTCAGGATTCGGCAATAAGGACACATTTAACAGAGTAACTTATTAATACCGATGCCTTTAATTAAGCAACATTAATACAAGTACAAACAAACACGAAACAGTTACTGAATAATACTTGCCAGCAGGACTATGAGACCACGCATCTCCCCAAGATAGCGGACGGGAGGGGCTGGCAGGCTCTCAATCATAGCGGGTGTCCCCACGGGAGACATTGGTGGCCGCGATGTTGAAAGTCTCCATCCCACCTGAGTCAGCCCCCTCATTTTATTCCTGGGGCGTCCTGTCACGTAAGGCCAGTACATGCCAGGAGGCCACCCGGGGCGGGCAAATCTCCGCCTTTCTGGTATACAATCCTTCTAAGACTGCGCGTGCGCACATTCCAGAAGGGGGTCTCGTTCCTCAATTTGGTGGTCCCGCCTTCCTCATCTTTCTCATCCTCACAGTGACTTTGGCCTTCAAACTTCCTTAGACAGCAGTTTGTAGTTAGGCTGGCAGCAAACCAGCCTGAACAGCAATTCTTGTTTCTTCTAAGCTAACTACTTCTTTGTTCGTTTAGATAACATGTAACTACTATGAGCTCTCCGTGCTTCTTCAGACATCTGGGCATTACAAGCTTCTTTTGTTAGAGGCCTCTGCTGAGCATTATCAAAATGAAATATTTCTCCCTCCAAGGTCTGAATTCTGTTTTGCACAATAATTATTTATGACTCTACAGATCATAAAAATTTCCATCTCCAATATAATGGTAGTGCTCCAATTAAAATTAAAAAAAAAAAAAAAAAAAAAAAAAAAAGGAGGAGAAGAAAAAAATGGAAAAGGAAAAAAAATGGAAAAGAAAATGTCCCTTAAAGCCCATAGAACCTAGTGGGATACATTTGAGCATGAGCATGAGTGATCCACCTGATGTCCTTCAAAATCTATTTTTTATCAACTCTGAAAGGTCACGGAAACTGGGAAATTACCTCCTGACTAGAGAAAGGTAAATATTGTATCTAACTTCAAAAAAGAGGGAGAAGGATGATCCACAAAACTATAGCCATGAGCCCTAAAATTATGACATCAGCCCTTGGGAAAATCACAGGGACTATGCTCATTTATGAACACATGGAAGAAAAAAATTGTGGCTGGGAACAGCCAGTATATTTTTTCCAAGGCCAAATCATACCTGATCAATCTTATTTCCTTCTATGATGAAATGGCTGTATTTTAGATTAAGAACAGTGACTGTCATTTATTTAGACTTTAGCAAGGCTTTTGATATTATTTCTCACAATACTTTTGTATGCAAGCTAGGATGTTATGGTGTAGGTGGGTGGGCAACTAGGTGGGTAAAAAATGGTTGGATGAGCAGACTCAAAGGATAGTGGTTAAAGGACCCTACTTTACATGGATAAATGCAACAAGAAGAGTACCACAAGGGTGTGAAACCTGTCCTGTTTGACAGTTTAATCAATGACCTGGAAGAACAGAGTACAGTCTTACCATATTTGCAGAGGGAGTACTGTCTTGGACCTCTCTGTACAAGAAATACATTGATAAATGGGAGCAAGATTAACAGAGGGCACCATGCTGGTTGAAGCTCGAGAACTTGCCCTGTGAGGAGAGACTGAGGGACCTAAGCTTGTTGAGCCTGGAGAAGGGGTGGTTTAAGGGAACCTAGTGCCTGAAGGAGATGGAGAAGGCTTTGCACAGTGGGGCATAGCAGGAGGATGAGAGAGACCGGATGTAAACTGAAATGAGGAGGTTCTGAATGGATGTAAGGGGGAAAAATCACTATAAGTGAGCAGCACTGAAATGGGTTGCCCAGAGAGATGGTGAAATTTACATCTCTGGAGATTTTCAAGATCTGATCAGTCAAATCTCTGAGCAACCTATTCTGAATTCAATGCTGACCCTGCCTTCAGCATGAGATTGGAGTAGAGACTGCTTGGGGTCCCTTCCCACATGAATGAGTCTGTGGTGCTATGAATCTATGAAAGTATGCTCCTATTACGGAGGAAGAAATATGTTGCATAATTTTGCTCATTTTAAAATCTTTTAAAGTCTGATGTATTGTATACACCATCAAACAAACTTTTACAGGACGGCATGCTGAAACCTGAGGACAAATGCCTCAGATCAGAAAGGACAAAAATAATGGCAAACTATCTTTCAGATGTGAAAGGACGAAATAAAAGTGAAGGACAGGGTATTTAGGCATGGATGATTAGAGTGGAACAAGGGAAATAAAATATGATCTGATAGTGAATAGGAAGTTAATTATGTGTATTGGTCCAAATTGCCCTTTATCAACTGTGGGGTTTATCTGGAGTGTCACCATAAAGAACAAACAAGCAATGGAACTACAGTAAAACTACTTTAAAGAAAATTACGTAGTAGAAAAAGAAAATTGAAAAGGCAGTGAGCTCCAAGCAGCTGATTCCTCTCCAAGTTATCAGAAAAGCCCAACACTTTGCTCTCTCCAAAAGCACCAAAAGTTTTGGAACTACTCTCAATGGTCCAAGTCTTGGTTAGAGAAAAATGCACCATAATGTCAAGAAGATATGTGTTATTTCTTATTTCTATTCTAACAACCACGAAATACTTTTCAGACAGGAATTGCTATTGCATATTTACTTTTCACTCTTCACACATTTTGGAACATCTTTACCAAAGCAAACCTGGTCTTTCACTTCAATTTTTTTGCCAGTTAATCTCTTCCGGGCCATATGTATTAGTAGTGAAATAACTGATGCTACTGCAAATAAAAGAAAATCATTTACTGATTTTGATCAAAGAAAAATGTGACATTATTCCCTATAACACTATCTTCTCAAAAGGATTGGAAAGGGTAAACAGTGTATTTTAGACTGCCATCACTTAAAGAAAGAGTGACAAGTTGGGACTATTAATGACAAAAAGGAGAAGCTAATAAGCAGCAGGATTAATTCTCCAAAAAGGAGAAGCTAATAAGCAGCAACTTTTTTCCTAGGCTAGAAATGACTTTATATTTTAGAAACAGTTGTAAGGAAAGTAATGTTAGAAACACTTGTCAGTAAAGCAATGTCAGTATCACACTTGCATTAATCAGTTCTCCTTCATGGATATCTTGAAGTAGGCAGGAAAAAAGTTGTTCTTCTCAGTTTGAAGGACTGTAGTCTTAAGTTTAGTATGCACAGCTCCATCATTTGATTCTTACATTCCAAAGATCATTATATCTATGTCTATAGCAAAAAAGAAGGAAGACTTGTAAATCATACATGTTCATGGACTTCATTTTCTTCTTCTTGTCAGGGAATGGCAGGTTTTACAAGGTATTTTGAAGGCATGTCAAGTAAATTAAATAACTGTTGGTTTTAATTAGCACTCCTGCAAGCTGTAATGATCTTTACCTGAAGCTGAGTGATATCAAAGGGATATCAATTTTTTTCTTGCCTTTGATGTTTTTTTCACATAAAAGATTTTAACCCTCATCAATGCAATTTTATGCCCATTTCATAAAGCAATTGAAGGACACCAATGGGAGCTAATCTCAGACAATGATGTACCTAAGCAATCACGAACTGAATTACTATTAAGAAGAATATTTGAATATGATGAATAATAAAAACAATGTTGTCCAGAGGGCTTTGAGATGCTTAAATCTCAGATGATCTGTCATGAGGAAAACACAATTTCTCTGTATTTGTATACAAAATTGTATACAACTTTATTTAAGCAAGAACATAATATACACATATTTATATGGCTGTACTTTCCAGTGAAAACACAGAAAAATGTAGCTTTGGTGTGTCTGATAGGAGCATGAGTTTAAAGCTATCATAAAAATCATTGTAACTGAAATTTTCAATAATAAGTTCATTTGAGAGGGTGTGGTACCCTAGGACACATGTATTTTGGGCTCTTAACAATATTTATGCACGACTGGTATACCACATAACCAATACATTATTAAAGGAAATGACCTTTCACTCAAGCTAGAAGTTCTATGCTCCTATGCTCTGCCAGGAAATGGGAGATGCAATTTTTACACCCTTTTTTCACCCCTTGAAGCACAGACAGAGCTCATAATGTCAGTCATTCACTGAAGGAGACGTGTGTGCAACTGGATAAAGTTAGTTCAGGTCGTTTTACACAGCTGTTTTTTTCTGCATCTTTCTCTGAAGTAAGGAAATATAAAGACATCTTTTTACAGTTTTTAATTAACTCATTATCTTACCTTATGGCCTCATGAAGTTGAATTCTTCCATCCTCCATTCAGTACACGATATTAATAAATTTATGATTCTTCGAGAAATTTAGCATTTTCTCAAAGAAGCCTAAAAGGACATACAGGGTTATTTTGTTAGTCTGTTCTCTTCACAGCAAATATTCACAATTTGCTGCAATTTTGCTGATGGCATATTTGTTTACCTAAAAATTCTGGAAAGTCTGAAGAACAATCATCTTTTGCTTTGGGATCCTCTAGAATTACTGGTATAAACTGCTATTCATTCAGGTTTAGCTGGGATATTGATTTAGGGACAGGCAGATACAATGTACTTTATTGCAAACAAGTTTTAATGCTTTTTCACTTGAGTATTTCTTGCTAGGATTATTTAAAATATTAAGGTAATGATAAATTCAAGCCTCTTGTCGTCCAGTTATTCATAAGCTGTTCCATTGTTTAATGGATACTTTACAAGAATTATCTTGAAATTGCTTTCAGTGAAATCAATGACACATCTCTCTCAGAGTTCAATGGATTATGACTGGCCTCACTTTTTAATGCCTGGTTTTTACTACTTTATGACCTTATGCTAAGGACATAGCTACCCACGCATAGCTACACACACAAACAGAAGAGTGCTAAATACTGCATTAAAAAAAAAAAAAAAGAAAAAAAGAAAAACAAAAAGAAAAATAAAAGGAAATTTTACCTTTCCCACGGGCATTTTTTGCTGGACTATTAATATTTATATGGCATATTTAATATAATACAACATAATATGGACTTCAGGCCACAAAACAGGTAACAGGATTAATCATTTTCCATTGCTGATCTACACTTATGCAAAACCTTTAATGAACTTCATGCATTATAGAAACCATACCACAAGGGACAGGAAGACTTAATAAGTTGTCACAAGTTATTTAGGTATTTTTCCCATAAACAGAATTAATTCACATTCTCATTGGATATTATGCATTCTACTGATACCATTTACATTTGGATTTAGTTCATTAATCTTTATCTATACCCTTATCTGCATCTGCTTGAGGAGGAGAATAACAAATACTGTGTTTAAATGAAACTTTTTTTATACATCTAGAACCTAGGCCTACTTAGAGTTTGTTTCTTTATAGCAGTAAACTACAGAACAGCATGACCACAAAATGTTACCAGAGAATAGTCACATATATAGGACTAATTCAAAGCACAAGCAGCTTATACAAGTTGAACACTACCTTTGTAAGAAGAGACTTAGTGTTTTTCAAAATCCTTGAGTCCTATTTTAATGATATATTATTATTCTTTTAAGAGCTGAAGGACAATTTCATCAAGTTGCAATCATTCTGTTATGCAAGTGGTTCCTGGAGGTTGTGAGCACCTCAGACAGAATTTTGAGTATTCTTAAAAATTTTCAAAATACTAAGGATATCATAGCAGACCATATCAGAAGAGCTACATTATGTTATTTTCTCTATATATTAGTACATTTGGGCAGTTTTCTAATTGCATCCTTTTTCCTACACACAAGTGAAAAGGGAGGATGTATTTGTAAAAAAATTAAAAAAATAAAGAAACTTCCTCAAATCCTAATTTATACCAATTCAATGTTGCATGGTATAAACCGTATCCATTCTTACCTCAAAGCTTGAGGTATTTATGATTATTAATTCCATGTTCACTGGCAGGAAAGGACTTGTGTGCACCACTTCATCCCAGAAGCACAATGCTGCATCCTGTCTCCTGCCACAACCAACACACTTGACCGTCTCCTGACTGCTTAGCTGAAATTCTTGAAATATCTTGCCTTAGATGAAATTTTGCTTTTTTGGATCCTGGTACCTGGACTATAAAATTTCAGTCCAGGTTAGAATTAGACTATTCTATAATTTGTAAAAAACAAAGACATTGGAAAAAATATATATATATTGTGACAAGTTACTTTAAATTTGAAGGGACCCAGAGTAGGATGTGAACAGCAAAACCTTGGCCACTTGTTGCCCACATGAAAAGAAAGTCTTGAAATGTTAAACAAGCCTCTCCCAGGGTACCCCCAAACTGGATACACAATTGGATACAAAGACAGAAAACTAGGTCTAGGAGAGCGAACATTTAATTGATGACCTGTAGCCAGTTAGTAGTGCACTTCAGTGTGTGACAGAGTTTAAGTATTCATTCAGGACAAGAGATTGCAGATTTGCTTCATATGGGGAATTGGTTAAGTAAATATATAATCAAGAAATAATGATGACCGCCTGACAATTCTAAAGCAAAAATACATTCTTTATAAGCTTTCCACATTGAAAAGTGTGCTCATTAAAAATATATATATATATTTTGGAGATCTCAAAGAACTCTGGTTGGGAAATTGCACAGCACTTATTTCAGATCCTTGCCTACTCTTTCCTCTCTTCTGAGCAACATAATTTCAAAAAGATATTGAAATAAGTATAAAGATATGGGGGAAAAAACAAGCAATTACAGCAAACACTAATTTTTAATTTTAAGGACTTCAATATCTTTTTTTACTGTATTAGCACTTAAAAACATGCCCAACTGGGTTAACAGTTTTATAAAATACCAGGCACTGTTTCTTAGCTACTTACTAGACATTGTTTCTCAATTCTTTAAATACTGCTTTTTCAAGAAGCTATGAGCACTTGGCTCTTATTTTACTCAGGTTAGTTCAGATTAAATTTAATGTGCAGAGAATCCTGCCTGGAACTACTACAGTAGCTGCTGGACACAGCTGGTGCCCTTGAATCAGGAGAGGGAGATCCAGACAAGCAGACATGCTTTTGAGTAAGCAGGAAAGGCAGGACCAGTACTCACCTCTATATCAATAAAGTGGCCAACTGGCCCGATCCGGCTATTTCCCTACTGTTAAACTCAACCTTTGAAATGGAGAGGGTGTGTTGAAACTGCTTATTGAGTTCCTTGACCACAATAAACTCCAGCATGAGCCCACATATTGCTAGTGGCCTAGGCCAAAACCATGCAAGGACTTACTCTGACACTGCAGTGTTGCAGTCAATGTCCAGTGCCCATGCCCTGCTATGGTTCAATATGCTGATTTTAACATAGCCACAGAGATCTAGCCATGAAAGGTTCTGTACATGTGCAAGAATGTGGCACCATCAAATAGCAAAGGAATCCAAAGCAAAAACTGAAATGTTTTCCTCACATTTTCACATCTTAATTGTGGCACTATTTCCTAAGATATATTATATAACTCATTTCCATTTCGCTTTACTCAAATAAAATTCTCACCATAATCAATAGCTTCTTCCACAAAAGATCAATTACTTTCACAATGTCTCTTTCTTGGTCAATTCCTTTAAAAAAAAAAAAAAAAAAAAAAAGCTTAAATGCTTAAGCCAAACATTAGCTATAAAACTGATAAAACTGGACCATTTCCAAGATACTGTTGTCAGGTGGTTACATTAGTGAGTAATAGGATAGCAACTCCTTTACGATATATTGCACTAATTCACCTCTCTGATGATGGATTTGAGCAGTACATAATCCAAAAAGAGGCATTTTGAAGACGAATTACTCAAGACATGGAGCAGACTGGGAAGAATGGATCCAGGTGAGCCCATAAATAGTAATTATAAAACTTAATGCGATTTTTGAGGAGTGGCTTTGCTGTCCATTTGATAGAAGAGACTATAAACAAATGATCTGGTAAACCAGCCATTCAAATTCTTTGGTGAGGTGGTCTGTAAAGGTCTAAGTTTCAATAATTTTCTCCCTTGTTTGTCTGGAAAAGGCTTCTTAAAAAGAGTTGACCCAATTGTCCTAAAAAGAAAGGATCTCAAGACTAACTGAGTCAATGAGAATCAAAATGTCTTGCTTTGTGTACTTCATCACACTCCTCCTTTATGTCACCAGTGGGGGGGAACACAAAGTCTTTCATTACTTAGCTATATTTCTTTTCAGTTGTTCCTCCACTCTTCTTTGTGTAGGCACTTCAGCCAGGGTTTTAGAGTCCTGGGCACTAATCCTTAACTTGCAAATAGTTAGTTCCATGACTGTGCTAGTAACTGCTCCATGATTCAGGTTCCTCTTTTGTAAAATGGGTGATGAAGATGCTTATCCTTTCTAAGGTCAGACCTTGGAGAGAGGTAATGTAGATTAAGAGACCTATGAAGTAGTAAACGTTTAGAATAATATTTTACAGTAATATACTTCTGTTAAGCAAGGTCAATAACTACTTGACTTTTAAAATGAGGAGTTCTGAAAAATGTTCTGCTAAGCATCCTGTGAAATAAGAATTGCAGAGTGAGCAGATCTCAGGCTCTTAAATGAATACAAGCAAATGACAAATGATGCCGAAATAATACTAGTCCCTTCTTAGCCTGCTGACTTGTCAGCAAAAGGTTGTTGATTAAGTGGAGCAGTGAGCTTGGCAGTGGTTGCCAAAGTGATCAATTTTTGATTCAACACACTGTACCACTCAGTCATGTTTGATGACCTGCAACCCCAGCAAGACGTGAGAAGGAATTAAGATCTTTGAGGGCACAAATCCATCTAAAGATTAGCTATCATCAGCTATCACTAGTTCATCCTCTCATAAAGCATTGTTGGGAAGTGGATTGTAAGAACTACTTTAGATGGACTTCTACTACCATCTAAAAACTGTCATATGAAGAATTGCTGAAAAGCTATGATGTATAAAGCAGCTCAAATAAGGGTGCCCCTGACTCTTTTCAGCCCACAGTCACAATGGGGTATTGTTTAGATAACAGACACCATGTTTTAACAAATAGAGTTGTTGAAAAGAAACCGTGTTAGTCCACCAGCAAAATGTAAAGGAAACAGCAGTCCATCTACAAGTTTTGCCTGAGAATCTGACAGGAGAGAACAAATAGTGGATAGGCTGCTCTGACTCTGGGTGAAAATAAAACTGAGCTGTTCTATAGCCTTGCTTATATTCCTTTGCCTTCCCTTAAAGCGACATACTGTGTGTGAGAGAATTGCTCGAGGAAGGGGAAATTAGAGAAAAACTAGGGCCCAACAGAAGTTATGGCATTACAGAGGCTTGCTTGAGGTGAGAGACAGTTACTACTTTCAGGATGACTCTACCTCTCCACAATTCCCTTGGCAACACAATCTGCCCTCCTAGCACACACTAATAAGAGTAAAGGAAGAGTGGAGCAGAACGGAGACACCGTGGCCAAACTTGGCTGGCTTCCTGCGGAGGTGGTGAGCTGATGGTGCCGTGCTGAGGAGTGAACGGAGAGGGGAGCGGAGTGAGGACACCGCGGCCGCACTCCCTTGTACTCCCTGCAGAGGTGGCAACCTGGTCGTACCATGCAGCTGATAAGCCACATAGTGTGATGGCTGGTGCTGGGCCAGCAACGGTGGCAGATCAGTCCCTTCCGATAGACTTTGCTCAAACTTCTCCTCCTTCTAATCTCATTATAATACCAATACACAACCCCATCCCACTGAGCACAACTCCTCACTAAGCATGCTCTCTAGATTTTCGGTTCACTCGGGAGACTTTTTTAAATCAATGAATAACGAAAGTAAGTATGACTAGAGTCATTCAAGCTCCACCTGAATGTAAAAGAAAATATATAAAAAGCGAACTAAGGAGGGTTATAGTAGGAAGGAAGAATGGGGTGGTAAGAACTAGGAAGGAAGAATGGAATGGTAAGAACAAGGAAGGAAGAATGGGACGGTAAGAACAGAGGAAGAGGAGCTAAAGAAGAAGGAAGAGGAGAGAGGGAAGATTCCATCATAACTTTTGGATCAGTCGACAGGCTGAGCCCCTTCCCTCCCCTCGGGTCAGGACACTGCCTGAGGAGACTCCTCAAGATTGAGAGCCCTCTCCCATCTTCTGGGTGAGTGATGATTACGCATTTGCACACTAGACACTAGCTAAGAATCCCACATTGTAGTAGAGAGTTTCCTATACTGACATCTGAAACCTGTTTTCTAAATGTTGCATTTGAATAAATTGTGCTATTTGTGAACCCGACCACTTGTTTTGAAGGCGATCGGACCTAAGATCAGCAGACTGTCGGTGAATCTGATACTGCTAGAGTCGAGCTTGTGGTTGATCACACTATTTGGGAACTCGATTCAGTCCTAGGAAGGCGATCAGACCTACGGTCAACAGACTCTTCGTGAATCCGATACTGCCAGAGTTGGGCATATAGCTAACACAGTATTTGGTATCCCTATTAAGAGATGAGTCCAGCCGCTCCCAGTCCCTCTAACCTTTGAGGATCGGCTGGAACGCAAGGGGATTCATCTCTAACCAAATTTGCCCCCCCCATCAGGTCACAACACTGTGTCCCAGTAGATCCACAGCTGAAAGCTTCCTTTGGGAGCCAGTTCTGTTGTGCCCATGATATAAGGATAAAACACATAGGTGAAAGAAGGAAGATGTCTAAAACAGGATTTATGCAGAAAGTAGGAGTCTCAATGATCCTGCTTAGCATGAACCTAACTCTGGACATACCTAAAGCCTCTAGCAATAATCCCAGTAATAGGGACCAATGCTCCAAACTGCTCACTTCCACTCAAGTGCAACCTATAGGCCGCAGTTTCCATGCCATTCAGGAAGCCTCTACCCGCACCAAATGACCAGTTTTGTATTTCTTTCACCAGACTGGCATGAATGCAATAGGAAAAATCAGACGTGATGCCCCATCTTCCTGTCTTAGCCACATTGTGGTGAGCACACCCACCTTGGAGATATGGGTTTGAACTTACGCAGATGGAGAAGAGCAGTGTATCATAAAGAAGTTAATTACCATCATTTTAAAGAAAGACAGCACAATCCTCAACTGTTAGAAAAACTAGTGGTACGTGCTCCCCCACAAAATTAATTAAAGGTCCTAGAAATGAACAGGGCAGGAGAACTGTAGCCCTGCTTATTTCTGGATGCTTAATTTCTCCAAGCTCACATGTACCTTGTGCCCACATGCACCTTGTGCTCACATGCAGAAGGGAGATTTGGCCCTAGGCCCATCGTGGTTGCAGCAGGCGGTCCCAGTTCTGCCTTGCATGGTGGGAGCTTGCTGGCTGTGGCTGCTGGGTACCAAGCTGTCATGGTTTTCAGGGTTGCAGGACCTGTTAAAAAGGAGAGAGAACTTTTAGAGCTTGGGGACTGAAAGGAAAGAGGAACAGAAAAAGATTTACCTGAGAGTGTTAACCTGTAGAGAAGAGGAGTGCTGACTGCCAACTTGGAAGGGGAAGGCCAAAAGCCTCATCGATATGTCTAACTTGTAGACCTCGACTGTCTCTACCACTTACTACAAGCTGTCAGCTTGTTATTGTCTCTGACTCTTCGAGGTGCAACAAAGATATTGTCCAGGGTTACTACACTGAATGAATGACACCCGCATTACTCATTGTGTTTTTCCTCCATTAATGGTATAGCCATGTGTGTGTGCAGGAGGCATGGTCAGAAACAGTCAGAAAAGGAGGATATGGGTAGTTATATGCAGGGCTAGTTTAAGCACCATTTAAGGTGGAAAGTTGCATGAGTTTGAATTCTAAATCTAAATCAGTTTCTGGAACAGGTATGAATGCTTATGGAATCTCTCCATTTACATTACAAAAGTCTCTGGGAAGTATGGAAATGCCATTAATGAATCCTGCCAACACTTTGAACATTTTAATGAAGGGATAAAAAGATTTCAGCGCTCCCATTTCTTTGGCAAATTTTAGGCATGATGGAAGATGTTCACGTAAATATTTCTGTTGTGAAAAAAGTCGACATATTTCATATATTTCTGGGTCAGTGGTGGATAAACATATACTTACCTCCGAAATAGCAAAATAAACAAGTTCTTTTAAAGAGTGGTGAATTAACAAGATGATAATAGTGAGAAAATGAGCCCGTGACTTTGCTAGTTTTGGAATTCTTAAGTACCACTCAATGATTCTGCTTTAGGTTATGTGCAGACTCATAGATATAGACCTCATCAACGGCATTATCTAAGAAAAGCAACATGGTGTAAGCCGTATGCCTCTCCCTGTGTTGACTGCTTAATGGCCTACATTCTCTGTTACAGTGCTGCCTCGTTAGCATGATAAGTAATTGAAAACTTGTATGATGGAAGATCAATGCAACACTAACGAGCAACAATATATAATCCAGTATGAAAAACAAGTGCATAACCAAAATTATTTATTACTGATTATCTCCTGAAGACATAGATGCTGTTGATTAGTGTTTCATGAGTTCAATTCTTTGTTAATAAACACAATTGTTGGAATTTTCATTGTTCATATTTGTAAAGTCCTATCTCTTCTGCAAGGGAAACTCTCGAGATATAAGTGAAGTTGTTGAAATTTTGGAAGCTGTCTATTGTTTATTTTTAATTAAAAGAGCTAATGGTCTTTATTGATCTGATTAACTGTGCTACACTACATAAAACTTTTGCCCTTATCCTTAGTTACTTATGTCTAAGCAATTTAGGGCTTCACTAAATGTGATGTTTTCACAGATTTCTTTTTTTTTTTTTTTTTTTTTTTCTGGGATATCAGCAGAGGTATTATACTTTAATTAACTTATCTGAACATTTTAACTGTACATTCAAATACACAGACAGGTAGGATTGAAATCAGTATTCCAATATTTTTACTTGCCAAGAGTAGAAGGCACCATAATCAAGCTAACATCCTTCTAAGAAGTCAGACCCCCATCAGAAAAATGTAATTTGGGAAAGCTTTTAGGATAATTGTATTCCATTATGTCCCATTGGTTTTGAGCTTTATCTCAGATTCAGATTAAAGAGTCACTGAACAGAGATTTTTTTTCTTTTAATTTGCCTGGGATTTATTTCATATTTTAGCTTTGAAACATCACAACTTTGTGTAGTGCATTCAGCTGGTGGCCAACAACTATATTTCTTGGTTAGTTAAGGCTGACAGGTTAAAAGAAACTCTGCTCCTCCAGAAGAATTGGAATATAGGTGCTGACGTCAGTGGAAGTGCCTCACAAAGTATGGTGCAGTCACAAACCATGGTTCATTCTTAGTATGTTACTTTTACATTAAATAAAAACTGGTGTCTTACTTGACTGTAAGATACTTGATAGTACACTACCTTAAAAGAGATACATTTATGGAATATACAAATGTAAGTCTGGTCAATTATAGTTATAAATATTAACCCTTTTCATTTTTACTCTGTTTAGAAATGGGATTTGTTTGTTTGTTTAGCAATCTTTTGAATTTTTTTTGTTTTGCTTTTGAGAGTTGTCATAGTAGTGTATGTGTGGGTTTTCTGATAATTTGCACCAAAATAAATAAAATAATCTGGTTTGGCACGGAAAGCAGTGTATGAAAACATACTCAATATGTGATTATTAAAAAAAAATGAGAAAAAAGTCAGATATACAATTCCCAATCCTTTTTCAAGAATTCTTCATAGTTATGGCCATATGCAAAATCCATTTTTCTTTTGCATCAAAATCAAAACTATTTATCTTTCCAATAGCAAAAATAAATGGGAGGCTATGTAGTTACAAAGACTACTAGAAAGATTCATTCTTGCACAGTTTTTTTAGACCTTTATTCCTGCAGACATACTGAAAAATAAAATAAACAGAGTCAGTATAATTAGACTGCGTAATTGGTCTATGCTCACCATGTTTAGCTCAGATTAAGCCAACAAAATCAGAGAAAAGATAGATATTCCTTCTCTGCCTGGGTCTGAGATAAGTATCACAGAACTTGATGCTGCAACTGTCTGAGCCTAAAACATATTTTGACCATCTCTTATTTTCCAAAAGAGCGCTGGAAAGTTGAACGACAGTGTTAAGAATTGGTTCTTGCAGGCAACAGCTAAAGTATTACAGGTATTATTCAAAGAAATTGTGGGAATGTGGCACTTTTTCTTCATCAGTTGGGTAACTATGCTTCCATATTTCAAGTATAGTGAGTAGCAGCACATATTTATGAAGTAAAGGAAGAAAAATCCTGTTCTGCTTATATATCTTCAGCATAATTGTGCTGACATGCATTTTGTTGTAGAGTCAGATGCTGTCTTTCACCCTGAGGTTCAAGAAGGTTGCAGGGGACAGGGAGGTGGGCTCAGAGCATCTCTCCAACCCTGTCTGGGGCAATGACTTACGATTTATCCCTAGTGAATGTTCTGGTTATCTTCTGCATTAACCAGCTGGTCACCATCCATCCTGATCTGCCCTGGTCTTGGTCCAGAAGGAACTGTACGTAAGGCAGGCACAAGCTGTACCTAGTCCCTACCTGTGACTTAATAATATTTTCTACTGCTTGTGGATATTAAAAGTGCAATCTAGATCAGTCCTTTGTGAAGCTGGGGACCTCCAGATGGAACCAAGGCCATGATGGGGAAAGAGGAGGAAATGCCAGGTAATGGACAGAAAGTAGAAAGCTGTGGTGCTGCACACAGCACAAAGAAGCAGCAGTTGGTTTCATGGGAGACTTCTCTCTTCTTCTCGCTCCTACCATGATGCTTTCATTAATGAATCCTTAGGCAAAGGTCATGTAGGCCACATAGTTTTTTTTTTTTTCTTTTTCTGTTTATCTCGTTACATCTTTTACATTTGCAAGTAGCCTAACTTGATTGCATGGATGAATCACCGGTTATCATTAACTGTCTTCATCTACTGGTTTGTGAGCTACAAGAAGGACCTACAAATAGATAAAGTAAAAAGCACCACAGAGGAAGAGAAACAGAGTAAAAAATATATATATATATACACATAAAAACATATATATAATATATAAATATAAATATATATGTGTGTGTGTGTATATATATATATATATATATAAAGATTTACAAGAGAGTGCACTATCAGAAGGCTGGAATAGTCTCATTATTCCACCTAGTGCAAAGTTTATTCTAAGCTCCCTCTTTTATACAGAAGTCATAGATCCTTCTATTTTTCATAACAGAGATATTTGCTCAGAGGTTGCCACTACAGAAGCCTCAGGAAGGATGCCAACAATTGTGGACTGTAGCCAGGCATTTTCCAGGCAGGATTAAGATGGAAAAAAAAATCCTACACAAAAGTGCAAGTCCTTGCAGAAGGCTGCACTGAGGGTTAGGGAAGCTACAAACATTAAACTTCAGCTGTAATATTCCTTCATCCAGTGATTTTGTCCACTTTTCTATATTGTTGTATTATTGTAATAAACTCTAGTGATTTATCGCGTGATCTTCAGTTTGTGTGTTTGTGGGAATCTGTGGATGACTTCCAACGTAGCTGGAAACATAGCTAAGGGAAGCAACACTATTATCATTAGACTTATATCCACTATAGAATTGTTTATATTTCCTTCAGGAAGATATAAGGGACCCTAAAGAGGCTGAAAGTATGGCTGTGCAATATTTTGCATTCACTATGGCTCCTTGTGCTGCAAAGCTATATCCCTTCCCAAGCCAGGCAAGTAGCAGTGTGAACTCACTATTTCTCCAAGGCTGACAAATGGTTTCAGTGTTCTGTCTGTTCCATGTGTTTAATTTTTTTACAAGGAAAAAAGAGGACATAGAAACAATAGTTCATATCATCACATGAGACAAGCTATATCTCATTTTGTACCTATTCTTGCTTACTGAAATGTTCATTTAATACTTCAAAGTTCTCCAAAGAGCTGCTAGAGCTGTCTGAAATTTGTTTCACTTATTGTTCATTCACCTAAGCCTGTCAAGCACACAACCTCCAAATACAAAGAGGTTATACTTATTTAAGTAAAAATCCTGAAAAGCATGCAAAAACAATAAAATGATTGAACAATTATACGTAGCATAAGCCAGGCCACATTATAAGAATACATTTAAATAGTAATTAGATAAAAGCACGTGTTATATTTTATATAATATAACCTTTTTTTTTTTTCACTACAGAAAGAAAAATCAAAGTAGCAACGGTAAAGCATGAACACCTTGGTTGTCTCACTGACCTGCTATCCTATTTTGCACTAAAACGTTGGCCAACTATGTATGCCATTTACCTTTGGTGACATCTGTTATCTTAGTAGATGTTTATTGATTTTTTATCCCCTATTTCTAAATCATTAAAGATGAAAATATTTAGCTCTCACTTTAAAATGCCTTGACAAGCAGCTTGGTAAACTGGCTTTGGAGACAAATAGAAGTACATATTTCTCCAATTTAAGTGTTATAGAAGTGATAAGTAGCTTGGTTATTTCTTATCCACTAAAATTTTTCTTAATTTCATTGACATTTCTGTTCTTCTAAATACAGATTTTTCTGGACGAACATCAGGTGGATTTTTTTTCCTCTATGTTCCCATTATATTTTACCAGCTTTTATCTAGTATTTTTTATCTTAGCTTCAGCTCTTTGAAGCTTGGTCATATGACATTCCCTTTTCAATATAGAAAGCAGGTATATGTCATATGAAGACTGCTTAAAAGTTAGATAACTGTAGCAGAAAGTTTACAGTAAAAGGCTGAAAGGCTCTTCAATAGTTAATGATTGAGAATCCACTGAGCGTTCTTTTGCAGAATAGATAACTATTTGGGAAGTATTTACTGAAATATTTTTACCTAGTTTTTAGGAATGCATGAATTATAAAGCTTGGAAACATGAATTTGGTTTCATGGACTATATTTCTATGAAAAAGCAAGCACATCTATGCAGCTGTAGTAATAATAAATATGAATATAATCCACAAAGTATAAATCACTATGACAGTCACCTCGAGCAGCTAACTGTATTATGCATATAAATATGCAGAAGGCATCCTACTGCTGAGCTTCTCTGGTGCATAGCAAAGCCTCTATGCTCTGCCATCACGGTCTAGCTGATTGATTCAAAAGCACTGGCTATTGACACATGATTTTTATTGTAACATTAAAATACAATTTTTCTTGCAACTTTGAAGAAATGTGCAGAGCAAAAACAACTCATTTATTCTTTAAAGTCTGCCACTGTCTTCTATATCATTAAAACTTTTTTTTCTGTGCATTAACCACTTGTTCAGCTATTTATAAGTTTTACTAAGGACTGTGCTTTTTTTTCAAATTGTTCATCCGTTATGTGCATATGAACAGCTATATTAAACAATACTCAGCAAGTTACACCTTGCATCTAAAAATGGGAGCAAGTTGCACTTGGCTGGATTAAAACTTGCAGATATTACAGAGCAGATTGTTGACATAAGGAAAGAAAGTACTTCTATGAAGAACTCACAGTATGCTTTTCATCAAGAACCAGGATTTTAGGTGGGTGAGAAACCTGGAAAGAAACAGTATAACAGAGAGGTGTCTCAGTCACTGACAGGACTTTTCTTTACTTTTGAGAGCAACTCCAGAGAAGCTCATACAGGTATGCGGAGAAGAGAATTGCAGTTTTCTGTCCCATAGAGATCTCCAGGCCAAAACCTCTGCAAAGTACTCCACTAATTAGGGACTCGGGAACTTTCAGAACGATTTATTGAATTTTTCCACACAAAATATCCTGTCTGTGCATTAAATTCTTAAACATCACTAGGGTAATAACATTTGGCAACTTCAAAAGTTCATCAATAATCCTTATCCTTTGAGATTTTCAAGTTCCATGTAACATAGTCTTTTTGACAATTTTTATTTTTGTATCTACTGTTTTTTATTTTCAGCACTCAAAAAGTAGTTTCAAAGTATGCAATATTAACAATGCCTTGACTCCAAAAATAGATAGAAAAAATATGTGAACTAGTCCAGTTAGTTAATTAAAATAAATGATCTTAATCATCTTATGTCTTGTTATTTGTCAATGCATTAAAAAAATTCAAAGATCTAGTTCAGATGAGAATTCATTCTACTATGTATTCTGTGATGTTTTCACTTCTATATACAGAAAACAGAAATGTCTTTCTCCCCATATTGAAGCAGTTACCGTAACTGTGAAGATGATGCAAAAGCCTCTCATTGTAGATACTGCTCTGATTAGGGAAAGAAGGGAAAGCAGCATCCTTTTCTCATGTGTTTCCCATGTGCACAGACATCCATCTCTGTCACTGTCATATTAGGGCACCAGGTGAAAGTGCTGCTCCCTTTAAATCTTAACCTTGGTTTTCAGCCTTATTCACTGGTGGCGGGGAAGGTCATTAGACTTACGGCTAAAATTTTGTTCTCTACAAATCTGGGTCTAACTTTTTTTTTACAGCTTCCTTCAGCTTCAGGTGGACATGGTGGACAGCCAATAAGTATTATTGCTCATGTTGATATTGTTTCTTGGCTTCAGAAAATAACTTTCAGCATAACATGGATTCCAACATACCTGCTTACAAGGCGCTTTCAAGTTATTTTTGGACTCCGGGTAAAGATAACTCCTTCTGCAAAAAAAAAATCTTATTACTTAGAAACCAGTGCAGAGGGACAAGACACACTTGCATAACTAAAAGAGGTGTAATGTAATTAAATGGAAAAAAATATATAAGAAGATTAAATTTATTTTTTTTCTTCCTTGAAAATCATGTTCAAGCAGAGAAGCCTGTTACCAAAAATGGATCCAGATTTGGGCCTGCGCCAGACAGTCTGGCATACTGTTGTGAAAAGAAAGATCTGAATAAAAGGGATGGCTAATTATTCTTGGAAGAGTTGACTCACAACCCTTCAAAAGAAAGTGCTGAATAAAGGGGATGGGTAATTACTCTTGGAAGGGTCAACTCCCAACCCTTCATGGCCTGGTTCACACCAACCTGTCCCTCCTGGTGATTCCCTGTGTTTGACTATGGCTGAGACCTGTGCAGGGCTAAGGACTTCCAGCTCCTCCTTTGGAAACTGCCAAACAAAACTTACCATGAATTATGTACTTTGTATGTGAATATAGACTTTCAAAAAGAGCTCACTTCTTCCATGTTTTAAATACTTCTTCTCTGCACATGAGGAAACAATTCTCCATATTAATACCTATTCTACCTGTTAGTAAATACAAATGATCTAATGTCTATTTTTGTGGGAACACCGTCTCAGCATTGCCTTGGCTTTTTAATGTGGCAAAACTAAGCAAAATTCTAACCAAGTGAAGGAGGAAGGGCTCTTACTTTTGAGAAGTGCTCATGTGCTCCCCCACACTCAAATGCTACAGAGACTAAAAAAAACAGCAAACAGCAGTCAACTACTGTCACCCAGTTAGCAGAGTGCTCAGGGAATAACTACTGGTGTGCAGTAAAGCCTGACCACTGCATGCACTTGCAGGTAATACAGATGCTAAGCAAAACCGGAAATGCAGGTGTTCCTGAGGCCTTTTCTTGGAAGTGCTGAGAGATAGTTACTCAAAACCACTTACATTGTTGGCTCTGACTCTGGTTTACCAAGTTTTAGAACACAGTCAAACAAAAACTATCTTTTTAATCACTCTCAAGAAAAACACTCTTCTCTGTACAATTAGTCATCTTTTGTCACATTTCAGTATGCTCATCTAGCCCAACACCTTTTGGTCATTTGGAGAAAAATTAATGCAGTGGAGAAAGGAGTACCTTTTTTTTTTTTTTTTCCTTTGAATCCTCCTCTTAAAAGCAGATCACCTACATTTTACTCCAATTTGCAAAACGCACCAGATAGAGTCAGTCTATGATAAGTGAATGACAAAGCCAGTGATTTTTTTTTTTTTTTTTGACTTTTCACATAACAGGCTTATCTCTGAAAAAAAATACAGCAGAGTGCTAGATTTCAAGCACAGAGAATCACAAAGCTGATGTGAAGACATAAAATACAATGTCTTTCTTAAAGTTCAAGCACACACCATTTGGTTTGATGTGAGAAATACTGTATGAAGTTCTATAGCCTGTGTTATGCTGTAAGTAACACTAGATAATCACGAGGATCCCTTTTATTCCCAAACAACTGTGGATTTATTATCATTATTATAAAGCCTCTTCACACTACTCAGGCAAGGTAAAGGGCCTTTTAAGTGTGCATAAATTACATTTGTTCTCACTTAAAGGACACTTGATTCTGCCAAAACCAAGTTACAGACCTGTGATATATGTTAGAACCAGCCCCTTAAATCTTCCAGTTCTAGGTTCATAGATTATAGAACCAGGAGGGACAGAAAATGTTCTCCAGTCTGACAACTGCATAAGGCACACCATAGAATTTGATTCAAATAAGCGCTCCTTCAGCTTTGGGTGGACTAAATCATTTATTCTTCAAAGACACATCCCAGTTTAAAGATTTACAGACACCAATCAGGTTCATCATTATCTCCCATGGAGTTGCTCCAACAGTTCCCTGACTTTACTTCTAAACCTGGACCTTAATTTCAAGCTGAATTTATCCAGCATTCACTCATAACATTGAATTTTGTTGTAACACTCTGCTAGATGAAAGAACTCTCTAACATCAAAAATCTCCTCTCTATGCAAGTACCTACTGACTCCCTTTTTAACCGTCTCTTTGATCAGTTAAATAGATTGCACTGCTTTAGGGTCTCACCAAAGTATTTCCAAGGCCCTGAGAATTAATTTTCTAAAACTCTCCTCATTTTTCAGTATCTGTTTATAGTGTGAACACAACAGCAATGATTACACACAATAATCCACATAATCTCTTCCATATAATGTTTGTCCCAATTTCTCTTTATGCCCCTGACTTTTATGTCCCAAGACTGTGTGATAATTAGTATCTAACCCAAATGCAAGCTTTAATGCACAGGAATGTAATAAAAGTAAATTATTCTCCATTCAAAGTGTCCTGCTCTTTACTGCAATATCCATGCCAAGAACAGAAAAGATCAGCCGGCCAGCATATCTTAGGTGTGTTATTACTCTTTCAGGAGACCCATCTGGTGCTCCTGAAAGGGCAAATTAGGTAAATACTCTTTATCATTCCTTATTTTTTTATCTGTATTCTGGATTATATAATTATTATCCAATACAGTAGAATTACTGCCATGAAAACAGCAAAAGACAGCCTTTTTTAGCATATTAAGCACTGACAAAATGCTTAGTAAGGAGTACTAGTAACTGGATAGATGATAGATTTTGACACCGCAGATCACAATTCTGAAACACTGGAAAAATTTCTCCTGCTCTCTACTGCTGCAAGTGTTAGAAACATCTTTGAAGGATTATTTTTTACTGAGAATAGGTGAAAAAGACATGGTGGCACCGGGTGGAGTGACTGAGACAGACAAGGTGAAAGACAATTAAGCAAGTACAATCTCCGAAATTCCCACAGAAGACAGTAAGATTTTGCTGACACAGCAATGTTTCTTTCATTTTTTCTGTTCTGTTTTGTTTTGTTTTAAGAAATTTGCTCCCTGCTTCAATATCCTGCATGTGTTTGCAAGAACAATACCACTATCACTTATCTACAGTATCTGCTGGAGATGTCAGCTACTCGAGTACATTTCTGAAAGAGAGAATCCGATGAATTTTATCTCAGAGAGGCCAACTGAACTGTTACAGCATAAATCTACATGTTTTCACTGGAGTGCTTGTGGCAAATCAGGCAGTAAATATTCTCAATTACAAAATGGTTTTGGGAAACACTGATTTCACATTGTTCATCACCATCTGCCAGAGTTGCAACTGATGTCATCAAAAGCAGCTGCTGCCTTTTCCATCTCAAGCCCTGAGTATATCAGGAACTCTAGATATGTGCCATTATCATGGCACTGAGAATGTAGGATTTAAATTGCATGTTTTAAGTTTCTGAACCATCTCATGAACCATATTAATGCACAAATGCTGTCTACTCCAAGCTACAACACTAGCCTGACTGAATACAGACTTATTGAAAAAAAACAAAGAAAGAAAGAAAGAAAGGGGGAGGAACATTTTCAAATGAAAATATTTATTGTCACATTCTGATGATTTGAAAAAATCTGAGTTGTGCTAATAACATTCCTAATAACTCTTCCTCTAGACTGCCATTTTAAGCTAGCTGTGGCATACTTTGTCTGCCTCTTTGACCTTTTTTTTTTTATCATCTAATCAACATTTGGATGAGTGTTTTGTTTTCCTTTAAGAATAACTTTAAACATAAGAGTTTATATTTCTTATAAAGCAGGGAGAAGCAAATGATGATTTTTCCATTTTCACAGAAGAGAAGCTAGAGAAGGAGAAGAGATTCTGTGTTCAGAGGGCACTGCTAAGGGATGTTGCTGTTTCAACTTTCTTTCTAGGATCAACAGAAGCTTCATGGAGTGATTCCACTGCAGGCTGGAACTGCCTCCAAACTTATCCAATTCAGATTTCAAATGATGCTGCAAAGCAGATTAACAAATGCTCTTCACTTCCTTCAAGCAGACTTTGGCATACCAAAGTCTGTGTCTTTCAATTGAGGTACCTATATGGAAGAATACCTTATGTATATGTAATACTTAAATATCTCTGTGATAGCCACAGCATAAGATTTTTGGTAGGTACATAGAAAAAAACAGCAAAAATACGGGCAAGAGTCAGGGGGATTGCCTTTATTCAGGCCAGAAGACAAGAAAGAGGGTTAAAAAAAAACTACTGAACAAATGTAAAAACTTTATGGAGATTGCTATGATGCAACTGACTGAATTACCCAAGCTTTTTCTGGGTAATTTATGCATGACTATTTATTTGCAGTAATATTTTAACCAAACTACTTTTTAAAAATGTGCAGTCTCTCCAGAGCATAGATCTTGCTAAGACAAACAGCTCCTGGGCGGCTACAGACCTTCTGCTGCACAGAGGGCACACAAGTATCCCTATTTGATAAAGACCCTCAATATTTTAATTCCTGGAAGATTGTTCTTTGACCAGATGGTGTTAATTAAATGACGCTCTGCTTCTAACAACCATAAGTGTTTTGGAATATCATAGCCAAAGTGGGGGCTATAAATAACAAAGATTTTGTTACTTTTGTCTCCAGAGAAACTGAATGCATAATACAAAGTCCATGAGGGAATCCTGTTACAAACCATTATTTTTAAGTGTTGCAGTTTTTACAGTTTGTAGAGCCCAATGAATATACACTGTTTAGTTAATTGAAATTTAAAATTACCCTTTAGCAACAGGTATGGCCATTCTGTTTTCTTTGACCATCTTCAAGAGGTCACAGAGCAATTCTACAGTAATTTAAATAAAAACACAGTAATTTAAATAAAACCAATATCTGGCATTTAGAAGCAAGAAAAACAATCTGATCTAATACAGATGATGTGGGCTTTTTTATCTTTACTCTGAAAAAAAAAAAAAGAAGTTGTCAGGCACAGAGAAATACAAATAATCCTCACAGAGTCTCATGTGATTCTATATTCATTTTGCTGAAAAAGAAAGAAGTAACCACTGATCTGGGGGCCCAAGGTTGAAGAAGGCCAGAAGAAAATGACTGAAATCTTCAGGCATTACTTCCAACTCCACAGGTCTAAGTCTTTGCATCCATTCATAGCTATCAGACTAATAATTTACAATGAATTAGTCATGGATATTGACTTACCTGTCTTTAAATCACTATATAGTCAAAATAGCTTAGCATTAATATTAATAATATTTGTTTTTTGAAAGTAAATGGGTAACATTAATACAGCAATGGATTCATATAGAGAAGACTCTCTGTTTCTGCAATCTTTGCAATCTTTACAATATCCATTTAATTTAACTGCATCCAATTTTGTCTCCCTGGCTTCCCACGTTACCCTAGAGAAGCACTGACTTCATCCATTTGCCATGTCTGAGGTGGCTTAGTGAGACAATCAAACAGAAAAAGAACATGTCACTCAAGTAATACAGTCCCAGATATCACCTGTTAAAAGGAAATCACATGTAGAGATTTTCACTGCTTCACATTTGAAGGATTCTGTTGAACTCTTTTCTCTTCCTATTCATTTGGTTAAAGAGGATTTTGCCAGAGCGCCCGTGACAAAAATATTCTCTCTCTCTCTCTCTCAAAAAAAAAAAGACTTTATGTTATGCAGTCAGACAAATGAAGACAGAAAGAAGTATAGCCAGGAAATATAGTCAAGAGAGAACAGCTTTTGCGCATGTCATTTTTGCCAGCTTCATGATGACAGCAGCAATACACAAGATAAGGATATTCAAATTATTCAGCAAAGACAGGTGACTCAATGGCACAGAGTATCTACAAGGGTAGCAGGAAGCACAAAGCAAATCACTTCACCCTTTCACTCCCAAATTGTTGAGCTGGCATGTTATCAAATCTATTTTATGTTAGTTTTAGGTTATACAACAGTGGATATTATTGTGATTATTCTGGATGAATATGATAATAATAATAGGGACATAACTGTACAGGAGAAAAAACAAGGAGGGAAATACAAGGTAAACTTCTATCTCAGCTCATCAGTGCCTGAAGGCTCTCACCGAGTTTACAAATGCTTACAAACGCATTGCTTTTTCAAGTACTGTGATATTACCATTGTAATTGTAAGTACTCATATGCCAACCTTATCACAGTACCGGCAAGTGCATAAATCAGTAAATATTTTGTATTTTGATAAGAAATATCTGAGAAAAAAATATATATATAATAATAATGTTGGTAGAATCTGGACATTCTTCTGGACATACATTAAAATGGAGAGACAACAGCACAGTATTTTTCATGACAATTTCCAAGCAGAAAGCCTGGCTTCTCATATGCCAGTGTCTCAAAGCCTTCTCAGCTCTTCAGAGATCTCAAGAACTACTTTTGCTTTTTTAACCCCAAACCTGCCTCCCACATGCCTACACCCTATGCACAGATCTCTAATTAACTTTCAAAAGTGGTTTGTTGGAGTGAAAATACTTTGTATTTTGTATAGAACTAATTAGGGTTGACAGAAATAGAAAATGCTACCAACAGTTTGAATAAAGCTGAAGGTTAGTTTTAAAATTCTCATGCTGACCTGCTCCCTCTACAAAGTTTCATTTATTAGTACCTTTTCCTACAAATATTTTCCATATTCTTTTAACACACTATTATATGTTTTGCGTTACTGATACCTCTGTCTGCCGAGGTGCTGATGTATTCTAGCAAGTTGCAGCAAGAATTCTTGAGGTTACAAAAACATAATGGAGGGGAAAAGGCCTAATCACAACAGATTCTTTTACAAATACAAATCAACTGTACTGGTTTTAGCAAAGCTAGAGCTTGCAGACAATCTTTTTGGATTAAAGACAATATTTTTGGATTAAAGACAATATTTTTGGATGGTCCACACAGCTGGGGTGCTCCCTGAAAGCCACGGCACTGGATTTCTTGAAGAACAGCAAAAAATGGAGCAAGAGAAGGCGCCGACTGAAGCCTCCCTTGGTAAAACTTCCTGGTGTCCAAGAGTCCCTGCATCAGGGACTGCCTCATCTGGAGCCAGCACCAAATATGCCAGTCACATTGGGCAGCTATAGACAGATCGTCCCTCCAAGAGCAGGTCTTCTGAGGCCATTTAGAGTCTGCTCTAGTGTCCTGAGGCAACTAACTCCATGACTCATTTGTGTGGTACGTCAAAGAGTTCTTTTCTTTTTCGATACTTCTTTGTCCTTATATTATGAGAAAATGATAGCTATCTGGCATAACTAATATAACAATTTATCTCCCAGATTTTATCTGTTTCTTTCCAGCACTTAAAGGTGTTACACTGAACAGCCTCGTAAAATATCAATTTACTACTGATGTATAAAGCACCCTCAGAAGAAAATATGGAATTAAATAAACTCACATAGAAATCTCTACACTGGGATGCATCTTCATATTACAAATTTTTCTGTAAAAAAAATCCTTTATACTTTTCGTATCAAATATCTCAAAAGTGAGCTTTCAAATTTATGTCAGGGTAGCTGGAAAATGACTTTTAATGCCAAAAGAACGTCTTTGGAAGTCATGGCAAGGAAAATTTCCCAACAAAGTATACTCTGTGGGTCTTTTCAGCTACATTAAAACAAGCAAACAAACAAAATCTTTTATTTACAAACTGATGGTCATCAGCTATGTACTTATGCCCACATGCCCTGGGCATTAAACTTATACATACATATATATTTACTCAGAAACACTCTTGTGATAATTGCATCAAAAGAGGAAATACAAACAGGATTACAGGAATTGCACAGATATTTAGTAGAACAGATTCTCATAATTTTGTTCCATATATTTAGCAAATCTTTTTTTTTATGGGTTTCTTATTTCTACTTTTATTGTATTGTGTTTTTTTTCTTTTTCTTCCTCTATCAAAATATTGTAAGAAAAACCCCAAAGGAAAAATTCACTCTTTCCTCCAAAAGGTAATGGATGAGGATACTCCTATATAGCCTAGGACAAAGCAGTCCATTGTTTCTTGCATTTATTGGCTGATCATAATGGCTTTAATAAAGAAAGCATGAAAAAGGGCTTGATATAAGGGTTTGGATAGCTGCAGGCAGGAAGCAGCATTACACAGAAATCCGACATCACTGTTAGATGGAATAAATAGAGTCCCATTCATACTTAGTCATCAAGGAGAAGCAAACACATGAAGACCTATGTCCATCGCTCCCCCTTGAGTGTTAGCACTTCAGTTAAAATTATGCAAGCAGTGGAAAACTCTGTTAAAGGGTCATTTTAAACAAGCAAGACACAAGTTGATAGTATAAAGGACAACAGAGCCCGCAGCAGAGAGCTTCTGTAAAAGCAAGCATGTTGCATCCACCTGTCCTTGAAATCTCAATAACAGTGAAAGCTTTTTTATTCCTCCTTTATACATGCATCTTTCGACTTGGGGAAAATATGACCTCTGTGATTTTGCTTGCTGCTCTAAGGAGGGTTTCTAGTCAATACTTTTCATTCTCATCTTTGCAGCATTTTTATGAGCATATATTTTGTATAAAAAATTGTCCTAGAGTATAATCTCTTGTGTCTCAGTATCCTTAAGAAAGCTGAATAGAATAAAGCTATGTATTTTCACCCTTCAGTTAAAACAGTATGTGACCTATGGATATTTACAGAAACAGTGCAATAAGCATTAAAATAAGTGTTCCAATCCTGTGCAAAAGAGGCATTTTCATGATTGTTGTACTTCACAGGATCCAAAAATGTTTGGAAAGTAGAGCTTAGAGCTTAAACACAATACATTTTTAAATTTGTCCCAGAAAGTGACTAGGACTTTACGCTTCCCCATAGTTATGTTAGTGTCTCACCTTGTCTACACAGCCTGACAAAATCATTGCTAGGAGGGATCAATAGGGTGAACCTCTCCTAGAGCGAAGATTAGATACTAGAAATACTAGAGCAAAGACCCAGCAGAATTAGTCTCACCTTGTTTGCTTCATGGCAGTCTTCTTTCAAAACTGTCTGTCCATTGAGTGCATAACTCTATGTTATGTTATATGTTATATGTCACGCAACACATGAAAGAAAAAAGAAAAGGTTACATTTTTTTTTAATGTCAAGATTTTTTTACTATCACTTTGTGTATTAAGAGATGCATGTATGAAAGGACATTAACGTGTTCAGCCTGGAAGATAATAGGGTACTCTGAAGACTTTTCTTTTTTTTTTTTTTTTTTGCTCCTGAGACTGCAGGGTTTTGAGCCACAGCAAAGACGTGTTTGTTGAGGTTGAGGTTGAGAGGCAGTAAAAACAATTTAACTCTTCCTACAGTTCATTAGAGGACATTTTTAAGAGAACCCCTGCAGACCATTTTCTAATTAGCAAAATAGCATATGGAATATGGACCATCAGTGACCTCACGGATGTGAGGCCACGAAAGGCATCAGCTCAGTCCATCCTACAAGAACTGCCACTTAAGAATATGTCTTAATTCCTTTTTTCAAACACTTACTTTATTAAATGGTTGAGTCAGGGGCTGTGCTAAGGCAGTTTGGTCTCATACAGTTGAAATCCACCTCCAAAAAAAAATTTGCATCCTAGTGCTCGTTGTTTCACCCCTGCTCAGGGAATGATTTTTCCTCCTCCATCTATGGAGCCTCCGTCAACGTCACCACTCCTATGTTCCCTCGTTCTATCCTCAAGTCCAGCAGCATATCCCTGAATACAGCAATATAAGGAAGAATAGCCCTTTCCTTTACTTTTTTTTTGCCATAAGAGAAGTCTCCTGTGTATTTGTAATATTGCCCAAATTTCCCTGTGCTACAGTTAGGTTACTGCAGCATGATGAGCGGAAGTTATGCTTTCCTCAAATCACAAATCCTAGAGATGACCAATCTATTCCTGCATGTGTCGAGGGACTACTCGGTCTTTGCATCACAGGTTACTAAAAAAATAATGCGCAGCTTCCAGGAAACTCTCAGAAGTTCTCAAGCTATTGCTTGGAGGATTATGTGATTTCATTTCTCCTGTGCTCGGTATAGCTGAGCCGGCAGAATTTTCTCTAAAGCCTGGACTTTGAAGCAGGGCTATGAGCATTGATTTTGTGCCAGCTACTGCAATCTCGCCTCACAAATAAGGATCTAACACATGGAACAGGTACTTAGGAAACCCAAACTCCATAATCTAGCAATTTGCTAGGCTCAAAAATTAATATACAGTAATATCATGCAATACATAGAGTAGTGTGTGCAACTATGAATAAATCACAGAACCGTAGTAAGATGGAAGTGGCAGGGAATTAGAGATGCCAACAAATTCCATTTCCTATCTCAAGCCAGACTGACTTTCCTCGCCTAATATTGGCAGACGTTTATTCAGTTTACTCTCTAAAAATTTTGTTGGTGGTTTCAAGTAAGGTATTACCAGTCACCTCAGGGAAGAGAGTTATGGAGAAAAATCCCTATAGCTGTCCACAGTGATATCTGTTTCATAGCTAGGCAAAAGGTTATCTGAGTTCTCTGGATTATGAAAAGGTCTGATTGACTTAATTGGAATTATCAGCTAAACTAAAGTTTCTTAAAGGTTAGTGTGTATATGTATGTTAGAGAGAGGACTTCCCAGCATGAATCTGGTGTATCCCAGCAGACAGTGTTCCAGCAGAGATTTCTGCCCCCTACTCCGTGATGGTTGGTAAACCCTCCAAACTTATTGTTTTCTCATGTTGGAAAAATTGTGCAAATATATAAACTGCCTTTATGTTTTTAAGTAACATGTATTGCCATTCTACAACACTGAAGATACTAAATTTTGAGAATTCTCCTATCTCTTTGCAGAGACTTTTCACTTGCTTCTAACTTTTGCGGATATTTTTATTGTTCTAATCATTCCTTCATACATACTCAGAAGAGGACAGTCTTCTCTTGAGAATTCTCTGACCAACAGACTAATAGCTTGAGATTTAACATATTTTTTAATTAGGACTGTGGTCATTAGGGCAACTCAGACAAACCCCAGAAACAGAGTAAAATCCATAGGGCTTTGCTAAAATATCTTGGAAAATCATAAACATTAAAAAACATCAACAGTGTTTAAAAGTTGTTCCACATGATAATATCTCTGACAAAAATAGGTAGGAAAGACAGAATCTCAAGTACATATCAAAAGTTCTGTAACAGGAAGATAAAATAGCCAACTATTGAAAGAACAAATAATTTATGGACTATTTCTGCTAATTATGAACTATCTTCTTCCTCATTTATTTACTGGGTTCTATGAACGTAGTAATATGTAAGGGATTAAAAAAAAAAAGGGTTCTAAATCCATTGCCTTGTACGACTTGAGATATAAGTACCAAAGGCATGCAGCTGGCAGGTGTAGAGTTAACCAGAAGGTATATGAATATAAAAAGTGAGTCAGGATGTTTCATTTCTGCAGAAAATGTTCAGGAATCAAAATTCCCCTTACGGTTGTGTCTATTGCTATATAGGTTAACTATATAGCAATATATAGTTACATATAACTATATAACAAATTTCTAAAGATAGCATTAAGTTTTGTTATTGTTTTAACTTTTAACTGAGAGCAGAACATGACCTATCAATACCCATAAAGCAAAAACTTTATTGTAACAATTAAGTTACTTAGTGCACACAAAAAGAAAAAATTGTGTTGAAAGCAAGCTGTTCCCTAGATAGAAATCATCAATTGACCTCAAAGAGTAATAAGAAAAATAATCTGATTTCCCTTAGCAGGTTGAGCTCATGCTATTAATCTTCTTGTTTCCAGATGCTGCCAGTCTCAGCTTCTCTCTTGCCCCCCACCCCACAAGTCTGAGATTGTAATCAGTCTTTCCCGAAACGTCTTGCAGAAATACGCACAGACTTTTCTGTCGGCAATGCTGGGGCTGAAAGGGGAAACATTTTCACCTGTGTGTCAAGAACCATGGCTATGTTTGATTTCTTATTAATAATAGACAGCAAATTAAGTAAATTAAGAATGATAATAGTTATATTAATAATACTTTGGGTGCTAACACTACCAGGATTTCTAGATTCTGCTGTGTTTGTACAGATGCTTCCCTTTTCCCCTGCTGCCATGTATTGAAGGAGTAACCCAGCATTTTTTTTTAGCTCTTCCTGAAAGCCAAGGTTTTGGAATATAGAGCCCTTGTCCCGTATATCTTGGTGTGTGACTTGTAGAAAACAAGCAGAAAGCCCAAGTTGCTACCTCTTTGTCTTTGGCCTTTACTCTCTTACTGGTTTTGGTTTCCTCATCCTTCTGTTGAAGGAAAAAGCTGTCAATTTGCCAGATTAAAGTTAGCTTCCTGTAATTACCCTGTGAAAAATCCCAAGGGAGGGCCCTGTAGACTAGCACTTTAAAATTGGAAGCTCCAATGTTGCTTAGAGTTTGGGTAGAACAATAGGCACTCATTCATCATCTTTTTCATCACTTTCATGAAAAAAATTATGACAACGTTAGTACCAAGGAGGAAAACAGTAGTCAATACTTCTGGGGTTTATCAGTGTTCAAAGAAGGACATTAAATTTCTCGAAAACCACTCATTACTAGAGCGGCTTGATTCTTGCGACATCTTCAAGGAAATTTCAATGTGCTGAGAAATATTTCTCTGTGCTTTTTGAAATCCTGGGTTTACTTAGATTATACCATTCTCCTGAATTAAAGAAAGAGTGTATTTGTAATGTAGCACACTGCATTCACCTTTTGATGTCCATGAATCTTTTTACCATCACTTCCAAAATATTCAGAAAAGTAAACAAACAAAAAAAATGTTCACCACAGAAAATTTCCTATGGCTTTTGTACAATGTAACAAACTCTTTCAGGATGTAAGCAGCATTATATTGCAGTCAATACATCAATGAATCTATGAATGCTCCCAGTTAATTCAGGCATTTAAATCAATTACAATGATTACTACTACAATGCCTTTGTGAAATGGGATTTCTCGTATCTGTAATAAATAAGCAGGATGATGACCTCTCTCCTTTCCTGCCCAAAGGAGAGGAAAGATACAAGAAAAACAGCCAAGTGTATGAAAAATTGATTAGTTGCATTGCATTTATCTGATTATGAAGTGTTTGGGTACAACCAGCTTATAATTCAATTTGATTGTTTCCACTGAAGTCCATTGCCTGCAAGCAACAAGAATATGAAAACGCTTTCAAAGGATTTAATTAAAATGGGCTATAACATAATACTTTCACACTTTTTTTCTTAAAACAGGGAAAAGGAGACAAATAGATGAACTTCAGAAAAAAAAAAAATGGTCAATTATTTTGGTAGCCATAATAAAATATCTTATATGCAAGACTTAGCTAAGAATAAGATGTGTATATATTGCTTTTCAAATGATATCATCAACTTTGCATATAGATTAAAATATGCATGCTATGGTAGTATTGATCTAAGGGAAAAATCTAAATATTTTAAATTAAACTTTCTGTGAGCTGAATCTTACAGCTATATTCCTTCAGATTACACTGAAAATAGGTACCAGATGAAATACAGCAGTAAGTTATCTTTATAACCTTCTGCTCACCCAAGAAATATTTTAGGTAAGATCTAGATCTAATGCTATTTTGGAGGAAGGGGAATTTAATGCAATATTTTTAGTATGTTCCATAGTTAGATCATATTGCAAGAAGTGAGACCTCATCAGAACAGTGTATTAGGAAGGATAGCACAATCAGTGTAGGAATTTTTATTCAAGAACTCATCAGGAAAGAGTTTCTTCAACTTCCTCGCTGAAGAAATCCCTCAAAAATTTAACCAATAAATATTCAGAACTGAAAAGAATAAACTCATGAATGAATTTGACATAAAAGAAAGGTATATACTGGAAAATGGGGGAAAAAACATATATTCATTGAAAGATATCAGGGATGTTGATATCTTTAGAGCTGCTATATTTAGGTTCTTATGTGTAATTCTCTTTTGCAATAATGTTTTCCTTTTAGTGCAAATTTATTATTCTGGATCTATGTAGTACTAGTATGATTTATAATCTCATGTGTTGTAGTTGAGGTATAAGAGAAATAATATAAAATTCCTGAGCAGTATTGGGCAAAGAACTTATTACATTCTGGTAAGTAAAACTCTGCTATTCTTACAGCTCAGTTGGTTCATGACTCCACTTTGGTCCAGAGACATTGCTGAACTTCTAAAGCTCAGGTTTCTACTATCAAACAGACTGTGCTCTTGCTCCTCCTAGGTAAGAACAAAACTTAGCTGCCAGCCTGGGACAAAAACATAAGACTCATCATTTTGACAAAACACTGAAGTGTTTTTTTGTGCTCGCCGTTTGGCATTTCTAATAGGCAGCTTAAGGGACACTCTTTCTCTGACTTTTGAGAAGTGTTAGCGAATCCCAACAGCTGAATCATACTTTAAAAATAGCATTTAGGAGCTTTAAGTGATTTGCTTTTAATACTGAGAAAAGAATGAAATTTCATTTCTGTATCTTCTGACATGAACCAAAATTCAGAGATTCCCTTTTAGCTCTGTTAGCATCCTGTGATCAATTTTGTTCATGCTTTTGTTCATATTTTAAACACACTTGAGGGCAGTAATCAGGCTTGTGACCTTATGTGAATAGTATTAACAGATAGCAAGACATGCCCTGGGAGTAATTAGTTTAGTCTAATCCTGTTAAAATTCAGCTCCTTATACATTAGTTGAAGTGTCCTATAGTTATGTAGTTTTCTGGCTATTGGAGATGAATGCTTTTTTTTCAGGTTAAAAACAAAGGAGAAAAAAAAAAACAGAAAAAAACTCCACAAATACTTTTCAGTCTTTGGACTTTGTTTTTTTCCTGCTTCTGTCTCACTCTACTGGAAGAGGAGAGGCTGGCTTTTTATTTGCTATATACTTTTCTTTGCTGTATGCTATATATAGCACAGGGTTCTATGCTATATACTTTTCTTTGCCTAGAGGCTTCAATTTCTCCTTGCCATGAATCTGGAAAAAAATGGCCCTGACAAGCCCAGCAGGATAATGCTAAGAGGGGAAGAAAAAGAGCAAAACAGTCTTCTCACTATAGAGGAAAAATGTTTTGAATATGTAATGTCAAAGTTATTTTAAGTTTCAAAATGTCACTTCTCTGGAATCACATTATTTTCCAGTTTATACTGTTAAAAAAAATATCACTGTCTCCTAACATCTGACCAGGTAATGCTGTACTATTATGTTGCTGAGTATCTGAAATATGTAATATACTCAGGATAACCTGTAAAATGCTGTAGGGAAGTAGGCTGTAAACCCTGGACTTCTTTGTTATTTACTGCTTTCCTAGCTACTTTTGCACGACACACTGAAAAATTTTCAAATACAAATATGTTTTTGTGCTTGCATGTAGACATGTTTATACAGAAAGACAATATAGTTCTGTAGAAAACATAATCCAGTAAGGAACAGAGAGAGGTGCAAAACAATATTTTCCAAAGGATCACAATTCCAAATTTGGATTTTTATTATTTCCACTTTAATTGATTTTATACTTTTAAATTACTATCTGGGACTAATCCAGAGTTCTTGTTAGTTCTTTTCTATAGAAAATTCAGTTTTCCTGAAAAAGATACTTGATTTTTAAGCCTTTAGGCCTTTGGCTCACTTGATGCCCTTTCTCTCTGCTTGTCACACTTCTGACATATAATAGGTGAGAATAAGTCCTTATAACCAGGATGAAAAATCCGTAGACATCCTAAGTAAATACTTGTGAGCCAGTGCTGGGCTTCACATGGTCAACACAGGTAAGTGAAGTTTATTGACTTATAATTAGGCCAATTTAAAACCTGTGGGCTTCTTATAGCCTGGTCTGGGGATATCAAGCAAGCATGTTTGCCTGCTATTTTGTCTATCTCTTTCAAGAACTTGAAGAATCTGTCAAGAGCTGAAATTGAAGGAATAAAATAGTACTTATGGTATTTAGCTGGCGACAGCTTTCCGATTTATTATTTATTCTACAAAAAACTTATTTCACCTCTCCTGTTTTGCAGGTTCTTTTTTCCTTCCTCATTTCATTGCATATTTATTATCCATTTCTGATGGTGTGATCTGCACTCACTGTCTTTTCCTTTCCCTTTCCACATTTTTTGTCTTCTTTAATCTCCACTGTATCTGCTTTCCTGCATTGTTTCCCTTCTCCTAAAAAATCCCTTTCGGTAATTACTGCCTCTCACATGTAGCCCTCTTACTTTCCCAGATTACATCTCACTGCCCATTCCTCTCCCAAGGGCTTTCCTCTCCCGCATGCACTCTTCTCAGCTATGTGGTCTACTTTCAAATAGTTCTCAGACTAACATCCAGCAGGTCTCATCTACCATCAGTACAATGGGTTTTTGTACTCTCTTCTCCCAGGCAAAACATCGGATAAGAAGCTCTCCTCCTAAGAGACTGTTTAAGTACAGGACTCAGTAGAGGTAAACGAATTTAGAGTACATTACCTACACCCACCTGTGTCAGATATTTATCTTTGGAGGGGATGAATCACCCCCCGCAGAATCCCATCACTCTCTGCTGACTGTAGGTGGGAACCTGGATGAGTAGCCTGGAAAAGCTGCCTAACAGGAAGGAGGGAAGGAGGGAAGGAAGGAGGGAGGGAAGGAAGGAGGGAAGGAAGGAAGGAAGGAAAGAGGGAAGGA